>REGL01000176.1:169371-204808 GCA_004194395.1 Aurelia aurita complex sp. Pacific
GCACCGCCCCCATCCTCGCGAGAAGGCCCAAGAAATGTTTATCATGTTAGAAACCCAACTCTTGGAATGTATGTTTTGCAGAGCCTACAGTTGCATTTTTCGCCATTCCAACATCTAATTCGTTTTTTGAAAATAGGAAGGGTGCTTGATCGTTTTATTTCGTGCGGTAAAAACTGCCAAAGTTTATTTCCAAGGTAGGCTATGGTCTCAACTCCAAAGGACGTGGTTCGCACCTTTGGAATTTGAGCGTCATTGCCATGCCTTAGGTTGCAGCTAATACCTCTCTCCATAAAAATATCCTTCATGAAAGGTGGATTTAGATCAGACTTTGTTTTAAAAATTTCCGTCATAAGCAACTGTAGGTTTCTTACATGGATGGGCACCGAATTGCTCTGTTCCAGGAGAGAACCAAAATCACTTCCGTGATCCTTGTACGCAATGCGCAGTGCCCTTTCGTGAACATGATTTATTCTATGGTTTAAAGTTCTGTCATAAAACATCCAAACAAGTGGACAGTAGCTAAAGTGCGATAACACAAATGCTCTCATTAGCTGCTGCAATTTGTCAGTGTCCATGTAGCAGGATATAGCAGGATGTAGCAGGATAGCAATGTTAGGGAAATTTGTCCGTGACTTTAGGACGTTTTTAAAGGTTTCCAAACCGACTTTTTGAGAAAACTCCTTATGAATGTGAACGGAGTGACTGATTTGAGCCAGGAAAGTTTTTGAAAATAGTTCATGTTGGCTGTTTAATCAGGTATTGCAAAATGTTATTGTTTGGATATTTAGGGAGCAATAGCATTTCAAACGGCGGCGTGTGCCTTTTCCGTATCACCCAGTCGGTATTTGAATATCTAGGTTAGATTTGATGCCTCAGTCTTCCATAAGGGTCTCAGTAGCAATCTTTATCCAAGTCGACTGCATTCGTAGGGAGAATAAAGCTGTTTTTATTTCCAAGAATAGCAAGAATATAGGATGATATATCGAGATTTGATGCCTCAGTCTTCTATAAGGCTCTCATTAGCAATCTTTATCCAAGTCGACTGCATTCGTAGGGAGAATAGAGTTGTTTTTATTTCCAAGAATTGCAAGAATATAGATGATATATCGAGATTTGATGCCTCATTTGTCATTAGCCACCACCAAAATACACTTGGGGAAGTGCATCAATATCCTACAAAATCAAATTGGTCTCGATTGGAAAAAAAGACAGAGATGAAAGAACAGTTCATCAACGTGATAGTCAATCGAAAGAATACATCGCTGGTGGGTTAGCTAAATGGACCTGGTTTAATGTTACTGTGCAAGTTTATAATGGTGTTGGATCTGGGCCAGTAAGTTGGCCTGTTAAAGCAAGGACTGCTGAGGATGGTACGTGATGTTTTCTGTTTTATGACACTCTCCTGCGCAAGTTTTCTTTGGAAGAATAAGAGAAATTACGGACCACGGAACTGCGGAACAAATAAAAAAATAAAGAAACCTCGTGGAGGAGAGCAGTGTTATGATGCACTTTATACTTGAAGAACCCTGTGCTTCCCATGATCCTCTGCAGTTTCATAATGATTTTCATACTGCATGAAAATGATTTTGGCCTAGCATTAGTGAGGTCATATTATCTTTTAAATTTTCAAATAGGCGTTGCCATGCCATCGCTTTTGATTTAAAGGAACCGAAATTCCTACAAATATTTGAAGGGCTGAAGGACTAGGACAGCTGTTTTGTGGCATGGAGCTATTTATGTTCCCAGCATAGCATCTTCAAAATGCGTTGCTTACGGCATATGATGTTTTGATGCCTTTATGTACGCGCAGAGGATCATGGGAACACCGGGTTTTTAAATCATAGATATTCTGCTGTTTGCTGGTAGTATTCTCTCTTCTTTTAAACTGCTAAGAATGGTATTCTTAGCAGTTTAAAAGAAGTGTTCTGAAGGCCTCCACAAATTGTATCATAGTGTCTAGCCCTTCATTTATTTGCTATAATCAGCATGGTTTGATGATAGGACGCTTTAAGGGGCTCCGTCGCCAAATTGTAAACAAATCTGTAAACACTATTTTTTAGGCACGAGTCCACTGTTTTCTGCAGTTTGTTTTTGTGGCATTGGACATGTGCCTAAAACAATGATTTTTGCAGATTTGTTTACAGTTTGGCAACGGAGCCACTTCACAACTTAAATCTGTCCGAAAGTGTCTGACTGAAGCTCTAACCCAGTAACATGTTTCCTGGTTTAATTATTATCATGCGCAACCCATATAATGTTTCCTGGTTTGTTAATTAGCAATTTGTACGTGACAGTCTCTTATTTACATTTCAGTGCCTGACAATGGTCCTGCTACGATCAGATTAGTAGCCGTTAGCAATGCAGTTGTTAATGTCACTTGGACCCCTGTGCCCGCAGAAATTCGAAATGGCCTTATCCTTGGTTATAATGTATGTATTGATGGCAGAGGGTCATTGCTTTCTCAAACATTTACTGTCCTTTTGCCATATGCAACAAAATATGGATTGTATAGTGTACCTCTTCTTGTTAGGAAATTTTTCTCTTGCAGGATTCAACGGTTTTTTCTCTAGTTACAGGTTTATTTTGGTTGTTATTCTTTTACAGGAACTAACAATCTTCTTTCTACAGATTACGGTGTTTTGTTGTGTTTATGGGTTTAGTACGATGAGTCCGTTATTTAAGGCTATTTTCAAATTTTGTACCACAATTCATTTGTTTAAATATTGATCCTGCTTAATGGTTGAAAACATTCTTACTTCCCTAGATCTATTATAACAGAAAAAGAGAGCCAAAAATAGTTCATAAGAAACATATAACTGGTGGAAACACATTTGCTTCTGTGCTGACTGGCTTAGCTGGCTATGAAACTTACCAAATTCGAATGTCAGCTTACACAAAGACTGGCGAAGGCAAGCAGACTGATCCTGTTGAAGTTGTTACACCAGAAGGAAGTAAGTTGATTTAATTCGTCTCTTATTTTGTTTTGACGAAAGACCTCATCTTAGTTTTGCCTCGTTTTAACGTGGCTTCGTCTTCAAGATGTAAACGAACCTGCAAACGCCATTGTGTCAGGTTTGTTTTCTGTCCATTGTTTTCTGCAGTTTGTTTGGTGGTTTCGCCCAAGCCACCGAAAAATGACCATTAAAAATCCACTTATATCCGAGCGATCGTAAGGGATATGAATGTTTGGTTTATTCCTCTTTGAAGTGTAACAATTTATCTTCAGAACAACACTTTTATATTTGAAAAGCAGATGAAGGGTCTGTGTGATATTGCCTTTCAGAAAACTGTAAAAATGCTTACCAGATCAGCTGACACGAAGACTGACGATGAAAAGGAAGCAGATCATCTGTTAAAGACCTTTTAGCTTTTCTTAGAAATAAGCTGAATCGAACAATATTTTGATACATTTTGAAGAATTTTTAATGTGCACAATGGTGATAGTAAGCCCTGACGCCACTCAGTCGAATCTTTCGTATAAAAATGTATAAAAATTACGCTCGATCCAGACTTTTTCTGGAGAATAGCTAAAAGGTCTATTGCACATTGCCCTTCGTTGATATAACTACTGTTTCGCATAAATTTATTGCTTTTCCTTGATTTCTCCGTCACCGATACATTTTACAAGCACCAGCGTTTCTCTTCTAGGGGCTGGCAAGCCGTATCA
This sequence comes from Aurelia aurita complex sp. Pacific, assembly GCA_004194395.1. Lineage (NCBI taxonomy): Eukaryota > Metazoa > Cnidaria > Scyphozoa > Semaeostomeae > Ulmaridae > Aurelia > Aurelia aurita complex sp. Pacific. The sequence goes on from REGL01000176.1 coordinate 173,039, forward strand.
AGTTATGTTCCCTGTCGTACGTACTGACTTTGTCAGAGTCACGTGGAAGCTTCCGCTGCGTCCAAATGGTGCTATTCTCGGCTATGAAGTACAATATAAACTCAAAGACACAGCTGATAAATTTTTTACTGTTCAGCTTCCAATTGCTCCAAGCGTTCGCAGTGCTGATGTCGGCGGCCTGGTTGGAAACAGATACTATGTATTCCGGGTAATAGCGAAAACAGGGCGTGGACCAGGCGAACCTGCAGAAGAACTTGTTTTAACTACTGCAAATAGACGTGAGTCGGAAATTTTTAATATTCTTGTTTCTTGCACTTGCAGACCACTAATAAAAAGAAATTAAATGAATATAAAACATTTGGACTGGACATCAACATCAATCAAGCTGATATGCAGCTTTTCCTAATAGACCTGCATGAAGCAAAATGAAGCGCAGGGGCGACGTGGGTACCAATTGGCAGGGGGGGCACAACTTGCTGATTTTCCGACGAATGATGACGTCGAAACCAATGACGTCATCATGCGCATGCGCAGTTTGGTTACAAAGAATGATTTTCAAACACAGAGATAGCAAGACCCTGATCTGGTATTCAATCGAAGCAATAACACAGATTAGTTCGCTATAACTGTATGGGAATAGAGCGTGCCACAATCAGTGGCGTGGCCAGGGTAAATTGTAGGTTGGAGCATTGACATGCAAAATTTTTGGGGCCACGCCCTTTACTTTGGCTTAGAATGCATCTCCCAATATCATGCCTTGAANGTTGTGGCCTAAGAACAATCTTGCTAGACTGATCTCATTAGTGCCTACGTACCCAAAACCCTTCAAACGATATTTGAAACTTTAGCGTTGGAATTTCATGCTATTGAAATATGTTGTGGCCTAAGAACAATCTTGCTAGACTGATCTCATTAGTGCCTACGTACCCAAAACCCTTCAAACGATATTTGAAACTTTAGCGTTGGAATTTCATGCTATTGAAATATGTTGTGGCCTAAGAACAATCTTGCTAGACTGATCTCATTAGTGCCTACGTACCCAAAACCCTTCAAACGATATTTGAAACTTTAGCGTTGGAATTTCATGCTATTGAAATATGTTGTGGCCTAAGAACAATCTTGCTAGACTGATCTCATTAGTGCCTACGTACCCAAAACCCTTCAAACGATATTTGAAACTTTAGCGTTGGAATTTCATGCTATTGAAATATGTTGTGGCCTAAGAACAATCTTGCTAGACTGATCTCATTAGTGCCTACGTACCCAAAACCCTTCAAACGATATTTGAAACTTTAGCGTTGGAATTTCATGCTATTGAAATATGTTGTGGCCTAAGAACAATCTTGCTAGACTGATCTCATTAGTGCCTACGTACCCAAAACCCTTCAAACGATATTTGAAACTTTAGCGTTGGAATTTCATGCTATTGAAATATGTTGTGGCCTAAGAACAATCTTGCTAGACTGATCTCATTAGTGCCTACGTACCCAAAACCCTTCAAACGATATTTGAAACTTTAGCGTTGGAATTTCATGCTATTGAAATATGTTGTGGCCTAAGAACAATCTTGCTAGACTGATCTCATTAGTGCCTACGTACCCAAAACCCTTCAAACGATATTTGAAACTTTAGCGTTGGAATTTCATGCTATTGAAATATGTTGTGGCCTAAGAACAATCTTGCTAGACTGATCTCATTAGTGCCTACGTACCCAAAACCCTTCAAACGATATTTGAAACTTTAGCGTTGGAATTTCATGCTATTGAAATATGTTGTGGCCTAAGAACAATCTTGCTAGACTGATCTCATTAGTGCCTACGTACCCAAAACCCTTCAAACGATATTTGAAACTTTAGCGTTGGAATTTCATGCTATTGAAATATGTTGTGGCCTAAGAACAATCTTGCTAGACTGATCTCATTAGTGCCTACGTACCCAAAACCCTTCAAACGATATTTGAAACTTTAGCGTTGGAATTTCATGCTATTGAAATATGTTGTGGCCTAAGAACAATCTTGCTAGACTGATCTCATTAGTGCCTACGTACCCAAAACCCTTCAAACGATATTTGAAACTTTAGCGTTGGAATTTCATGCTATTGAAATATGTTGTGGCCTAAGAACAATCTTGCTAGACTGATCTCATTAGTGCCTACGTACCCAAAACCCTTCAAACGATATTTGAAACTTTAGCGTTGGAATTTCATGCTATTGAAATATGTTGTGGCCTAAGAACAATCTTGCTAGACTGATCTCATTAGTGCCTACGTACCCAAAACCCTTCAAACGATATTTGAAACTTTAGCGTTGGAATTTCATGCTATTGAAATATGTTGTGGCCTAAGAACAATCTTGCTAGACTGATCTCATTAGTGCCTCCTTCTTCTTCAACTTCAATACTTTTCGTTGTTGATAAATAGATTTATTTTTGTTTTTATGTAATGAATGATGAGATAACACATCCTTATTCCTTCAAGCTAATGGATGAATTTTTCATCTTCAGAGGTACCAGAGAGTCCTGTCATGTTACCCATACCTCTTTATGATATCGAGGCTACAACAGCATTGGTGAAATGGAAACCACGTGATGATGGAAAGAGTCCAATCAGATATTACACATTACAATATAACCATCAACCGGATGGCTGGAAAGATTATCTCTCGAATCTTACAAACCGGGTTGACATTGATGCTTCTTTGACACAATTGAGAGTCACAAGACTAAAACCATCTAGTGCTTATAGTTTTCGTATAAAAGCAACTAATGATGTTGGGGACAGTGCGTGGAGTCAAGGCTCAAATACAATTACGACACATCCAGATGGTTAGTAATTTCAATCCAATGTCATTTATATTATCAGCGAAATCTACGATTTTCAAAAAATATAGATACTTTCTTAAACGCTTTGCTTGCCTTTCATCTGAACTCGGAGCTCTTATGAAGCAAAAGCGAAACATAAAAACAAGTGTCTGTATATTTGAAAATATTCGTTAATCTTTATATATTAATTGAGGAAGTTGAAGACTTGTCCTCTTATCCTCAGCTAAAACTACGATGGAAGATAAGATATCCTATTATCGTCAGCTAAGGCTATGATGAAAGATACCGTAAATAATGCTTCTATGAATGATTCATGCTACTGAAAACAGCTTTCAAAGTAAACTATCTTAATGAAGCATTTAACAACAAAGCTGGTGAAGAGGACACACAAAAAGAACCCTGAAAGCGCTTTCGAGCCATATGCCCTCAGTGACATGGTTTAACGAACGATAATGCTTATGTTATACAAGTAAAGTACAGAAGATGATTTAATTGAAGTTACAAGAATGCAAAGACTACAAATATAAAGGTGATCAGCGGATGAATGATAATAATAATATAGACATTTTTATAGCGCCATATATCCCCAGGGCTCATAGGCGAATATAATGACAGGCAGGGGAAGGGTAATTATAATTATGAAAATATTGAAGATATCAAAGATAGCCAAGATAGCCAAAGATGAACATATATAACGATTAACCTGAAGTTCTTTTCAAGCTGTCAAATCAAACGAAAGATTCATCATTTTCATTTTTTTCATTTTGTATTATTTAGACACGTAAAAAGTTTCAGTATCAGATACTGTGAATTGAAGGTGTTGCGGCGCAGTGGTGTAATCCTCTGACTTTGCAGCCAGAACAGTCAGGCGCGGAGTGGGTTTGATACCCGGTAGGACCCCACCACTTGAGCGTCATGACAAGGGGTCGCGAAATCGATTAGGTCTGCTCTATTCCTGCAATCCCAGCGCTTGGCGCTGAAAAACGCAACTTCACCCTCACCTTCACCTTCACCTTCACTGTTTTTCGAACTGACGTGTTAAAAACGAATTAATAGATATTATAATATAATGTAACAAAACGTATAGTCCTAACTTCGTAAACTCTGTGAGTCAAAAACGAGACAAAAGAAAACATTAGCTCTGGCTCAGTGCGTTGATTTCGTCTTTTGATAGCCGTTTGAAGGCACTGAGACCAGGGTACAACCTTCAAAGTAACAACATGCAATGCTTTTTAAAGATTTGTTTCCTATGCTAACTTAGGTTACTTAAAATCATAAAGCGTTTAGTTTCTTTAGATCTTGCTTCAGTTATTTCCAAACCAAACCTTATCAACCTGAAGATTCGATGATATTCTCATGTCTCGCTCCACATTCCAAGGTTAATATGCCTTCCCTTTTTCTTCAAATTTCCATTTTAGATATGGCGAACCATCTGAGATGCACTTTTATACCTGTTAATAGAGTATGTTATAGACAGTAGCATAAAGTCTTTAACTGCTTGACAAAGACCAAATACTCTAATCATTTTAATATTTCTAATTTTTCAGCTCCAAAAGGTGCCCCTACGAATCTTCGCATTAAACCTGTTCCTCTGATTCCAACATCTTTACGCATTGAATGGCAGGTATGATAATTTCAAAGTTTCTTTTTTAAAAATTCCCTTGCATTCAAATTTCAGTCTTCCTGCAGAAATGCTTTGGAATGTACCCTTCCAAGTACTGCAATGTGGTTTATTTCTTTAAATGTATGTCATTAAAACCAAAACACAATACTTGCAATACAATGTACCATCCATAGCCAAAGATGACACAGGGTCACCGAGTTCTGCCTATGAGTGGTACCTACAATTTTCAACTTAAATCTCGTTTCTTGTTCTGCTATTCTAAGTTTGCAAAGAAGAGGCTTGCCTCGGAATTCTTGTCACACACAAGTTTGTATGGAAATAATTTGGCATCTCAATTATTTAATGTCTGTCAGGGATACGTTTAGCAGGTTCGAGTAGCTGATAGGGAAATTATTTTAATGTCAGTGGTGGAAAAATATTTGCCTTCCTGCGAAGCAACGTCAAACTGAAATTCTTCCATTCATTGTTTTATCAATTTTCTCCGTGCCATATTTCAGTTGAACTATTGCACAGCACACATTTCTCTATCGTAGGCCTGTTTAGAGTCACTTGGAATGGTCTAGAATAACCATTGATAGCTTCCTTGGACCACACAACTGTAAATGGACAGAGCATAATCCGAGCACTGTTTTCCTTTCCCTTTAATCTTTCCTGACTGTATTCCTTCCTTTACGATTTGCATTTTCAATCTTTGTTTTCTCTGTCATCCTATCTTCTTTCCATCCCTCATTCTTCTAATTTTTTTGTCTTGCTTGTTTCTTTTCATTTCTTCTTTCCCCCCTTTCTCATTTCCTTTCTTTTCTTTCCTTCTATGCTGCTTTCTATCTTTCCTCCCCTGTTCTTCCTTCCAGACAAACAAGCTTCCTGCGAAGCTGCTTCGCGGCTTCATGCATTTTTTCCACCTCTGTTTAATGTGATCAAAATTTTGAAGTCTAGTTTTCTTTTCAGGCCCCAAGCTATGAAGATCTTAATGGTCTTCCTGTCGAATATATCATGAGATACAGAGAAAAAGGAACAACTATTTGGACCCCCACTAAACGACTTCCAAAAGCACCCTTGTATACACAGATCGATAGCCTTAAAGTTTATACCCAATATGAAATTTCACTGGCTGCGATTAATGCAAGAGGCACGGGTCCTTGGGCACAGAAGACTGGTATCACCGGAGAATCACGTGAGAATTTCGTATTTTGAATTATTTGAAACTGGTCTTTGAAATTGGAAACGATTTTAACAGACTTGAATCTTTTTATAGCCGCTGCCTCATTTTGATAGCCCAACATGCAACCATTTTGTAGCTCACCATGTCAACATCAAGCAGCATGCTGCAAGTTGCAAGGGTTCTATTGCACTGTATGTGATTTTTTCTACAGTTTAAAAGGGTTGATTTAATTTTTTTATTCACTGATAACACGATAGCACATGTAAATACAATGCTAGAACCGTGTTTTTCAAAATTTATGTAATTTTGACATTTAAGGAGAAGAATGCTGTTTTTGAAGCAGTCACTTTGTTGACTTTCGTGTGCCATAAATCAGCAACCATTTTTAGATTGGCTAAACAGGGTCTCAAACTCTAAGTGGAAGCCTATTGTATTGCATGCAACCGTATTAAGAACAGGACAGCAGAGCGTACAGCTCGTTCACATCAGCCACACCAATGGGGCACAGAACACTCTGTATACCGGGTGACCCAAAAAAAAAGTGACCCAACTCAATCTGTTACAGAAAACTAAGTAAGTGGCCGATTGAAATGCTCCAAACGTTGTTCTGTCGCTAAAAGGCCAGCCTATGCTATGAGTATTTTTCTCAATTTTTTTCGGCACGGTAAATTTCCAAAATTAAGGATTTCGAGGAAAAGGGCATGCCTGAAATCCTCAAAAAGTCGTCAAAAACGGGGGATCGATTTAGAGCCATTTCAAATCTTCAAAACAACGAGGAGCGTGTTTCATTTCAACCTGGGAATAGGTAACCCAGTCGGAAGTCTTCAGATCAAGTTTATAGTCCCTATGTACTTGAAAATATTCTCAGGCAGAATGAAGCACGCTCCTCGTTGTTTTGAAGATCTGATATGGCTTCAAATCGATCCCCTGTTTTTGACGACTTTTTGAGAATTTCAAGCCTGCCCTTTTCCTGAAAATCCGTAATTCGAGAACTTTCCCGTGCCCAAAAAAATTGCGAAAAATACTCATAATCTAGACTGGTCTTTTAGCGACAGAAGAACGTTTGAAATATTTCACTCCGCTACTTACTGTTTTTTCTACAACAGATTGCGTTGGGTCATTTTTTTCTGGGTCACCTGGTATACTATGAGAACCCTTGCATCGATTAATTGGCAGTAAGGGTGAACTTGTTTCCCACAACGTTTCAAAATGTTTAGAACGTCCTGTTTCGGGTTTTTGGATTTATTTTTTGAGAAATTAAAAAACTACACGACTTTGGAAAAACGGTTATCAGCGATTACCCTGATTGCACCCGAGCGCCACCCCTGCTTGTTTCCAATTTTATATCACATGACTGTATCACGTGACAATATCCTTTGCATTGACAGGTCCAACCGGAGCACCTACCAATATCCTGCTGACTGTTGAAGGCTCAAATACAATTAAAATAAGATGGACACCACCCCCGGCTAATACAATTCATGGAAATCTGTTAGGATACAAGGTGAGATAATTTGTTTGCAGAAACCCCCGTTCAAAAACCTGCTAAAACTAGTGAAAACAACGACCGATGTGTCGTTGGTTTTTTGTTCGAACAATAATGACATTTACAAGCATCAGCACATGTTATCCTCCTGGGAGAATTCCCCTGAATATTTTCTTATGCTGATGGGAAGAACTTGTTTATCCTCCCAAGAGGAATGCACGTGCTAAAGCACAGGCAAGTTATTGCTGTAGGGTAGAATTCGTGGGGAATTTGGTCTTGATTTTAGGCCGCTTTTTAAGGTTTTCAAGGGGGCTTCTCGGAAAAATTCGTCATATTTTCGGGCAAAAATAGCTGATTTCAACCAGGAAAATTCCTTAAATTTATTTAGTCGCGGCTATGCAACAAGATAGTAACAAATAGTATTGTTCTGATATTCAGGGGACAGTTGCCTTTAAACGCTGTGCATTTTGTCTGACTAACTGGATATTATTGCCGGCATCCTTTTCTATTTGTCAACACGTGTCGACAACTTTCTGTTCCTTTCCTTGAATCGCTTTCTCCTCGTTTCTGTGTCAATCCCTTAAACACGAACATTCTCAAAGGTAAAGTATTTGCCTGGAAATCCGTTTTGATGAAAATTACCTGTGCGAGTGACTCGTGTATGATTTTTTTCTGCAGATTGACTATCACAAGATGGGTAACGTGAAAAAGAAACGACGCAGGCGCAGAAGATCCATACGACCATCATATTGCCCCCCTCTCACGAATCCAACGAAAACAAAATTTTCAGGTCCATATGTTCACGAAGAAACAATAAAGAACGTTGAAAGATCCTCAAGATATCGAATAACAGTCAGGGCGTATAATGGTGCTGGAGATGGGCCTAAGAGTGTCGAACGCGATATCATGACACGTGAAGGACGTAAGTGTTGATTGATCCATCGATCGATCGATTGATTGATTGATTGATTGATTTAATTCGTTTATTAGATGAATAACACATGGATAGATGCATCGATTGATGTAATAGTGGTTTATTGATTTAGCTGATTCGATGATCACTTGATTTAGTGACAAATGATTCAGTATTTTTAGGAAGAAAGGGTAAACTTAGATGGACGCAAAGTTTATTAGTTGTAATTCAGTGATCAAGACGAATTCTTAAACTTGTCTGCAAGAAACATTCGATTTTGCTCTTGTTCGCAAGTGTCTGGGAAATTGGTTCCCAGTCCTGGGATTTCGAGACCTGTCAAAAGAATTCTTAGCCAATGGACCGTTCATTATTTAGCTAGGAGTTGGCAGCGAATAGAAGTTTGCTGGGTAAACAAAATTTCCAACATTAGAAAGAGAAAGGCCTAGAAAGGTTGGGTAAAACAAATTTAGTTGCAGAAACGTGTTGGGTAAAATTGAGCTACCTACTGTTTTCTTGAGCTATGAATAATTTTAAGTCCAACAAAGATGCAAAAATATTCTGCCTAATCTCAAGTAACGCCAAATGATGATCGTCACAAATCAAAGCTTGAAAAACTTCAAGATCGTGCAATGAGGATCATAAATGGACAAAATGGCACAATTAACTTTCCATCAATAAATCATGCAAGAAATAAACGTTGTGCTATTGAAGTATTTAAGTGCCTGAACGGCCTTGCACCAAAGATATTAGAGAATCATTTTAAAAGATTGGATCACCAAAAGGACACTCGGGGTAATAAGTCAAATCTCGTGGTGCCTCGCATAAGGACAGAAACCGCCCGAAAAACATTTAGTTATCAAGGTGTACAGATATACAACAGATTGCCACCTGAACTAAAAATGAAAACTCAGTTGTGAGATTCAGGAACGGGTGCAATGACTTTGATTTTAATTTTTAACTTTGAAGAAACCTTATATTGTAAATAATAGTTTTACTACTTTTCGTTAGACACAGGTCCTTGATTTATAGCAGCTGTTCTGAGTTGACCAAGTAAACCTGTATAAATATTGATATATTATTATTATTATTATTGTCGTCAGTGTGTTCACTTGAACAGAATGTTTGAAATTTATTGAATAAGAATTTATGATCTTTCAGCTGGATGATCTTGCAGGCGAATTGTTACAGTTTCATTTTGGTAAAGTTTTCCTCCATGATATTATTGGTTGGGGTTGGATAAAAAAGGTCACATGCTGACAGATCAAATTGGTTTCTCTTCGGTTCCAGCCCCTGGCTAAATAAAGAACGATCCCTGATTTCATTCGGATCTCTTATGACTTAAATTCTTTATCCCTCAGCTCCCGGTGCCCCTTATATCGTATGGACAAAGTCATACAGTGATGCAATCGATGTGCAATGGAATGTGCCATGCTCGCCGAATGGAGTCATCACAGCTTATCAAGTTCAATTTTGGCAACTTGGATCTCCTGCGATAATAAAACCAGCTTTGAAGAATTATCAATTTACATACAGGATTTATGGCTTGAAATCATTGACGAATTACAAAGTTCAGATAAGAGCTGCTACGCGTATGGGCTATGGAGATTTTGCTTCGTTTACCATCAAAACAAGAAACAGCAATATAGGTATTTCAGATTTTAATCTTATTCACAATGATGTTTATTATAATGATGATGTTTGGTTGCACTGAAGGTATTTTAGATTTTAAAGTGTTTGTGTAAAGCTAAAAGCTTCCTTTTGCAAAGAGCACAAAAGTCTAAAAACATCTCATTCAAATCGAAGCTGCACACGTGCCGTGAACAATGGATAGCCAAATAAACAATGCTATGTCTGAACGTTCTGTTTGTTCTATTTATAAACAGGCCTATTTACCATTGCACACTTTAGCTTATTCACTGTCCTGGGTGGACGAACAAAATTCGTTTTTTTCCTTTTTGAAAGACTATGAAAGTTAGCCTATTTTACTTAGTTCAAATTTATTCGTTGCTTTTGATCCCAGTTCGAGTAAAAACCAATCTTATTGCTTTACAGAATTCCCAGGAAAGCCAGGGAAGCCAGTGACTTTGTTAGTAACAGATACTTCTGTGGTTTTGAAATGGAAAGAAGGGACTGATGGAAACACTCCCATTGAAAAATATATCATACAGTATCAGAAATCAGGTATATTTCTGCGTCATGTAAATCATCCTTCTTTGACAGTTATAATTTGCTTATGTTGTTGTTGTTTTGGTTATAGGACATCATAGCATTTGGATTTTTCAATTATTTGAGTAGTTGGGTGTAAAATTCTTTACCATTTTTTCTATTTAAATGGCTTGAAAAGAACTAAGAGTATTTTGTTGTAGATATGCTATGAACATTTCTTGGTGCCTTGATTATTTTCCAAGTGGCAGCATTCTAATGTTTGTTTAAAGAATTCATAGAAAAATTGAAGTGAATTAGAATCATCCTAGATGCTAAGTCAATAGAGGAACATGATACAATCTTCAAGAAAACCATAGTTCGTGAATGTCTACAATATGGTGGCAAGCAAAAATCTGTCGCTCTTCTGATTTATGATTTAGACATTAGCTGATGTCACCCCCTTCAAATTCGATCAATGCTGCCATTTTGAAATTAATGATGATATCAAAAAATTTGGCAGATTTACAACAAAGTATCCTTCAAAGAAAACTATGATAGAATTTTACACCCACTTTCTTAAAGTTTTGAACCTTTTGATTAGTAGGACATGATAAAGATGCGAACAATGAAGAAGGAATTGTTGTCAAACTTCGACCGTATAATAAAGAGTTATGCTAGACTTATGACATGAGTCTTCGTTTTTGCCCCAAAACGTTATACTGCCGATGCCAGAATTGGTAAAAAGAATTCAGGGCAAATGGAGCGAAACTAGGACTATGGTGGCAACTCAAAAATAGTGCCTTGTTGCGTTAGTGATCCGATATAGCTGTTCTGCTGCTTAGGTCTTTTTGTAAAGGATGAAATTATGAAATTGTTTTTGTTTTATGTAGATGGTGGTTGGACAGCAGGATGGGAAGCGAAATATTATGAATGGCATCGAAATAATTCCATGATTTCATTTACGATAAAAAAACTCGAACCAGGAACAAAATATTCTTTCAGAGTTATTTCAGAAAATAAACTTGGACAATCAGTTGCAAGTGATGCTACTTATGGAGTTATAACAAGTAAGTTCGACTCAAAAACATTGATGATTTTGACTTCAATGTTTTGAAATAATTTGAAATGATTTTTTAACTAACCTTTTGGTAGTCTTCTGTGTGGTAACAAAAAAGAAAAGCGGTTCAGGAAATACAAGAAGGAAGTAGGAACTAGCAATGATATTTAGAGAGGGAGAATTTTAAAATAGTTTCGGAGGAAATGAATATTTTGATTTGAGGACTTCTTTGAAGGTGCTCCATCGCCAATTTGTAAACAATTATGTATACGCCATTGTTTTAGGCATGTGTCCACTGTCTTATGTAGTTTGTCTGGTTGCTTCACCAAGGCAACCAAAAATTTTACTGTTGAAAATCCATTTATCTCAGCAATCGTAAAGATATGATTTTTGTCTTTGTTCCACTTTGAGGTTGGACTTGCCCCAAGTCTATCTCTTCCGTCCGTCTACCGTTCCCTTTACAGCAGTTCCTGGATCTGCCATTCCAACATTCCGTCCATGACGGAATGTTGGAATGGTAGAATGGTAGATCCATGAAATTGCGGATCCAGGAACTACCGTAAAAAGGGAACGGTAGACGGACGGAAGAGATAGACTTGGGGCAAGTCTACTTTGAGGTATGAGGCTTCATCTTCAAAAAGAACGCTTTCAATTTCAAAGAAAGATGAAAGTTGTGTGCTGTGGCCTATCAAGAAATTGCAAAATCACCATTTCGACCGAAATGTAGAGACAGGGCTACTTTAATTTGAGCAGCATAATCTTGTAACTGGAAGAGAGGATCGTATTTTGACATTCAGGGAATAAACTTCCATGAGAGCAAACTACTGAGTGAAGGTGATCAAGAACTACCGTAGGAAAGTAATCAATTTTCATGTGAAAAGAATATGAACTAAATAATTGCTCATTGCTTTGTTCTCGAAATTACGTGTACTGTTTCATATTTCATGTTCTGTTTTGCTTGTTTGTATCACTAACGCAATTCTTTTTTATTTCAGAGAATTATAAGAAACCATTCCATGCAGAGCTTTGGTTCATGATTTTGATAATTGTTGTTGCTGTATTGATTGCGGCTCTTCTCATTTTATTTATCTGTGTGCGGAGGAGGCGTCAAAAGAGCGAATACAGTAAGTTTATTTTACTTCCTTTATTCACAATCTTGATTGATTTGATTCTCCAATTCATGATTGCTTTGATTCTTCTGGTTGTGATCTGTGATTCATAATCATAGATCTTCTGATTCCTGATTGTGATTTATGATAAATAGCATGACAAAGCTTTAACTTCGTGAATAACTGTTGTAAACAAAACATAATGCAATGATACGCGAAATTTGATATTTATGTCAACCTATGAGGAAATGTTACCCTTAAGATATGATGCGAGTATTGACTTATGGCTCAGATGATGTGGAGATGATTAATTAAATTTTGTTATTTGGTTGGAATAGTAAGGATGCAATCGGTCATACTTCGGTTTCTACTCCTCTTCAAAGACTATCGGAATAATAGTTGTGAGCGTTTCACATGTTGTGTTTTTTCTTCTATATTCAATATAAAAGTTTACAACAAAAATTGCTTAAGACACTTCCTATGATGTACTATACCACACTACAAGGACGGGGGCCAGGAGGAGCAAAATATCATGTCTACCCCCTGGGGAACATGTTGTGTTTTGTGTTAGCGTCAGACTGTTTTTAAGAGTAATGTAATTGTTGCATTTCCATACATTATATATTACGCAAAGACAGGCAAGCAATTGGCCTCTTCATGCTTGCAGTGAAATTCGGAAGCCTTCGTTGAAATACACGCGGATACTATAAAGGCAGTCTGTACTGCCAATTTGGAGTAAAGTGGAAGTATTTTGTGATGGGCTGTCTTCGGTCATTCGTCATAAGCTACAATACCCCAGTGGCGAACCGAACAGAGTAAGACCGCAAAGACGAAAGTGCGATAAAACGTAATGATTTAGCTATTGATCGAAACAAATTTGCCAAACATTTACGATGTGGCGAAACGCTCACAAATTGTTAAAAAACCGATAAGCCAAAAACAGAAATAATGATAATGTACATAGTTTATCATGAAGATTTAAAGAAACTTAAGAAACTAAATTGAATTTCAGAATTAGAGTAAAGCGAAATTTTTCCTTTTCGCCCAGTTCTTACGTTTTATCGCACTGTCTGTCGTAGGTTCGGGTTTGTCGACTAGAGAACGACAATTACAACAACAGTCACGTGACTTGAAACAACAGCAAGCCAAACAAGAAAGACCCATATCTGCATTCTTATCTGCATACGGAGGAGATGATGCAGAGGAAGCGAAGGAAGAAACCACGAAGGAGGAGCTTGAAAAAGAGGCTGATAAGAGAACGAGGTCAGACACACTTCCGATGAAAGATTTGGAGAAAATGATGAAGAGAGGTGGGACAGGAACCATGCGAGATCGTAAAAATAGATTAGAGAAACTTGATTTGCAACCAGTAGCATTCCAAGTACCCACAGCCCCGAATGATGCACCACGGAAGGGAGAGGGGGAAAGAAAAGCTCCTGAGGGGGAAGAAAATAGAAAGGACAGACGGCGCAGTGCAACTATTAAACAATTTGAAAGAGGAAGTCATGACGGGTTATCAAGTTATTCAGAAAGTGAAAAGAAAAGATCGACTTCTGATGAATATTCAACGAGTTCAGATGAAAGTATTGATAGAAGTAATTCGAGAGAGACTCGTCCACATAGTTTGACTGGAAATGCAAGGTATTCCAACAGAAATATCGATAGAAATCCTCCAAAACAAGAAAATAGAAAATCACCAACGAGAGAGGAAAAGCCACGGAGGCCGTTGAGTTCATTCACAAATCCAAATTATGAGGAATGGGACAGACATGACGGCCCTGTAGAAAAACGTCATGTTGCACCTAAATCTCGTGATGCTGATTTTGTTGGTAGAGAACCAGAAAGAGAAACGCCAAATAGAGCATCGAGAAGCTTTGATGATGACAGAAGAGATATGAAAGGAAGTAGAGAGAGAATTCACAGTCCAGAATATGGAAGTATTAGTTTGCAGGATGAAATAATTTCAAGAAAGGCAAGTTTAAAGAAATCACTTCCACCAAAATCGCACGAGAGAGACAGCCGGGAGATAAAGGGGTATAAAAGTGAAAATGATATTTCTGATAGACATAATCGTGAACTCAGAGATGAGAAAGGAAGCAAAGAGAGAATTCCTAGTTTAAAAGAAGAAATTCTTTCCAGGCGTGCAAGTTTAAAGAAATCACATTCAACAATAGATAACGAAAGAGACTACAGGGAGATACACGGTTATAAAAGCGAAAATGACATTTCTGATAGGCATTCCCGCGAATGGGAGCATACACCCAGAGAACGAAGATCCGGTGAAGGGGAAACTAATGCACCAAGAAATCTTAAACGACACTCTCAGAATTTATCATCTGTGAAACAAAACAAAAGTCGGATCGAAAGTGATGAAGAGGTATTTTCAAGTGATTTTAGCCCAGATCGTAAATCGAGATCATCAGATCAAAATAATGATGGACTGCGAAAGCGATCGCCAAGAAGTGAATCACATGATCGAATGAGTGATCCTTCTAATCATCCAAGGAAAGGGAATAGTCGATCAAACGATCGAGGTAGCGATCACTCTAATCATCGATCACCGAGAAGTAAAGCACACGATCGAGGTAGTGATCAACCTAATCATTCAAGAAGTGATAACAATCGATCACATGATCGAGGGAGCGAACATTCTAATCATCGATCACCGAGAAGTAAAGCACACGATCGAGGTAGTGATCACCCTAATCATTCAAGAAGTGATAATAGTCGATCACACAATCGAAGAAGCGATCAATATAATCATTCTAGAAGTGAAAACAGTCAACGACAGTCTTACAGTGGTAATGAATGGGATTTGGATGTTGACGATTACTCAGAGCGAGTGCCCCCCGTGATTCATAATCGTAATGATGATTATGATGATGAATATCGAAAGCTTGTGAAGGATTTAACACGTGGTCGTTCAAGTACATCATATGAAGACGGGGGCAGAGAAGAAGAAAACCGAGGGAATAAACGTCGTTCTAAGAGCCAAAGAGGTTTGTATCTTGAAAGAATAGTAGTGAGTAGGCCCGTAGGTTGCATGCGGGACAACAACAACTGCTGTGTGTAAGCGAAGGGACGAATGCATGTTTCTGAGTGCACAAATTGACCTAGATCAACATGATCAATGGAAGAAATCAGATACCTGCTGTTAGGATATTCCAAAAAGCAGATGATGCACCCCATTTGCATATTTCCAAGGTTTCATAAAATTATCCAAAATATCTTCTTGTTGCGTGTGGTGCAATTGTACAATGATAAACAAGTAAATAAAGTAAAATATAAGCACTTTGATGCGAATTGAAATAAACACGACGTTTCGAGCATAGCCCGTTATCAAGCAAAGAAATATTAGTAGAACCGACACTAATCAAGCTAAAAGAACGGCAGATTCGAAGGATAAGAATAGTAATCAAGGGAATCGATGTGACGTAAAGAGGACTGAGAATAAGAAAGAGATGTAGGAATAAAATTGTGATAAATAGAATGTTATTAGAGATATGTGAAATAAAATGTATGCAGAAAGTTATTGGAGATATATTTCATAAAATTACTCCACAATCTGCGTACAGTAATTGCGTCATGTAATATTTTGCATCTTATTATATCTTCGTAACTTTTTTGATGGTTTAAGCTATTTTGTATTGCATGTTTTTTATTTCTCTCTTGTGTTTATAATGTTCAGTTGTTTTGTGAGATGTGATCATAGTTATAATGTGATGGAGTAGTCTGTTGTGATCTCTATTGTTGTCGGGATAACCGTTGTAACTGTTTCCTTTGCATTAGATAATGTCTCAGCATTGTTGCGATAATTATAATAAACCAAAAGAGAAGCAAGTGGCAGTTAGAAATTGCTGAAACAGGTCAATATTGTCAGTCATATTGCAAGCTGTTAATCCGAATATTCTTTCATTTTAGAAGCCGTCCAAGCAAAAGAAAATAATCATGGCCTAAGCAGTTTTGAAATGGCGATGGTACGGAACCGTGGAGGAAGTGCACAGCGATTGATTGATAGTGAAACAGAATCGGTTGCCCGATCATCGAAATCACTTGCATCACAAGCATCAAAGAAACCGAGGAATAACATTGACAAGTAAGTGTATCTTTTTGACCAGATTTCGCATGTGGCTTTTTTCGGTCACAAATGCATTTTTTAATAACTAAATGCTACCTTTCACAGATGGACTGGTCATGGTTTTTTCAAAGATGGCACGAGGGGCATTTGACCAAGATTCATTGTTTTTTATTATTGAATCAACTGTAAATTCTTCAACAATTTGCATCATGATTAAATGCTTCACGGTGCTATCTTCTCAGTAATCGTCTATTGAAACTCTATCATCAAATACGTTCCAACTTTTGCTGTTGCTGTTGCGTCAATTAGCGGCTATCCCGTCAGGTAAGGGGTATTGGTTCACTAGCTGTACAGCTAAGATGAAACTCAACTCAAAGACCAAGTCCAAGGGTACATAAGGGGGTGAAAGTAGCTACTACCGGTGAACTAGAATGGTTTTCAAATCCTTTCTGCATGCCGGCTTTTAAGTATGTTTTAACCTGTACCACGAGTGCATTGAGCTAATGTTTGTGTTGCCCCTTCAGCGAGGCAAGCAGTGGCCTAACAGTTCAGGTGACGCCAAATTTTTAACATTTGACACCAACTTGTTTAAATTGAAATTGAACAGTACTTTGAGTAGCAAACGGTGAGGTTGAAATGAGTTTATGTATGTCGTTAGTTATTTATGGAGAAATCTCATTTTGTTCTACAAGGAGACCAACTAAAGAAGATGACCGATCAAGCAGTAGTATTGCCAAAAATTCTGATGTATCGGACAACGATGCGGACAAGTCTGGAGAAGAATCTGACGAGGGTGGGAAATTCATCAGAGGTGAAGCCGGTGCCACTTCAATTGCTAGTCACTATGCAAATGATCCCTTCTACAAAAACTGGCGCAATTCTCTTGATAAGAAGACAAGGAAGGCTATTCTTACTGAATATCATGATCGACACAAGAAACCTGGTGTGCGTGAATCGATGGAGAGTATGGGAAGCTCGAGGCCGTATCGATCAGCATCTGAAGAGGGCCTAGATCGAATAACACGACCACGAGTTAGGCCAGGCAGAGCTGATTTGTCTGAGAAGAGAAAGCTCACTCAGTCAGACCCGTATTTGAATCAAGAACCAGCCCCCAGTGTCAGCTCATTCAGCCCTTCAGAAGGAGAGGGTCGGCCAAGGGGTAAGCGGCCTGGCCGTCGTCAGATAGACCGAGCAGCTGCACGATCAGAGCCGTCATTAAACGCCCATGATTCTGCGTCTGATTCTGAAAACCGCTTTCCACCGCCATACGACGATGAAGGCAAACGCAGAAAGAATAGTTTCTTGCGTGCAACCAAAGGATCGGAGCAAAGTCTAAAGAAAGGCAGCCTAGATAACGTGGATGATGCAAGCGATGCAAGCAGAGCAAAGAAAGATCTTGCCGCAGAGCTTGATAGAGCGGCGAATTTTTACACGAGAGCCCCACCGCCATATGAAGAAGATGCTGATTACGAAATTGATGTAAGGTCACCGCCCGCGTATACACCAAGGCAAGATAGCAGTGATGATTCCCGCTCGCATGGAGGATATAATCGCGCGACAAGAAACTGGAGGCCGCAGCGACAGAACGGAGACAGACGGGAAGCAGCGTCACCGCATAACTTGGAATCAAGAGTTGTGCCCAATCGGCGAAGCGATGAATATGATGGGCCTACTAACAGGACTTCCATGACCCTTGTGTGATGTGTTGTTATGATAGAAGTATTTTGGAAACTGTAGGTTATTCCTGTGCTTGGCTCTTTGGCTTGCGATTCTTATCAAGAACGGATCGTTAAGAAACATACATCGTGCAAACTTTGAAAAGGAAGAGACTGTTGCAGTGTGACGTTTCTTGTTACTGGCTAGATGTAGACATGGCACATTAATAGTAGACTATATGGGAAAGCCTCATGACAACGTATATTGAGGACTTAGAGAACTGAAGGAGACTATTTCATATCCTGTTGTAAATTTATCTTTGAGACATTTATTGATCCGGCGAAGAACGTTTTATTAACCGTACTGCTTGGTGAGAAAACTTTGGTATTAATAAAGAGATTATTTCTGAGCGTAGTTTTGTTATCCACCTTAGATTACACGTAATTTGCATTCACAATAGTTGATAAACTTCTGCTGCTCGCTGACAAAATTAGATAAACTTCTGCTGCTTGCTGACTGACTGTATATAGGGAGCATCTGTTAGAACTGCGGGCTTAATTTATGTTATACTTGTGAAGAGTACGGAAAAGAGTTGTTGTCAATTCACATGCGTGGCACTTCAGGCTAAGGCTGAAGACAGGATCATATATAATAGAAACAAGATGGATATGAGGGAGTCCTAGAAGAGCCTCGGTGTGGAGTTGGGAGAACAACGTCCATTGGTACTGAAAGCATAGCCCTTGAATCATGCACCTCTATTTTAGAATAAAAGTGCCAGTGCTTCGGTTAAGTGGTGGTTGAAAAATATCACTTCCCGAAGACTTCGAGCATCAATGATCTACTTTTGCGAAAAGAAACGTTTGAGACTTGCGTTCCAGGCAATTTTCATGTTTTTGATAAGTTCATGCATTATTGAGACATTCGGAAAAGTGATAGAAGTGAAAAATGTTTTGTAGTCAAATCTTGAAAGGCCGTCTTGGTTGTGAAGTTCATATCCATGATCTTTTGACGTCAAACTCAGCAGCTCTCACTGCCACAAATCCTTGTTTTTATGGAAGCCTTTTCCCACGAGTTTTGTAATGGATAGCAAAATATTTTTATTTGTGCCAGCAATTTTTTGTTAAAGGCACAGCCATAGTTGCAACATCGAGACCTAAAACTAAACATTTGGCATGCAGTATTACCTTACTCCAGTAGAATTAGAATTATTTCTTTTGTAGCTTGATACTATATGGGATGGCACGTTATTTCACGTGTACATGGTTAGTTAATTTTAGCAGAGAACATATGTCAATTGATTGATCAATCATTCTAGATAACTTTGTAGAACTTTGATAATGATTTTAATCGCACTGAGTTTTCATCATCTGCAGTATATCAATAAATTATACTTTTCAATGTTTTCTTATTTTTGCACTCACCAACTTCTTTTTTCCAGCGTCCAACTTTAACAGTTTCTCACGCTAAAGGATCATTCGAGAATGGGAGTGCAGTAGTGTTATCCTGATTTTGCAACCGGAAGAATCAAGCGGACAGGGGTTGATCCTAGGTATAGCCCCAACGCTCAAGCGTCATGACAAGGGGTCGCGGACTCGATTAGGCCTTCTTTACTCGTGCGATCCCAGTGCTTGGCGCGTAAAACCACATTGGGGTCGTATCTCTTATTACCAGAATCACTATCAATGTGTGATAACTTTGACCTCATTCTTTGCTTATATACCTTGTGGTCCCTTGGGCCTTATTCTATGCAGTACTGCCGCTTACCTATCTCAGGGGAACCTACCCGCTTGTATATCTCATGGGATAAGTAAATATCATTTACTGTTCACAGTTTTCTTAATACAATGAAACTCGAACAGGGCTTAGTGGAGGTAATCTATAAACAGGACAAAGAAAAAATGCCTCTATTGTTCATGTAGCAAAACAATATCCACACACGTGTCGGAATCATCAAATACAATAAGTTGAATTTAGACATGCATATGCAGCTCTTGAGTTAGTTAGTTGAGTTTGTTGACACAGAGAAATTAAACATCTGTTGGCAGTAAAATGATAAAATATTTCGTTTCTACATTGAGTTCTCTGTTACGTTAAGGGCTCACGTGATCTTTAGATACCACGTGATCTTTAGATACCACGTGATCTTTAGATACCTGAGGTATTGTCATAGATTTTCTTCTTAAATTCTTGAGTTTATTCTCTTCTGAAATGAAAATCAAATTGCCATCGAGCGTTATTCACAGCATCTTCTGCTTCCCGGTGCAAAGGTCTTTGTCTTATTCCATTCAGTCTTTTAAAAAGTTGATGAACTGCTGCGAACGGACTGACGAAAAACATCCATAAAAATATCATATCGCAAATAAAGAAAGGGACGAATGGCCAAAGTATCTTCAATAATAAACTGCAACCAAGAACGTAAATGAAATTCTTCAGCATCATGCCTGGTAATGACCTGAAAGTAAAATCAGAAGGGCTGTCATGACAAAATACAAACACAACAGATCATCATCCGATTTGCTAGCATCAGATTTATCAGTTTTCCCCTTCAACTCCCAAGATGTTGGCACTTTCTCAGAGAAAGAACTCAAAACTTACTGAGGGGATTTTTGTATCTGGACTCTTCATGTAAAAATAACCATTCTTCACTAGAATTATTCCAGAAGCATTCAAAGCTTTATTTCAAAGTTATGAAGAAGAAGATGAAGGGAAGCATTCTTTGCAGGCAGTGATTGATGGAAGAAAATCAGAAGTTGCATAAACAATTACTCTCCTCGGGAAAATGATCTGGTTCGCCGGAAGGTAAGAAACTCGTCAAATAAACTGGAGATTGTGCTTCTTTCTTGCGAGCAAAATTTAAGTCTCCATTCAATTCTCTAAAATACACATCAAATGCTTTATGACTTGTTTCAATCCAGTTGCAGCTTGCCAATAAGTTCTTCCCTCCTTCTACAATCATGGTTTCTAAGTTTCGTCTTTGACTGTCGACAGTGTAAAAGTACTGACCTGATAATTTAAAGGGCCAGTTTTAACCAGCATACCTTGCACTGCCATCTCTTAGTTGGCCTTTGTTGTTGCCATGTCCATGGGTCATCAAAATTGCGACAGTGAGGGCAACAAAGAGATGGCATAAACCAAGAAAATAGAATCAACATGGTTGGAGTGACTCACCGAAAACCCCCTCGTGTAATAAGCCAGCTAATTTGCGTTGCCTCGCAACAACCCATCCCAACTGCATGCAAGATAACAATCCTTGAGATCCAATAATTTATGCTGAGATAATCGACGGCAAAATAACCAATCAGATAATAGGGAAATGTCATTGTTAGGAAGATGAACGACCGCCATTGGTCCCACGTTGGTGATTTTGTCTACGAGGAAAAAGGGAAAATGATAGTAATTCTATGAGCACGCCAAATCAAACCAAACCAGTTACTCATTCGGTTGCTTACAAAATCAATCAATCAAGCAATCAACCACTAAACAATTCTTTGCAGTCGAACTGATAGCAATTTTCACTTCTGATTCTGATTCACTTCTGATTCACTTCACTGTATCTTTTCAACTACTGCACTTTGGATCTGCTTCCGTTTAGGCCAAATTTAATTTTCAGACAGTCTGAAATTGCAGCGTGCCCGCAAAGGAACCTGGGTGAAAATGGCTCTTTAATGAACTCCCTGACGTTATTCTAGACCTCCACTTTATTGAAATATTTCGGACAATAGGACAGAAACTCAATACAATCCCCTTAGAGTTGAGTACTCACCGTCTTGTTAAGATTCTCAGCTGAAGTGTTCAGGTTCTCCAGATCTGGACAAGTTCGATGTAAGAATGGCAGAAACACATTATGATAATCAAAGCAGTAGAGATATAGGATCATTGCTCTTGGGAACTGACGTAATCCAAACAAAAAGAATAATGATTTTCCTCTGTTTGCTGCCTGAAATTTAAAGATATTGAAAAATATATGAACGGTCGATACGATACAAGCATAGAAAAGATACAGTGGGAATTTGTCAAAACCTCTGACAGAAAGCATCTTGGATACCATCTTGCATTGCACAAAACAAAGAAGAAAGACTTAATGGCCCCTTAATGGCAATAAGGAACTTGGACGACCGGCATGCACTGGGATCGCTTGTTTTTTCGTTGATTTCATACGAGCCGGTCTTCCCCGTCCGTCCACGTGCTGCTCACTTGAGCGACATCACAAGAATATTTCGTGCAGCACGGATTTAGACCACCTTTGCTAATAGGGCTGCAAATAGGGCTGCAAATAGGGCTGCAAAGCATGCTGTTTGCCCTAGAGCCTTTAAGTTACTTCATCTTGTGGCACACTTATTCACGAAAAATAGCATTGTCTAGCAAAGTTTCAATTTCTTGTCGTTTGAATATTGGTCTGAATTGATAGAGTTTATGAAAGAAATTTGTTTCATTTTATCAATTTAAAAAGCAAATTGAAGGAGATGCATACCTTGAATTCCCAGAAATTTTCAGGTTGTTCTTTCTTTGTAGAACTTATTCTCTTTACTGCATCCATAAACACTCTTCGATGGAGACCCAAATGCATACTGATAGGTGGTCCCTGGAGATCTTCTTCTTTCATTTTCAACAACAAAATGCCATCAATACCTGCTTTTTTGAATCTTACATCGTATGTCCCCTTCGCCCAAACACCTTGCTCCCCAACCCAATATGCTACGTCATCTGGGGTCCAATCTGTGATCGTTTTACTGTGTAGAAGAACCTCTGAGCCACCCAGTAGTGTTCTAATTCCAATAGCTATCAGCTACAAAGAAGATAGAAAGAAACTAGGCCAATAACTTGCGAAGCTTAGCTTTGTCCATACACATGAGTTGATTCGAATTAAATGCAATTTAAGCAACGTTAATACCCACAGGAATGTATTCTGGACATTTCTAGTACTACGAGTTTCCTTGATCCTTTGGTCATATGGGCCTATGCTCAGGTGTATTAGCTTTATTTTGAGACACATGTTAGTTTCCATTTGTTTGCATAGAAAAATCAGGAAAGAGAAATGCCCAAGCTTGAATAAATGTACTTATAGAACAGGGTGCTACATAAAAACAATGACTTTAGTCTTATTTTATTTTACAAGGGATCTTTAAATTCGAAAAGTTGTGATGTTTAAGAATTCTGGTTTGTACCATAAATTAAATCTCAGTTTGGGTATAATTCCTCTCATCCTTACATCCTTTTTGCATTTTGATATCAAAATATTTATCTGTGACAATCTAGAAAAACATTTATTTCACCTGAAGAAATGAAAATCACTTCAAAGAAATTTAGGAAGCTCACCACAATAACTGCCACAGTAACAGAAATTACAATGACACCAACATTGCAATGACGTCCTGCACGCCTATCATTTGCACTGTGCCTGTCAGATTCAACATGCTGTTCAAATTCTGCAATAACTGATGCGTAATTTGAGACTTCATCCTGAGACTTCCTTCTTTCTTGAATCCTACTCGGGTATAACCTCTCTATTGTGTTTCTACAAGGTAAGTCAGAGGCAATAGTGACAGGAAGGACTCAGATTCATTTAGATTTGCTCTCATTGGAAATATTTGAGGAGATGCATTTTGAATCTTAAATTTCTCACTTTTCTCATCAGCTGCCATTGCACTACATGGTGGTAAGTCCAGCTTATATTTATTTACTGTTCTAGATTGGGTTAAAAAGTAAATGAAACTGCACAAAGTAACATTTTTAGCAAAAACACATCTTGAAAAGTAACCTTTGTGACAAATGTGATGATGAGTAAGCTTGAAACATTGTTACAAGGTCATTGCACTCTGCTTTTACTTCTGAAGTGGTTGATTGTTGATTAAAAGCATAAAATGGAAAGTATTTTGCTTATTTGTAAAGAATTTTCACCACTGTATCAATCATTTTTATGTACAAACCTTAGAGTGAAGTTTACATTTGGAAACTCATGAAATGGCCTTCTACATTCTAAACACTCAGCTTTTCTTGATGTACTCCACCAGTTGGCCAAACAATATCTACAAAATGTATGACCACATGCCAAAGTTGTCGGATCAAGAAGAATCTCATAACAGCAACTACAAGTGAAATCTTCTGCTCCATCATCTTGTTTTTCTTCGGGTGTAGTCATTTTGGTGAAATTGTTGCTTTATCTGAATTCAAAGGTTGTTTATTTCAGTCATTGACGAAAGTCTTTAGATGTTTCACTTTCACTTTACCTGAAAAAAATTAGCAAAATCGTTAATCAGTTTCAAGGCTGTTTATAATTTGATTTTTGCTATTTTAGATAAACCTCAATCATTATCAATCATCATCATCAGTTTTCATTCCTTTTCTACTCTAAGCATTGACATTTGATTTTCAATTACCACTTACAAGTAACTACAAGAAAATAATGCTACATTTTGTGCATTGAAACAATCTATGAACACTGCGTTGAACCATATTGTTTTGACGGGCACCAAAAAAGGCCTTTCAATATTGTATGACGTAGCCTACTTAATACTTATTTATGTCACTTCACTTCACCACAAAAACAAAGGAGAACAGGCAGGCAAGATCTGAAAATACGGCCGTATTTCACTATAATCTTACCGGCAATTCTTTTCAGAAGTGGAGTGAATTAAAAACTTGATACTTACAACAGGGAAAAGTCCAATCTTCTTGCTTTCTGTTTTTGTTTATGAGTTTAAGTAAGCACTGACATGACGAAAGAACTTTCGTTTTAGGAGTCATTTCCTTTCAGCCTCGTTTGTGTGCATCCACGACTAAAATAAAATTCCCGATGACGTAATGGTTTACAAAGGCAATACATGAAGGCCTTGTCAGAAGATGATGAAATAAACGAAATTTGTTACTCTATGAGCTGAGAAATGCACAAATATTTAAAGATATCAAAAAGCATGAACTTGCCAGAAAAATGAGATGATTCCAAATTTTGAGAATATTACTTACTGAAAATGTTTGCTCTTTTAACTTTTTGAAAAAGCAAAAGTTTCTTCCAGAGCTTTGAAAAAAGTTTCAAAACTAGCAACAAGCAACTCTGCCGTTTCAGCTAAGGTGGTCCTTCAGAAGATTCCTCTCGACAAAAAATTTTGATATTCCTGACAGGAACGTTGTTGCTGCTTGAATTTTATGGAAGGTATTTTCATCTTGTGAAGAGAATTTTGTAGGGTGAAGGAGAATCTTGCTTAGAAGTGGAAATCTTTTTGAGGAAGAGAACTGGGGAAATTCTGACAAGGGACAAATATCTGAACAGAGTAGACATTTACTTCCTGTGCTCTCGTGAAAATTTCAAAGCGAAGTTTTTCGAACGAAGCCTTTCCAATGTTTAGACATTTACTAAAAAAAAATGAAACAGTAAACAAGTGAAATTAATTTAAACTTGTTCTAAAAATTTGCTAAAACAGATGTTTTCTTTAGTAATATTTCCATAGTACTCTTTCTTGAGCAGTTTCTAAGAAAAAATACAGTACGTGTTCTCTTCTGAGTGTCCCGACGCTGACCACGCCCACTTTTTAGCAGCTGGAGACAAATTTATGCGAATGAGGCTAAGCCAATATGGTTACGTTTTGTTGTTGATGCTCACCTTGGTTTTCTGTCTGAACATTGAAGAAGAGCAACGCATCCGCAACTCGTCAACAACAAATACATGATAAAGTCAAAGAAAAGTCAACCATGTGATAGATGAAAATTGAAGATATTTAATCAGTTAAAGATGTCGTATGATGATGGAGTTGTTGCCACTAATGATGATGCGTCAAGCTGCAAAAGGTAACGTAAGCAAGAAAATTAAGGGAGTCTTGCTCTTGGACAGAAACAGCCCTACCCTGCTGCCTAATAGAGAGAGAAGGAAATATTACCAGCTATTCATTCCTTTAAGATTCACAGCAAGTATCCTGTGCAGTTTATACAAGCAATATAAACCATTTTAGTTTGTTCTAAATTTCTTTGTATTCTTTGATTTGATTGAGTTTGAGCTAGCCTAGCTCGCCTCCTTGTTGAAAAGCCAACATGAACAAGAAGAGCAAGGCTAACCAGTGTCTCACATTTTCCTTTCAATACGTGCTAGTTACGTGTGATGCAAAACAAGAAACCGGAAACTTTGCTAAATGCACTAAATTTCATTTTAGAATTCAAAACAATAGATAATTGAAGCTTGCTCGATCCTTTTGTGCATGCAGCAAGGTAAAAATCTAAGTTTTCCTTCTATGTGAATTGCAAAGTATGTGTTGAAGATACACACCTAGCTATTGTTTTAAAAACAATGATTCTATTGTTCTTCCTTTGTTACGCTTGAAATTGCGCACAGAAGATCTTCACAACAGGCCTCAACATAAAAAGCAGTCTGGCCTGTACCAATGCCCTTTTCTGCCAGGCCCATATACTGTAAGAGATCTCATTGGAAAGGTATATACTCTGGTGGGCGATATTCTTGAAAATAGATGATGTCATCTCAGGTCTCTTTCAGAGTGCTTGATGACATCATTTTATGGAATTTCTGCAGAATCATTACAAAAGTAGTTATAAAACATGCTTTTCTTCTAGATATGCAGTTGAAAAAGGTTATTGGAAAGATGATTACATAAAGTACTTTGTGAGAATGATGCCGGAGAGGAAAGCGCCAGAAATAAGCAGAGGTAACAGTGTTGACAAGTTTTTCATTGTATAGAACTTGAAACAGAAGCAGATTTAAGATGCACCTGAGGCCAAGTACCCCCCCCCCCGTTAGTGATTAACAATCAGTTTTGCACCCCTGTTCTGGTGTGAAAAGTGCCAATCATTGTGATACTAATGCACATTTCATAAATCTTCTATTTTCTTGATATTTTAGGGTATTATGCAAGAGTGGAAGGAATGAAAATGTTGGTAAATCAATTTCTTGAAACAACAGGAAGAAATTGTCAAGTTGTAAATATTGGAGCAGGATTTGATACCTTATTCTGGCAACTGCATGTGAGTGTTAAGTATATTGTATTTTCTATCAAACAGACACCTTAGCCAGTAAGACAGCCTGAAACTCACCATTGAAAGGTTTTGTAGCTAAACATTGACTGCCCA
Organism: Aurelia aurita complex sp. Pacific; assembly: GCA_004194395.1. NCBI lineage: Eukaryota > Metazoa > Cnidaria > Scyphozoa > Semaeostomeae > Ulmaridae > Aurelia > Aurelia aurita complex sp. Pacific. The sequence goes on from REGL01000176.1 coordinate 200,158, forward strand.
TGTCTATTGAAGCTAATGATACATACAGTAAGAATTGTCAGCTGAAAATTCTTTTGGCAAGATCTATGATAAATTGTGTTACTTGGCAAATATAGATATAAATTATTTATATATTTTTTCAAGTTTTAAATTTAACATAGATTATACTTTCTTTCCTTGTTTCATTTTCGGTCTGTTTGTTGCAGGCAAATAAAATGTTTCCTACACAAGGGTTCTTTGAAGTTGATCTGAAGCCAGTTGTGTTACGAAAGTGCATGGCAATAAAGTAAGTCTTACCAGTAATTGTGGCTTTAGAATGATAATGTCGCAGGTCTTATGAAATATATTATTGTTGTTGCAGAAATACTGAAGTGTTTTGTCATGAAAAGAAAAAAGCCTTTGTTACTTGAAGCAAATTATATTCCAAATTGTTTTGCAAGGTTTTTTCTTTTTCAGATCAAGGAGGCAGCTTCACGATGCATTTCCAGAAGGAGGCCTTGTTATTGGTAATTTTTTTAATTTTTTGCTACCTGGTGCGCCAAAATAAACTATGCACGTTTGGCAGGGCACAATAAATCGTAAACTGGGCCGATTTTGAAGGTTCATGACTTGATCTTTAGCAAAAAGCCTGAATTAGATCCTAGGATTTTTTGTAAATTTTTTGTTTTTATTTTTTAGAGCTAGACGCGAGATTCTTAAAATTGTTGTTCGCGAAAACACTGAAAACGATCAAAAAACATTGATCAAGTTTTCTAAAGAATCGACATGAATGGAAAAAGAGAAAGCTTGTTGGTGGTGATTTGGGATTTCAAAATTGATTGATTGTATTGATTACTTTTATCGATTAATTAATCAATTGCTAAATCCTAAATCACCACGAAAAAGTTTTATCTTTGTCCATTATGTCGAGTCTGAACAAAATTTGATCAACGTCTTTTTATCGTTTTCAGTGTTTTCGAAAACGAAACTTTCAAGAAACTCGCTTCTAGCTCTAAAAACTGAAACCAAAAAAATTGCAAAAATCCTAGAATCTAATTCAGGCTTTTTGCTAAAGATTAAGTCCTGAATCTTCAAAATCGGCCCATTTACGATTTATTGTGTCCTGCTAAACGTCCATAGTTTATTTTGGTGCATCCGGTATGTTACATTGATGTTTGGCAGTTGATGAATACAGTGCAAGTCTTTTGCACATTTAGCATGACAAGGATTATCTACAGTATGATAAGAATTCTTGAGCCACATGAAAGACTGCAAATTTTTCTAGACAAGAATTCTTAGACAGGAAAACCATGATAATGTGCACAAGACCTGTGCTGTAGAAGTTTCAAAGTGATTTTCTCTCTTTTACTTTATTTCATATTTTATTTCATCTCATTTAGATGCAAGTAGCAAAATGACCCAAATCAAAAACTTCTTTGTTCATTTGCAGAAAACGACGAAGCCCATTCAAACTTGTATCATCTAATCGCTGCAGATATCACCAACATCAATCAATTGGAATCAAAGTTGATCAGTGCAGGATTAAATTTAAGGTCTGACTATGTATGTTTACTTTACACGTTGGGCGTGTCTCTTGAAACCAAGTCAGGCATGCAATGATTGTGACAATGATCACTGGTTACATATACCCTAAATTACTTCATGAAAAGATATAGTTTTGCCAGGTTCATGTCTTCTAAGAACCCTATCTAAGAAATTCTCCATCGTACAGCGAGGGATCTTTAATGAAACTCTATGAGTTAGTTTAATCTTTTCCAAGATAAAGGTTCTTCTTAAGCATTTTAATACTTTATAGCTAAATTATTGCTATTAAACAAAGAAATGTATTCCTATCTTTCAGCGTTCCGACGATTTTCTTAGCAGAATGCGTTCTTATCTACTTGGATCCGAAATTCAGCCACAACATTCTAGAATGGGTTTCTAAAAAGTTTGAAACAGCGATGTTCATTAATTATCAACCTGTGAGTGCCAAGATTTTTCATTTTTGACTTCATTTTGAGTAACCAAACAATTTACTGATACTAAGTTCCTCGGACTCTGTTCGCAACAGTACTCTTGAACATTATTTATATTTTGATGTAATGCTGCTTAATACAGAATGCAGAATCTTCAGATAAGATATGAATGAGATTGAACATGGAACTTAATTTGAGAAAGATTTCAGAACTCTTCCCTGAATGCAAAGCATATTGCAATCTGGTAAGAAATCTGCTGTTGGGAAAATACATGTATATAAGTCTTATTGTTGTTTGGAAGGAAACTGGTGAAATTTTGCTCGTCGTTTTCGCTCATTTTTGCAGGTTTTCGATAGGGCTCTGCAGAAAATCTCCGATATATACGGGAAGAAATGACATATTAAAGCTGGGTAAATTTCTTAACCTAATTGAACATCTTGGCATTAAAAGAAGACAGTTTTCAATATTATTGCTTTGATGTTCAGGGAGCAGCATTTTTTTAACTCCGCGATAATTTGTTTTTGTCACATATTAACGATTTCACTGTCTTTTTTATGATAGGTGAATTTGACAGATCGATTTGGCCAAGTTATGCTTGAGAATCTGCAGGTGATGGTTGTGAATATATTTCATTTACCAATTCATTATAATCTGTCATTTATGCATGGTTTTTTATCATAGCTAGGTATATCGCATTTTTGAAACATTTCTCCATTGCAGTGCAGTAGAGCTCTCCCTTTAAAACCCTTTTTTACCTCACCCTATTGTTTACCCTTGATAACCCGTTGCTTCTTGTTCTTCTTCCAAAACTTCAGGGCCTAAGTTTGTTATGAGGAGGTTTCTTAAAGCAGGGCTTACTTGCACCCTTTCGTAGACATCATAACACGATTTGGTGGCCTTATTCTTCAAAGGTTTAAAACTTTAAAAATTCAGGTATCTGATAGCTTTTAATTCTGTTATTCTACTATGCAGCTAACTTTCTTTGCAATTTAGATCATAGGCTATTTTAGATTAGAAGCCGTCTTTTTATGCAGAACATATTTTTGTTTCATTTGACAGAGTCGGCAATGCACCCTACTTGGTGCAAAGGGACAACCAACAGTTGAAAGTCAGGTATCATCGTAAACATTTGTCAAATAATCATTTTACGAAACATGCATAATGCAAGATACCATATAACTAGTGTTAGTAATTTCTTCGGTTACTAGCATAAAGGTAATGCGTCCATGTAAGTACAGCGACTATGCTATTTTCACGTGATATTTCATGTGATCATTTTCCGCAGTACTAAGAGGATAGCCAAATCTACTATAAGCAGACTGATGGCTTACTTGCGGCTGCAATTCCACAGCAGAAAGCCTCGTTGTGAAATTTAAATTCTAGTTTTGCATGTGATCAGTTAAATTCTACCAATCACAGTGCGCTCTTCGAGGCTCTTCGTCAGCAACGTGTCAGCAAATTTTAACAAGAGTGTATACGCAGCTGTACTTACTTGGACACATTACCTTTAATGTAATTTATTTCAGCATGACTCTGAATCCATTTACATTGAATCAACTTGTCTCTGAATTCTTCATTACACTTCAAATTACCTACATTACCCTTTGAATTTTAGACTTATGACGATGAGTCTCTCGTTTCCCTGTGCTCTTTGACTTGATGATGGCGCTTCGGTCAACAGAGACTCAGTGCAGCGACAACGACAACAACAATTCAACTCAATTAGCTGAGCGTAACTAGAGGGTCCTTATGTAGTGAGGCTAACATTACCCTTTGAATTACCTTTAAGAATCTCCTTTATGCAATTGACACCTATATCTAATTAATATTAATAAAAGTAACCAAATATAGGGGATGCTCTCTCCTCGATTAGTTTGCCTACTGAGAAAGCCCCTCCTTTAAAGAAATTCCTATCATGCAAATATTCACTATTGTTTTTCATCATCCCATTGTATATAAAATTGTACAGTATATATCATATTGTATATGTTATTTTATGTATTATATTCATAGCTAAAGTTATTTGTTGTTGTTTGTATTTATTTGTATGTTGTGAATTTTGAAATGAATAAACTGAAGCTGAAACTGTGCTTTGTAGAAAGAAGCATTTATCAATACTGGCTGGGATGGAGCAAAGGCGAAAGACATGATGGAAATCTACAAACGGTTGCCAAGCGATGACGTACTTAGGTAGGTTGTTGTATTCTTCGCATTAGTTAATTGATTTTGCCGCTCAAAGTTACAGTGAGACATTGATATTCTGCAAGAATTATGTTTCGAATGTTTAAAAACTGCAAGAGAAATGTTTGACGGGCGCGGCAGGGATATCGACTTCAAGGAAAATTGGCTGCCCTTCTCTAACAGCCAGTTTTTTAGATAGCAATGTACCTTTCAGCCGTTCTAAAAAAGAATCTGAATCGAACGACATTTGTATATATTTAGAAGAATTTTTGGAAGTGCATAGTAGTGATCGAAGTTCTGACGCCATTCTGTCGAATTTCTCATATGAAAATGTATAAAGATATCGCTCGATTCCAGGCTCTTTTGTAGAATAGCTAAAAGGTCTGTTGATAAACTCTAGACTTATTGCTTTGAGTCTAGATGGGTGGTAGTGATTACTAGAACTCAACGTAATAAGTTTAGATGTTCTCTAAATCTTCTGTAAATTTGCGTTGTATCGGCTTACCAGTTCTCATCATTGTAATTCTTGCAAGTTC
>REGL01000176.1:207903-228946 GCA_004194395.1 Aurelia aurita complex sp. Pacific
TCTTCTCCCCTGGGCTGTCTTCTGTCCCTTCAACATAGACAGAACATTTGATACCAGCTTTATCACACATCTTTTTATAATTCTCACCAACTTCTTTCGCTTTCTCGACATTTGCTTTGAGCTGTCTGTGCCATTCATCGGGTGTCACAAGTGGTCCCATAACCATGAAAGATGCTGGTACTTTTGGTGGCTCAACGATGTTTACAACTCCAACATGGTCACCCTCTCGGTGTAAATGATTCACATACCAATTAAATGCTCGATCACTGTGTTCAGATCCATCTACAGGAATAAGAATTGTCCTTGCTTCTTTCTCGCCACTTGCCATGTTTCTGAATCTGCTGAATTTCAACTGAATTAGAGCTGAGTTGCAGATTATTAGGCCAGAAGGGCAAACGTGGAAAGGACAGATCTGGAAACAACTACAGCAACATTAACAGGCCAAAGGTGAACGCATAGGATGGCCATAATGATTATTCATCATTGCATCTTTATACAAGAACGAAAAACCTAAAAGGGATTGAGGTGCTTGAAAAGGATTGTCTGAATAAACATTTCATTTCATTATCATATTTTTTTCTTTTATTCAAATGCAAATACACCAGCTTCGTGCTTCTTCATATGAGGTATAGCGAGAGGTATAGCAGCACTACAACAAGAGAATGATTGATAAAGAAATTTGGGTAAAGAATATCACTGAATGAAACTGACTGGATGAAATAATGTAACACAGACACAGACGTATTTAGAAAATAAAAACTTTTCATTTAAAGAGTGATTGTCACCCAGGGTCCTTTGCAGGCGTGCTGAAATATCTGAAAATCAAACCTGCTTTTGCTTGTACGTGCCCGCAAAGGATACTGGGTGAAGATGGCTCTTTAAATATTGAGATAGTAGTATTTAGATACTTTTGTTTTCGTTTGGTCTACTCGTAACATCGAAACCAAAGAAATCATAGAAATGACGGGTAAAATGATCGAAACGCAATCGCAATGTTGACAAGCCAAGATCATATTTTGAATATGGACATCCTATGAGCAGTTGTTGTTGTGGCGATAAATGGATAGAATTATTGATGCAGAAAATCTGGCAGAAAGCAGGAGGTGAAAAAGAGTGGAATAATTTCATGGTGGTTTTTATATAAACATTTATGTTAAGTACTCAGCCTTTTATTGTAATATTTACCACAAAAACACTTGAATACTAAGCACTTCAAAGGAAGACAGCCTGAAGCCTTGAACATACGATTGGGGGTGACAAGAAGCAGACTCTGTTTAGTTTAGGCCATCATCGATGAGTGGAGTGGAGGCGGATATCGCTTGATCGTTCACACGTTTCAATCAAGTTCATGGCTGGATATCATTATTGAAGGATAAATATAGTTTCCTGATTTATTAGCAAGACAGTTAGAAAGGTAATTGTTATTAGTCGGACTTGATAAAGCGATTAATATATTTGAAAGTACGAGCAAATCAATCACGGAAAAATCAAAATATTATTGTAATTGACTACATGTTTGAACGAATGGGTTGAATTGGAGGGTGTGAAATTTTACGAATATTTTCGTTTCGATGTGTCATGTTTTCTTGTACCAAGTATTATGAGATACCTTAGCTTAACTGGGCTGTAATAAATCTTTACTCTGTGTAGAGAAGAAAGTTGGTTGTGGCTAGACCAAGAAAATTTGAGAAATGTGTGTAGGAAGTTGTCAAGGCAAGGGTGGCTGAAAGTGGCTAAAGGATTTGAATGAATTAAATTCAAAACGGGTTATCCAGACTTTTTGCGAAAAAGATTTGCCTGTCATTCTGCAAAAATCATTCAAATAAATATTTACATAGATGTTGAAGTAATTATTTAAAGCCTATGATTTTTTTTTAGTAATCAAAATCCATGATGTTTTATAAAGAGCTTTTCATTGGCAGTAAATCCAGACATCCTGATGCTAGAATCATTATGATTTTATTAATTAGAAATCTATGAAATGAAACAAAGAGATTTTGTTAATCTGAGAAGTTTTCCTGCTTCCCATGTTAACTTTGATGTTTTGTAATCTTTTCAGAAAAATTGCTCATCAGTAAACTAAGATGTAAAACATTGACCCCTGCTTCTTTTGTTTTCAAAGTTAGCATGTCTGGAAAGATCAAACAGAGTGAGGAGGAAAATGGATGATTCATGAATTGAAAATAAATAAACTCATTCTGATTAAAAGTGTTTGAAATTTGAATAAAGATGGGAAAAGATACTGAATTATTGCATGCAGTTAAAGTTGGTGATGTTTCAGCAATCAGAAAATTCTTGTTCAAATTCAATTCTGGTCCAAAAGGAAGTAAGTTTGTACAACCTGATGTTGAAAGTATATTTGATGAAATGTTGCAACCCTAGTCACCTTTATGAATTCTGTCACTCATTGAACAAGATTCACAACATATTTTTAATTGAAATAAAATCTTTGTCCAAGTGTAACATCAGGAGAACTTCTCTTTACATTTAATCAAAATGAAGTAATATTGTGTCAAGAGGCTAGGAATTTGTGTCAGACAAATCAGTTTCCTGGATTTCTAACCAACTTCTAAATCCATACACTTGGTATCCTAAATATATGTTTGTGCCAATCTGGATGAAACAACTGAAGTGAATTGGAAATGGTTTGTTCTCTTTATTGTGCCCACCTGCTATGCCCCCTTTGTCTTTGTTTCTCTACTTTATGTTGTCCACTGTCTGCCATGTCAATCTAATTTCCCCTTTAAACAGGGTTTTGGTATATTGCTATTCCAAAAATGTGGGTTTCATGCATAAAAGTAACTACTGTTATCGCAATTAACATAGAAATTCTGTTAAAATATTTATGACATGGTTGAAAGATGGATACAAACCTGACCATAAGTTCTTAAAGCCCATGTGCTCATTATGAAATCTTGATTGCGCCATAATGTACTGCTTGAAACATTAGGAGACCAAGACCACACTTTTATGATAAATTCAACATGGTTTTAAATCAAATTCTTTAATTGTTACATTTTCAATAATCCTTTTTTCAACACCACAAAGCACTGAAATACCTCATATCCACATCACAATGGAAAAATTAATGAGATATTCCATCCTTCATAAAGATTTTGGTTTTTTTCAGAGAAATCAATCAGCAAAAAATTGAATATTAATCATCCGGATGAGGATGGGTGAGTAGAATGTTTTATTTCATTTGTGTGAAACTTTACAATGTTTTTTTAAGTTTGTTCTCACTTGATGCTGTCACAATGAAACCAGATATGATTCAGTTCCTTTTTTATTGCCATAGAGCCACATTACCACAAAGTGGCTATCGTGATTCAAACAAAATATCTTACTCAAAGATAAACCAATTATAAATTGTGACAGTCACCCTGTGGATACATGTGGAACAAAAGAATTTAGTGTCAAATGCAACTATATCAATTATATTAGTTTAATTTTTAGTTTGATTTTGGCCTAGAAAATAAACTGCATATCTATTCCTCCTTCTTTAACTGCTTTATTCTGAAATGTCCCTAAACCATCAACATGACAAGCTCAGAAAAATTAAAGAGATAGTTTCTGTTTTTTAGATTCACAGTTCTTCACCATGCAGCCTTACTCAACAATGTTGAAGTCATTCTTGCTCTTATCGAAATGGAGGCTGATCCAAATTCTAGAGACAAAAAAGGTATTCTTCCTACTAATTTTAAGATGATAAAAAAGTTTTCCAACAACTAAAAATGTACTGGTATCATATTTAAAGAATGTGATGAATTCACTGCATTGGTTGACCAGAACAAAAGTTTGTAGAAGAATGAAAAAGATCTCGTATGCTGCAAATACAGTACAGGGCTTGCACACTTTAACATGATAATAATTGTTGAGCCACATGAAAGGATTGTAAACTTTTTGAAATAAAAAATTGTTTGGCAGGAAAACCATTTTAATGTGTGGAAGGCCTGTACTGTAATTAGTTTGCAAGAACAATGGTATCTCTTATAGCAACTGGATTATTTAACTGCAAGTCTTGCACAAGAGTACCTGTTTTATTTAGAATTTTTAATTTTTTGTTGAAGCATGCTTACACAAGCTTTGCTTATCTTTATCTGCTAAGCAAGAGTGTAACCAGCTGTACTCAGCGTCAACAGAAAAACTGCAAACTGTTAACGTTCATTGATTTGAATACAGAGTTGAAGTTATAATCTTTCGCATTACATTATTTGAATCCCAAGGATTAAGTAGAAGCAGCTGTAAGGCAACATGAGAGCAGATTGGAGTGGCCTATTACCCCATCTTTTTTTAATTCAAAAGAGGTTTATTTTGATGAGCTCCAGACAGTTCAATCTTTGTTTGGTGGATTGACTTTCATGCTGACAAATTGTATCTGCTTACTGCATTCCTTTCCTTATTCAGAACCAAGAAACAAATCCAAATATATTTTATCTTAGTCTGCACTGCCTAAATCTATTTGCTAAATCATATAAATTTCTGGGAGTTTTAAGTCAGTACATAATCCTTATTTTGAAACGGAAGAACAGTTTAAACCCCATTTAGCCAAAGTTTAGGAAATTTTGACAGTTTTAGTTCCACTAATGCAGACAATTTGCCCATCAGAATTTGAAGCCTCATCTCAGGACATTTTTAGTTGTGTAATGACTTTTGAATATTTTTATTGACTTGTGAAAGATTTCAGTAATACTTTTAGGAATTTATTCTGTTATTTTTTTGAGCAGAGGCATTTTGTCATTTCTGTATTTATCCCTGGCATATTTATCCCTTGCATATTTTATCCACAATGAACAACCCATTGTGCCTTCAGACACTTACAGTTCTGTCAACCCTTTAGGCATCTTCCTTTCCAAGAGCTTAACAAGTAACCTTTGTTTGAAAATTGTTGTTTTGCTGTTCACAAAATTAATTGGAAAAACAAGTCATTAACTAAAATCCTGTTACCATTGTCCAGCTGCCCACGTTTTATAAGCATGGATTGGGAAGTATTCTCTGTCACAGTTACAAATTCAACAGATGGTAAATGAAATTATGCAGTCAAAACTTCAAAGATTAAAACGAAGATAACCTCCATTTGTTGTCAAACCTTTTCTCAAAAACCCTTTGAAATGTGTATATACCAGTATATGTCTCAGAGAATGTTGCAATAAAGCAACAGCTAATCTGATAACTTTTTCAAAGGCATTTAGTCTTTTCCCAGCGAAAAACAGAGATAAGAGCAGAGCGGCCTTGAGTCAGTGCCCGTCATCTTTTGCATTTTCATGGCTCAATCGACTGATGAAAGAAAGTGAGACTTGGACAAGTCCAGGCCTTGAGGGAATTGAGGGAATGGTTTGCCAATTCTATTAAAGAGCATAGATAGCCATAGACCTTAAGAAAATTTATCCAAGACACAAGAAGGATCCGTTGACCCATCTATGAGAAGGCCTTAAATCTCAGCATTTTTACATTTCCGTAGTGCATTTCACACCCTAAATATGTCGCTCTTTGGGCAAACAAAACTACTGAAGCCGTAAAACATTTCTCAACAGCTTCTTTCTTTTAAATACAGCTCATATCAATCGTAGACCTGTTTGATATTCCGTGTTATCTATTTCGCTAGGAATGTGCCCATTACATATGGCATCATGGGCAGGGAAAGACCAAGTTGTGAAAGCACTTCTCGACAATCGGGCTCTTGTAAATTTACCATCATTTGGCGGTGAAACCCCCTTGCTTCTAGCCTCTCAACATGGGTATGCAAACGTGGTGAGTATCTTTCTTGCATGTTACCCCCGTATTCTTGCTTTTAAAGTATTTGTGTTAAAACCCGAGATAACTATTAATCATGTCCATGTTTGGAATTGTATTGGAATTGTATGTATCAAAATCGAAGATGATTTGGAATTTCGTTGCTTATCACTTTACGTGCAGCTCCCTGAAAAGAAAGAAATTTTAGTATCTATACCACAAATCCATAATCTTTGGAGAACAATTTCTATTGAGAGTTTAGCATTGGATTAGCATGCATCTAAATGCTACCTGAGAGGCGATGGAATTTTCTTCAGATTTTATACCAGGAGACTTGCTTCATTTACGCATGTAATTTGCAAAGAGCTTGTTGTCCCTTTTCAAGTTACATTACAAAAGCTACGATTTTTCGAAACACTGCTGTACCCAAAACGTTTCTTGGAAATTTACAGTATGTCTCTGTCAGTTTTTGTAAGATTTCTAAGAAGTTCTCTGTTTCCAAGAAACTAATACCTAATTTTATCAATTTTGATAGGTTGAAATCCTGATGAAATATAATGCAGATCCAACAATTCGAAATAACAATTTGGAATCTCCTTTGGATTTGGCGTGCCAGTTTGGTCATGCCGCCGTGAGTAGTCTTTTCTTCGGAATTCTCAGCGACTTTTGTTTCTTTTCAACATAAACCTAAGAGATTCCACATCACATCTTCTCGTCTTAGCTTGCAACGTGTTAGATTTCTTCCCAAAGTTCACTTCGTTGATTGATCTGCAAAAATGGCACGGTATTTCAGCGTTTTGGAGCACTTACAGAGTAATGTTATGTGCTATTTTACTTTTTACCCCTTGATTTTGATCCAACCGTTGGAAATTTCGAGAAATTTGTTTAAATTGTTTAACTGTTTGTAAAATGTTTATTTTCTGCAACGATCGAATGTGGAGTGTGCTTACATTGCCAATCAGTCTTCAGATCAGTCTTTCAGATCATGTCATTCTACAATTGCTTTTCAATTGCGTACAGTTGCTCAAATCATTGTGAAATATAAGCGAAGTTGATGGTGTATCTAAAAATGTACACTTCTACTTGAATCTATCACCACAGGGCTTTTTCAAGAATTTTGAATTTCAAAAGTTGCATTTTAATGTTTTGTATTTTGTTTCAGGTTGCTCGTTTTCTCTTAATGAGAGGTGAAGTTGTTCACATGTTACGAGAGAAACACACCGATCCAAGATACAAACAACCATTGCATTTGGCGGCTAAAGGTGGACATGTTGATGTCATCAGGTTCGTATCCCTGTGATGTGTTTCACTTAAACCAAACTGTGTAGAGCGGGGATGGCTGAGTGCCAGCGCGTCAACCTCGTACCCAGTGACCATAAAGGTTTTCCGTAAACTGCGTCTAGCCTCCTATTGACAACAACAGATACCATTGGGAACGAGGTTGGTAGCGCCTGCGCTTGACTACCAATCTAAAGGTTCAACTTTGACTTCGTGCCTTGTAAAAACCTGCTACATAGAGTGAAGAGAGTCACCAACTCTCTGTTATTTCATGCTAAACGAATCATGAGGTGTGGTCACATCGAGAGGAAGGACTAGGACATTGCTTCGATAAGGTTGCCTTCTAAATATGCAAAACCAATTTTGCTCCCATCTTCAAAGTTAGGCTTCTGACACTTGCGAATATTTTTTAATCGATTCGTTTGTATGCTGTTGTAGAAGTGATTTATAATTGGCAGTAGCAAGGATTGTGCGTCAGGCCAATATATCAAGACTCTTATTTCCATATCCTCAGGCTGCTGACAGAAAGCGGGGCCGACATAAATGAACAAAGTCCTCAAGGGACATGCTTGCATCTTGCTGCTTTGTATGGGAAGGTTGAGGTCCTCAAATTTCTTATTGAGGTAAGTTAGCAAGGTGGCTTACGGTAAAACATTGCCATGATGTTTAGGATATTTAATCATTTTGTGAAAGTGTCGTTAATCATTAGTTTGTGTGACCAGGAATCTACAAAATCATATATGATGGAAAGCTTACTTTCCCAATTTTAATCGTAATTAAAATGTTGTGACTAGGTCATGTTTACTCTGCCTCTGTGGCCATAATTTGTCATTGGTTGTGAGTTGAGAGAATTGGTTGTTTAGATCTTAAGTTGAAATACTTCGAAAACTTTGTAAAGCAGAAGAATCGTTAGGATTGCAAGGGCTTTGTGCATAAACCTTTCAAAAATGTATCGATGTTGTTTGTTCATTCTCGCAATCCTTTCATCTTCTAAAATTTATATTCTTAGGCCGGTGCAAATGTTAGAGCTGTCAATAAGAAAGATATGACACCTTTGGACATGGTCAATCAATTTACGACATCACGAGCAGGAATTGAAATTAAACAAATACTAAGAGGTAAGTTAAACTTCAGGCTAATCGACTGACGTCAGTTGGTTTAATTATTTGTTTTGCTATGAATAGTTGATGACGTACGTGGTCGGCTTACTTCATAAACTTTGAGTGTGCAACAATACATTGCTTCTTTAGGTTAGACCTAATGACATCACCACAAGTTTGTAATCATAGATGATTGTTATTCATTGATAGATGCACTCAGTTACAATTTTAAATCTTTGTTCTTGTATTTCGTGTTGTGAAAAATGATTGCTTCTCTCTCTCAGTTTACATAAACATTAGGAGCATCTGATGACCGTGGAAATGCGAAATTCAATGTTTAGACTGTCAGTTTAGGAAAACTTATGCCTTAGAATCATTGTTTTGGTCAACTAGCAACTCACTCCCGGAACATTTCTTCCACTTTTGGCAAAAATCCATTTGTTTTCGCAAAATATTCCTAAAAATATCTAAAACCCTTTTGTTAACATCAGAATCTCATCCGCGTGTTTCATGGGTGTTTTTTGTCATTGGTTTCTGTCAGTTTCATGTCTGCTCTTCGAAAGACTTATTGTCTTTGCTGGAAAAGTTTTCTCCTTTCCAGTGCACTTTTTGTATTTTGAAACATTTTTTAAAATTTGCTATAAAAGCACTTAAGATTTCTCAGAGGTTTCTCTTTCTATCCATTTTAACGTGTATCTTCAATTAGGCTTTATCTTTTTCATTTCATTTCATATATTTATTTAAAGTTGGTATTTACATAGTTTTAAAAGAATAAAGCTAATTTACACCAACTATTTACAATAAACCTAAAGTAATACATGCTAATTTACAATCAAAGGAATTCAGTGTCTATTTACAAATTGTACAAAGGCAACTGGTTCCATCCCAAGTTTTAATTTCCTTTTTGANCTATTTACAAATTGTACAAAGGCAACTGGTTCCATCCCAAGTTTAATTTCCTTTTTGAAAGCTGCAACAGACGCTACATTCTTTGCATCATCGTTTAGGGTATTCCACAGCATAGCTCCCCTAAATCTTAGGGAGTTTATCCCATATTTTATCGTGTGAGACCTCTGAGGAAGCTCACATAATACTTGTTTTCGTAAGTTGTAATCTTTTTCGTGCATAATCGTTTTTACTACTGTTCTCGTCTTTTTGTCGTAGAAGCACTTGGCGAACGAGTGATCTTCGCGCGAGCTAATTCAGATTACGTCAATGTTTACGATCCAACTGGATTATCGTTCAAAACTGGCGAAACAATTACGGTAAGTTACGCCTTTCTTGGTCTTCATTCTAAACGCATTTTTTTCAAGTTTCTAAATCACTGAAATTCAATCAGAAAAGTCTGTCATATTTCTATTTCAATTTGATTGCAACATAGAATGTCTTTCTTTATATGGTTCAGAACCATATTATCATTTTTTTTTTGAATGAACATTCAATATCATTAAGATACATGGTCTAACTACGAACTACAAATTAAAGCTACTAACAAAATATCAGCGATTATATGAAAGAAATTTAAGTTATACATCATTAATCAAGTTGGATTTTTCTAGATTTCATTTTTGGATTTCTGTTTGTATATTGTGTTGAGATATCGTGTATAAAAGCTTCTAAAGAGTGACCTTTATCCAGACAATGTTACGTGACCTTTTAATCATTTAAATGAATCTATATTTATTTCTGAATATTGGATCCCTTGCCATAAATGTGCAAAAATGAATCAACTTTGTTTTTGAGACTTGCAATTTTCTGGGGATATCCAGTATTAGCAAGCTATTGAAGAAAATGTTCTAGCTCTTACAAGTCATAACCGCCAGTCGTTCTTGCAAATTTTTACAACTGAACCATTCATCGCTATTCTTGAGACTTGCAATTTTCTGGGGTTATCGAGTATTAGCAAGCTATTGAAGAAAATGTCCTCGCTCTTTAAAGTCATAACCGCCAGTCGTTCTTGCAAATTTTGACAACTGAACCATTCATCGCTATTCTTGATTTTAAGTCAGCTTCGCAACCACACTTCGTAACGACACTATGAAAAAATACAGTTAAATTCCAGCAGTTCAAAGAAAACCAATGATAATCCGTGGTTTCCTTTTGGATTTTCTAATTAAGTTTTGTTAAGATCTAAAAGTTGGCGTCTTGATCTCTGGCCTTTGTCGACTCATGAAACAGGAACTGATTTATTTTTAGGACTTATCGTCTTTTCAAAGATCGAAAATTGTGCACGCAATATAAAGATAGGAACGCAATTATATAACTCATTATTATTCTTTATTATTCATTTAGAGTTGGCTTGCCTAACTGAATAGCTAAAAGCTAATGAAGACCAACTAAAACTCATGGGGTGAATGCTTTGTAAAGCAAAATCATTTCAATTGGCTTCTTTTGGTTTTGCCATTTTATCCGCTCTCTGTTGCATTTTTGCACCCAGAGTTGATCTCTTCATAAGTCTTTCCATATTGGTAACTGCGTGACTGCGTCTAATTACCTGGACGAACTCAATTTAGTCTAATAATATAATCTCGGCGTACTCAATTTAAATTTTGCAATACAGGCGTTGAGTTGAACCATTTCCCCCTAAGTTAAGCATGCGTAGTTTTATTTGGAATCGTCAAGTTTTAGGTAATACAGTACAGGGAGGCCTTGCATTTAAGAAACCAATTTTTCACGCCTTAGACTAAAGTATTCCTTGTATCTATGGTACTTTTCATTCATTTTTTAGGCTAACAGTTTCTTAAGTTTCTTATTTCTTTTCTGGAAAGTCCTGGAAAAAGGCTCCAACAGAATTGGATTGTGTACAGATATATTAGCCATATGTGTATGTCATCAATGATTGTCAAGAAAATCAAGAAAAATTTGTTAAATCTAAGATACGTTGGCCGCAATTCTTTATGAACCCTGTGAATTGAAATGCCCCCACCCCATCAGAGTATCAATTCAAATAACTTTATTTCGGGTGTAAGCCTCGAGTGTTTCCTTTAAGTGGGGGGGGGGGGCTAATAATTTTCAGTAGCCTAAAAGTTTCTTTCGGGTGGTTTCTATATGTAGGTCTGACTGTATTACGAATTATCGGGATTCTCTTTTGGCTTACAGAAGAAAAGATATCTATGAAAATGCCAGTTCTGTCTAAGCAGTGATATGTGAGCATCCATGTACTGACCACATACTTAAGTTGTGTGACCAAAGCTTCCATTGTTTTTAAATTGTCAGATTAAAGTTCATACGTTTCGTCTTATCATGTCTCATTTGAAATGCATTCAGAAAACCATAAATCCATTTTTATTCTCGTCAAACCCGTGCAGTCGGTTTTGTGGTAACAACGACAATAGTCTGTGGAAAGAAATAAGTGTAGTCATTTTGGATGCCTTTATTGGTAGTAACAAGTGGCAGTTCTTGGCATCAGGATTAAGCAGTTAAGATGTTTAATATTTTGCAGGTTTTAGAGCAAAATGAAGATGGAAGATGGAAAGGCAGTATTGTTGATGGGCAAGTTAGTAAATTTACAATGTTTTTCGTTTTACGACTTATGCTTTGGTTATGCCTATATTTTGGTCAGGCCCATAGTTTGGTCAGACCCATATTTGTGCTCTGAGAGACACGTTAATTTTTGGGTTTCTACTGCCTGTTACTGGATCTGGTCATCTGAGATCTTCGGCCATAAAGAACTCTCTATTTCTCTCTATTATCGTCACACACAATGTTATGATGTCAGGTTGAATAGGATAGTCCATAATTTGAAACGTAGATTTGCAGTGTTCAGTTTCAATCTCGATTCCAAAGTCAAACTTTAAATCTCCATTATTGTCAACCATGATCCTCTGCGCGCAGAATGAAAAGCAAGGCAAAGAATTTAGGCCAAGAACGACTTTTAGACAACACGAAAATCGACTTTGACGCCAGCAAGGATTATGGTTAGCAAGGAGTTTTTAAACAGCACGGTGAAAGACATACGCCGTGGATGGAGATACGAGCAATACCTAAGGACTGCATGATCCCAAAATGCACAAAACAGTTGATGTTGTGACAAGGGCGTGAAGAGAAACCTGAAATACACAGCTAGCCTTCCAGCGAGGAAAGAGGAAGACGCTCTTGCCATTAAACTAGGCGTCTTTGTATGGGTTAACTCGTCGAATATATCAACATAAGTAGCTACCTATTGCTAATAACATTGTTTTATTTCATTTATAGGAAGAACGAGTTGGTTATTTTCCAGCGAAATCCGTTTCATTGCTTTCAAATGTAAAAGAGACACGTTCATTGGGGTCATTATCATCATCATCTGATTCTTCTATAAACAGCACTGCTTCTGGTAAGCCATTGAACAATCTTACTTTGAAAAAAATGTGTTGATATTCGAGAAAGAGTCCGTTATGGACAAGTTTGAAAAATGCCTTATCTGACGTCTGACATTTTTTAATTGTTTTGAAGTTAGAATATGGTAAGTAAACCATACTTCAAACTTTTTCATCAGACACTGTTCAAAGTGGGAAACGTCTAATAACCTTTCCAAAGACGGAACATCAATTTACACATATTTTTGTTTTGAAATGGGCCAACCAGGCACGTGTCCCCAAGATGTTGCAATTACATCGAAAAAGTGGCCTTTTTGTTTCAATCGGGCAGTGTCCCTTTTATACCTATATATATAGCTTAAATAAAAAAGTTCCCTTGAAGTGTCGTGCGTCCCAAGTTAGGATGCTTCTTACGGCTCTGATGATCGTTTGTTTCATTTTTGATTGGTGTAAATATTTCCTCCGTCACAGGAAGAGACATTCAAGGAGCGTCAAAATCCCAGGGACGGAAGATGACAGGTAAAGAATTCAGATACGACCAATTCTATTAAAATGCTATAATTATCATTGCGTTCAAATTAATTATCATTGCGTTCAGATTAAGTACATACATATCAAAAATAACACACCATAGATGGATTAAAATCAAATGTAGATTTCGATGAATTAGATTCGTTCTTTGAGGTCATTATGCTTTCCACGATCTCCGACGTAAGAATTTTTTATAGGAATTAAAAATCATTCTTATCGACGTCTCTTCGTGTGACCTCATATATATTCTTTTGTAGATTCAAATAAGCCTGTTGGAGTTGTACCTGTGGGGACATACGAAGTTTTAACTCTGGCTCCAAGTAAGCTGCATCAATTTTCATGTATTAGGTATTATATCGTTCATATCCTTGGATCAGAAAGGCAATTAATTTGAATGACTCAATCGATTGCTATATTTTTCTATTGCTAGATATTTTCATTGCAAGAATTTGTTCTAATTCTTGCAGCACGAAATCTGGTTTCTTTTAATTTATAACATTGATTACTTTCTAATGAGCACCATGCGGGACCCGTGTTTGCTCACTTAAGAATATGCAATAAACCAATTTTTATTTGTTCTTTTAGCTCAAAGTCCCGAAAGCAAGAAGCCTCCGAACATTCCTCGACTAAACAGCTTCAAGAAGGAGGCCAAAGCAGCTCCACCACGAAGGCGCAAGACCTATTCTCAAGAAGAGGTTTCAGAAGAAGGTGCATCATCGAATCGATCAAGTAGCATTGATACATCGAGTGATTCAGGGATGCATAGTCATTCTACTGGAGTGATTCAAGAATCAACGTATGATATAATGACTGGATCACCGAGACCACTTGAATCAAATTTTTATGATCCTATCCCATCACCTACTGTTAAATCACCAAGAATCTTCCCAACCAACGCACCACCGCCGTTTGAGGTAATCCCACTTAGATTACTTTGAATTTAATAAGTGTGGATGAGACGTAGACTGATTACATGAGACCCAGTTTTAGATGAGACGTATGATTTTCGTCCTGGTTATTGCTTGTTCAAGTGGTAAGGGACGGAATGGTTAAGGTAGTAGTAGCGGTAATTAGGACGAACATCATGAATCTAAGGCTAAGTTAACACGACAGAATTTGAAAATGAAAGAAACTTCGAAGGTGCCAATTTTCTTTGTAATCCCTGTGACAAAGAGGCTAGATCAATCCATTAATCAATTTCTTTTCTTGAAAGTAGGCTTGTAAATACATCAAAGATAGCAAAATTACTGCTAATTTAGGCCTACTATTTAGCATACATATCAAAATGATTTAAAGGGAAAAAAGTCTATTTGCAACTGTTAAAAATGATAACATTGAATATATAATATAGCTGAATATCATGTTAGATACCCAACCGGGGGTATGTATGTTTTGCATAGCCTACAGTTGTAGTTCTCGCCCTTCCACATCTAATCAGGTTTTTATAGCAAGTGTGCTTACTTGTTTCACTGTATTTGGCAAAGTCGACCGGAGTCTGTTTCCAAGGAGAGATATAGTTTCAATTCCAAAGATCGTTGTATGCACTTTTGGAAGCTGTGAGTCGTTACCATATCTTAGATTGTAACCAATATTCCGTTCAATGAAGATATCCTACAGATCTTGACGACAGATAAATTCTCTAAAAAATCAATCATGTAATATGCTCATCGATTTCGAGGAATCACGCGATATACTATATAGTTCAAATTGTGCTGGTTAGAGTTACATTTTCAAATTCTGCCGTTTTCAAATTGTCTCAGCAAAAAATATGCCTTTTGTATAAATGGGAGGCCTATCCATAATAATTTCATACCTTTTTCAAAACATGTTGGTATCGTGTGAACGTAATCTAAATGTGGATCCATACTTCAATTTCGTGAACTCGTGGGTATTTGCAGCATTCGAACGGCGTTTTCGTAATTTGTCTGATGTCATAAATTTGTCTTTGCTCAGAGTCTTATTCTTTTCAAACCCAACAGGCTGAACTACGTGAAAAGCAAGCTCAACAACATAATGGAATCGTCAAACCTGGAAATTACGCAGATATTGATCTGTCTCGATCTGACATCAAGCCTCCTATTGATAGCCCACCTAAAGACAGGGGCCACACAATTTCATACACAGAGGTTTATGTAGCGGACAATGAAACAACGACCTCTAGCGGAAATGGTCCTCTCTATCAGTCTGAGGCAAGACAGATACCACAGGGAACAAACAAGAAATTGGAATTCAGAGAAAGTTATGAAAATATGAATTTAACTGAAGAACTTATTTCTAAGTAAGTTTTGTTTTTCGTAGTTCGTCTTTCTGATCTCGTTGTATCAATTTGCTATCCTTGGAGCACTGGTATTTTGTAGAAAGAATCCGAATCGAACGATATTTGATAAATTTTGAAGCATTTTCGAATGTGCACAACAGTGATGGGGGATTCTCAATTGCGCCTCTCAATCGCGCCTCTCAATTGCGCCTCTCAATTGCGCCTCTCGTAAAGATATTTATAGAAATGTCGCTCTGTACAGGCTCTTTTGTAGAATAGCGAAAAGGTCTATGAATGTATGTGACAGAGATGTGTGTGAAATCACCATTTCAGTTTCGGTCAATAAAACTTTGGCTGTTATAATTTTTGCTACAAATTAGACTTAAAGTTTGTTCCTTTCCGTTGATAAAATGGTAAACAGTTCTATTATTTTTTTAAGGTTTGGAAGAGCTCCTGAAGGACGATCCTCTCACAATTCGGCAACAAAATCACAAGAATATGAAGATATGCGTGCACAGTCGATATCCCCATCGAGCGAACCATTCCCTTCACCTCCTGCATTGCCATTAAAGAGCCCGCCCCCTGCTATACAACCCCTTCCTGAGGAACTCCCCCCTTCACCGCCCAAGAAAATCGAAAGTCGTTTCATGCCTCGACGACCGGAATGTTACGAAAATGTCCAACCACGACAAATTATACCAATTCATACGCAAAATCCATTTGAGAAGAATTCAACACCTCCTCAACAAGAACCCCCCTTCCCAACTATACCTCCCCCCTCATATAACCCAAAGACATTACCAGCTTATCCGGAATATGAAAATTATCGAGCACCCGGTCCTGCGATGCCACTGTACAGGAGCAATACGTATGAGAATTACCGACCAGTTAATGAACCTCCGCAGCCGCAGATTACGAGATCACAGACACTATCAGAAAGGCCTGTATCATCAAATAGACCTGTGCCGTGTAAGTCTCTTCTCTTGTTGCATTTTTTCCTCATATTTATAAGATTAAATGTGTTTTTTTCGTTGTATCAATTACTGTGAATCAGGGGAGCAGGCAAGTGGGAGCAAAGACGGCATCAAAAAGGCCTCCTTGTGTATCATCAAATAGGCCAGTGCCGTGCAATTCTTTGTTTCTAACATTATATATCGTTTAATGAAATGTAAATTTGTTAGATCTGGTAGGTTTCTATTGATATGTCAGTTCACAGGTCGACTGTCCAAAAAGTATGTTTTGATATGTTACTATATTTATAGGCCCAGTTCTAGAATGGCACAAATTTTTCAATACTTTCAGTATGAATACACTTGTGTATTGTCGAGGCTGCACGCAGGCTACTTGTGCATGGATCTGACGTAGTTTTTTCTACTTCTTTTCATATAAATTCAATATAAAAATTTGACGTAGTTTTCACAGACAGCCTAGCCTTATGTTGTTTAGATTTAGCTGAAACTTCTTCAAGCCTCCGTTTTTCAAGGTCTCCCTTCTTGGTGGGATTTTTGTTTTGTTAGCTTTCTCTTATCGAAGAATATGCAAGAAGCAGTGTTTCAACATTAACAGTAGCGTTTTGAAAGCACAGTCACGCAATTTTTGGATTATTTCCATCCTTTGTCCCTGCCTATCTTGGTAGTGCTTTTGTTATCCGATATGGTCTCATGTGAAGATAAGCGTATGGGAAGAAAAAATCAAGGGGCGACACAAAGTCCATTGTTTACCAACATTTTTGCCCAACTGAGGGCAGGTTTTTGCCCGATTGGGGCTGATTTTAGACGATTTTTCCAATATTGGGGGGGCTACCGCCCCCCGGCCCCCACGCCCCGTACGCTTATGCATGTGAAGTAAGGCAGATAAGATTGGTCTGGACAATGTCAAATACTGATTAATCCTCTGGGAAGAAGCTCGTTGTATGAAAGTAACCGTTCATATGAATAATCCGATTTTTGTGGGGGGCCAATATCAAAATAGTGTTGTTCACATCACAAGATGACGTACCTGTCCACCCACCGCTCTTTGACATTTTTCAGTGTTGTTTATTATTTGTATTCATTGCTAGTTTCAACATAAACTTTTAATGTCAATGATTACGTTGATTTGGTTTTCATTTCAGTACCACCAAAGATGAACCGGAAAAGTGTTCAAGATTCTTCTGCCCCTGCTTCGCCTTGTCCGGCAGGTACGTCAGTTAATTACCTTTCCATCTCCCCTTGAGTCTGTTTTTAATTTTCAACAATAATATGAAAACATAAAATCTGTAAATGGACCCAGCAGAGCAGGACATCATAGAATAGAGGCTTAATTGTGTTCAAGGTCACTTCAATGATTACTGACCTTCTAAGATTCCAACTCAATTATTCATGATAAGAATATTCATTGCTTGTCCAATCTATAATTTCAAATCAAACTAACGCCAACTTGCCTTTTAGTTTGCTGTCTATGTGGCCTAATAGTGGGCTGTGTACCAGGCTACTGTCTGTGCAGAATTCTGTCACTGATTCTCGATCCGCGATTTCTTTTCTAGATTCTGTCAAAACTCCATTTTTATCTCAACTAGATATGGATTCACTTAATGAGGTAGGTAATTTATATTGTTTCAGTTTATTTTGTTTTTATTTATTTGTTTCAACACTTTATCTCACTCAACGACCCCTAATCAGATGAGCTGATTCCGAGGAAAGTTGTGATGCTATTTCTGATAATATGAATCTTCGCATCTTTGTGGGTATTGTTAAGATCTGGCTGTCTATAGTCCAGTTTATCAATTCTTGTTATTGGCAAAAAGAAGGCGAGTTGAAATATCATACCAACGAATACAACAACAAAATGAGTTCTCTTTTCTTCATTTTCATTGCAGCCATCCAAACGGTACCTCACCGATCTCTCGTAACCAGATTAATTTTTGTTTTTCACCAGGATGAAAAAGAATTACTGTCATGGCTAATAGAGCTCAAACTACCTCAATATTTTCAAAATTTCCAAGCACAAGGTTTTGATATGGTCAGTGTGAGAGGAGTCACACCCGAGGTACCAGCCTAATTCATAACCTTACTTCGTTCTAGCTTGCGTACAGACTCTATTGATTCCTTTCCATTTGAGAAAGGTTCTCCTCTCTCCACTGGAGAAGAAACTCTTTGAGAAGAAATCAGTAGAGTCTGCACGCAGGCTATTTCGCTCAGGATATTGCAGTTTTTCATTTGTTTGAAATATGAAAGTGAAAATTCTTTAGGGAAGTATCTTTATCAAATGCGCAAATTAGATGGATTTTTATAGTTTGTGATCTTAAAAATTACTGGCTTAGGATATGAAAATTTAAACACTTTTAATGACACCAAGATTATTGATATAATATACGATTTCCGGAAGATGCTCTATTCACGTGAGTCTGTGATTCAACAATCCTGACATGACCTGATCTTTATCAAAAACATTTTATTTATCATTACATCTCAAGGGCAACAGTTGGTACTTCCTGCAAATATAATAAGTCTTAAAAACTGTTGATCCCTTCATTAGAAGTTCTGAATCTGGGCGGCCCCCCTAAAATGCAGTCCTTGTGAAATCACGGGGCTACCATGTTTCAAAGTAGAATCGAAAACACTGAATATGTGAGAATGCTGAGTCAACTTCAAAGTAATAAGGAAACTTGGCAAGGGAAGTTTCTCAATGTCAGCTAACGATTTCTTTAAATTGTGCGTCCTCATTTGCATTGCTTAAGATAAAAGGAGATGCGATCTATTATGTTCTGGCTTCTTTTGATGTTTTAGCTATACGATGAAGTCGCTGGATTTTGTCCTTTTCTTACACTCCTCTAACCGTTCTTTCGCAGGACCTGACTGAAATTGAAATAACCAAAGCTGGGCACAGAAAGAAGCTATTATCAGAAATAACAAAACTTGGACCTTCCAATAAGTTGCCTACACACAAACCGGTAAAGTTGCATTTTAGTCCGGTCACCAGTTACCCTTTGCGTGTGTGTTTCATGAATGATTTTTGATCGTATTTTCTGTTCTATAGTGCCAATTCATTTTAGTTTAACCTTTTTCTTTCCATCATCTACTTGACGTGATAATATACTAATCATCTGCTGATATTACATACATACAAACATACATACATACATACATACATACATACATACATTCTTTATTTCTTAAGGCAGGTTGGAAAAGGCAGCTCAAGAGCTGATGTGGACCTGCCATCTAAACTAATTATTAATGTTATGAAGTGAAAAAAAAGAGTTAATGAAAACCTAATGTAATTTGTGCAAAAATAACGTAAAGTATTTTTTGTTCTTTTTAGAAATAAAAATAGTAACTTTTTCTTTTCTTTATACAACTCGTTTCTTTTGAAAAGCTAATGTTATCAAGGTTGTCATAATGTTTCAATTTCATTTTAAACGTATCTTTATTTGTGCACTCTCTCATATTCGTTAATTGCAAATTTATTCTCAAGATATGTTGTATATTTTTAGCATTATGATTGTTATGTCTTTAGCTTTACTCTTCAATAAATCATTTATACTTCTTGGGCTGTCATTCTCTCGTAAGAATTCTGGTGGTGAAGTGTTTGATTGAGATCCCTACTGTTGTCTGCAATCTTTTCATCGACACTCACTTCAGGCATCAAAACGTAAACTCAAATATTGTGTTGTTTCGTCTTTCAGGAAGATATTGGTGCATGGCTGAGCTTGGTAGGATTGAGAATTTACGAAGAGAATTTTGTGGAAGGAGGATTCGATGAAATGGATTTTATAAAAGATTTGGATCAATCAGATTTACAAATGATAGAAATAAAAAAGAAAGGACATCAAAAGAAATTATTACTTGCAGTTCAAAGATTATCTGATGTTGAATTAACAGCAGAACTGGACAGAGTAGTCGAAGGTCAGTTGTATTGAAATTTAAGTAGATGCTCAGAAGTCATACACCCTATTCGCATGAAATAGTTTTTTACGTGTTCTTGCATCAAAATAGGTAAGGTGTAGATTTTTTGCTGTGCTGGGATTTGCATCATTCGCCTTGAATTGATTAGCCTCGAATTGATTCGCCTCGAATTGATATAAATTGTGAATAAGGTATTGCTACATTTGAATTTTCATATTCTGAACATTGAAATCACTCGAATTATTCAAACAGAACTGTTTGCATTTCGCAGCTTAAGTACTATTTGCGAGTATACTTTTACAGTAATAACTTTTCCTTTCCTGGATAGTTCTATTTTTCAAGCTTCTACTTTGTTTGTTTCTTTGTTGTATAGATAAAAGTTTAGTTTATTTTAGTTGTTGACTGATCAAACCAGGAGAAATCTTTGGAGATCCTTGGTTTCCTTTGTTTTTGTGTAATAATGGTTACCGTTCTGCACACCCAAACCATGGGTCGTTTGCTCAAACATAGCTACAGTGTCTAACAACCCATTCCCAAAGCATTGGAAAGTATTGCAGACCAAAATCTCTGTTGTTTCTGAATAGTTTGATTGATATTGATTTTATTGTAGTAACCGCTTTACCAACAACTTCAACTGCAACGCAAGAACCGAAACAAGAGTTATCAACTACACAGTCAAATGACGTCAGAGCTCCTGATCCTCCACAAAAAGCGTCAAAACAACCTCCTCCCGATGCAATTCATAGAAACGAGGTCCAGCCTCAACCAGAGCAGCTTCCATCTGAATTTCCTCCTCCCTTGCAACCGCAGTTTCCGCCGCAACCTCATCAGCAGCATCCTCCGCAGTTCAATCCACAGCATCCTCCGCAGAACATACAGCAGGCTCCTCCATTGCCTCCTTTACAGCCTCCAGTGCCTCCTAGCCACGTGTTTCTCAGCCGATTCCCCACAACTTTCCTC
>REGL01000176.1:232112-250602 GCA_004194395.1 Aurelia aurita complex sp. Pacific
GATAGCCAATCAGAGAAAAATACACTTAAGGATGTGCCAAACATACGATCTTCAAAAGTGATGAATGTCAATTACCTCACATTATCAGAAATTTCTCGTTGCATATAAGTTTAAGCTATTCTCAAACATCTCTCGAGTCATGTCCAGGATAATATAATGGAAGTGTAGGTACATCATGCTCACGGAAGAAAATTTAAATCTGTCTTACCCAAAAAAGAAACTCACTATAGAACTGGATAACGAAATAAGCTCTACCCATAAACTCATATTGTAATGTCATGTTGATATGAAGAATTCACTCACCTTTTCTGAGAGTTCGTCTCGGATGTTTTGTCTTTAACGCATTTCTTTTCACTTTTGTAATATCCATACTTGTCTTTTCATTCCTTGGTTGTTTTTCTTTCATAACTCCATTCCCCATTTTTTCTTGCAGCTATTTACCCTTATTCAATTTCTTTCCGATAACTTCCTTGCAACTGTCTTTCTGTGTACAAATCACCGACTGACTTAGATTTCTTTATCTTCAAATCATTTATATTTGCCATCCATTATTTCGTCATTAATAATACGTAACAAATTAGGCCAAATCTAAGTTCTCTTCCCCCCTCTTTAAAATTTACCTAGACAGCAACGTTAACGATACAAATGTATTTTGACGTCAGATTGAAGGTATTAACCGTTCCAACTAAACATGCGAGCTTCGAATTCATGTCAGGTAACCTTGCCAGTAAACTAGCTTAAACTATACGAAGCTATCGTATGTTGCTTTCTTATTGGTTTAGATAAAGCTGTCTTAACTGTGTCACTGTGAATGCGGCATAAAACTGTCGTTTACCCAAACAAGTTACATCAGCTTCAATTGAACCAAGTTATCGAATATTGCTTTCTAATTGGTCAATCCAACAAATCAAATGCATTTGATTGGTTGAAATTTAACCTGGTTTAGATAAAGCTGGTTTAAAGGCAGTCTATCCCCTTGATGAATCGAAATAAGATGATGAAGAGCCCCAAAAGAGCTTGCATTGTCTTTTTCACAAATGTACGCTAATTTGCTTTATCTAAAGAAAGCAACGTCATAGAGACTCAGTGATTTTTTAAATTTTGCTCCAATGAAAATGAACTTAGAGCAATAGGGAACGGACTGCTATGGAATGGGATGTAGGCTTGAGTTTCCAAGTGCTTTTCAGGGAAATTACTCTTTTCTTAATTGTGTTTATTTTTATTTGCTTTTAGGTCCCCTGGATGAGAAGATTCGTGACGTTTTCAGATCAAAAGGAGCCACTCACACATTAGAACAAGGTAACACTTGTCGTGATATTCGATTGATTGATTGATTGATTGATTGATTGATTGATTGATTGACTTTATTTACTTATTTATTATACAGAGGCCGCCGAAGGTGGTGAAAATTTTGAGACAAAACATGACACATGTCAGTGTGTTTAAAATAATGGTTATTGATAGGAAGATATGAAATTACTGAAGTATAATTTAGGGTACAACACATGAAATCAATAATGATCGCTGGCGATAATCGCTGGTGAAAGAAAACATGATATTTATTTATTGATAAATTGACTGACTGACCCATTGATAAAATATTCATTCTTGCCATCAATAACTGAGATTGTATATTTTTTTGTCATGTTCATACATTTTGAAATCAATTGTCTTTCCTTGTAGCTCCTATTATCGAGCAAACCCAAGAAGAATTTCCTCAGCCTTCGCCATCAGTGAAAGCAAAAGCTGACGAAGAGTAAGTCGTTTAAAAATGATTCTCAATTTCATTATCTTAACTTCAATGTTTCTGAGATAATTCAATATTAAGATTATAAGCTGATTCGTATTTTCAAACTACCGGTCAGCTTTACTATGTTTACGGTGAACTGAATTCATAGGTTATATAAAACTTTAAGTGCCAGAAGGGACAAGAAATTGTTGACATGTCTTCATTTTCTTGCAATCTTTTTCACTTAACTTGAAGCTGGTGTAATGTAAGGCATAACCTTTTATTGCCAAGCAAGGGCAAATCACTGCATAGAAATATTGTCCACCTTGTGCAAAAATCCTTCTGCTTTTGCCAAAAAAACTTTTAAAGTGTCGTTTGCTCTTTGGAGGAATGAAATACCTCTTTCTTAGATCCTAGGAACGTCCGTATAGTTTCGTATTCGGAAGATGCCTAAGCACGAATTTGATTAAATTATCAACTTTGACTCGTTTTTTCTTTTAGTTTTGAAGCAACGGACATGATAATGGCGGACATTGATGACATGATTGCCGATTTCACGAACCAATTAGATTCAATGTTTTGATTACGTCATCATTTTGTAATTAACCTTTTAATAGATAGATAAATAAATAAATAGATAGATAGATTCACCAGGTTGGTGACAATTTACTAAAATCAATGCCATGTCAGATAGGTTAGCCAGAATTGCCAGATGAGTTAATGCGTTTGTTTAACTGCTACAAAATTGTCTTATTTGCACATTTTAAGCTGTAACGAAACTTTAAAACGGTGGACAATTTCACTTTAAAGTTGAAAGGAAATTTAGGGCTGAATGATGTTTATGTAAAATTACCTCGCTGCTCTGGGAAGGTTCCATTGACTCGAAAAAGAAGCAAGGAATACATCAATAATCCTCCAAAGGATTTAAACAGTGCATGCATCGATATTTAGACCCATAGGATACAACCAGAGTTAACTTAACTATTCCTTTTTTTCCCAGAGGGTGGGCTTGTTAACTTCCACTTGACCTGGCGTTGGAAATGTGTCAAAATGGTCACACTTGTTTAGTTCAGACCAGATGATTTTGAGAAAAGTTGCCTATAAATTTCGAACGGTGAGGCCGTTCCTTGTACATATACCGCAATGCAGCAAGAGAGTGAAGGTTCTTGCACATTCATAAGCAGATAAAATGGGCACGGCACGTTTAATCGAATACCCAAATACGTATGCGAAGAACTAAATCACCAAAGCCTCCGAGCTAGGCCTGTTTCAGTCTGGTGTGTCTTTCATCTAATCTGGTATATCAAAGGTATACATTCTATTTAATTACTTCTGATCAAACCTATGCCGTTATTTATTTCTTTGTCAATCGTTTTCGATAAATTTTTCACTATGACTGATTTACGTGTAGCCACGTGTAGCATATTGAATCAATTTTAGGCCTAGGCCTATACATAGGAAATATTTCGTTGAAAGCAACGCTTTCCGTTTTAGCTGATCTTGAAGTTTGTTTACGTTAGTTGGACTTGTAACATTAACATATATAAAGAAATTTAAGGGTTTGGAATATTGGTTTGAGCCGTCATTTCAAGTTGTCTTTTTTATAAACCAGACCCCATCAATAGTCGAGTCAGACAGGAGACACAGAAGCATGGTTGTGAGCCGTTGAAAGGTAAACTCTCTCGTCATAAAACTAAATTGCATGGCCATATCCTACTTAAAAATGTTATAATCAGAGTATGACTTATGGCAGACACTTCTTGTTTCATAAAGCAACGGAGATTCCTGTGCCGATATATATTTTAGATACTTTGATTGAGGGATTAAGTTTTCATCAACGCTTTGTAGAATTTTCAATTTTGCAATGAATATTGAATAAGTCAAAATAAAGAAACCACTTGAGCTTTGTCTAATTTTGTTTGAAATTTCAGTTCAAGTAAAAAAGATGAGAAAGCCATGAAATTTTGAGCTTGGTCAACGATATTTCAAAATTAACTGACCTTTCATATTCGATATTTTTAGAGTTTCTGCCCCATATCTCCCAAGTATGTGTGTGCGTGTGACCACTTTCAAAGAGCCCCATAGTTCGTTCCAAATGACTTTCGAACTTTTCAGTTTTAATAAAATTGTGTCTGTTGTCCTCTGGGGTTTGATTAGGTACTGCACCGCACCAAAGCTAAGTGTTTTAATTTCTAGAGTGGGATGTAAAAATACCCAATGAATATGCCCTTTTGGGGAAATTTCTTGTAAACGTAATAATTACAAAACTTTTTAGCACTTAAGTAAAATGTTCCACAATTAGATTTAATCGTTACTAATATGAATTGTTTTATGCGTGTAAAAAGTTTCTATTTGTCCAATGTTGGAAGTAATTTGCTAAGTTACTCCTTGCTTTATTTCTTTCTATGCCTTATGCATTTTTTCTGTTACATTAATGTTTAGTTTATATAATTCAGGTGTGACTTATTAATTGCTAAAGGCCATGTTAGCCTTGAAGCTGAAATGAATTGTGAGTTTTATTTTATTTATTATTCTTCATCAGTGATCGTCATTTTCGGTTATGAAAGCTACGATGAAAACAAAGATTNGTTACTAATATGAATTGTTTTATGCGTGTAAAAAGTTTCTATTTGTCCAATGTTGGAAGTAATTTGCTAAGTTACTCCTTGCTTTATTTCTTTCTATGCCTTATGCATTTTTTCTGTTACATTAATGTTTAGTTTATATAATTCAGGTGTGACTTATTAATTGCTAAAGGCCATGTTAGCCTTGAAGCTGAAATGAATTGTGAGTTTTATTTTATTTATTATTCTTCATCAGTGATCGTCATTTTCGGTTATGAAAGCTACGATGAAAACAAAGATTTTTTGGGATGCAAAAATCTGAAACGACATTTTGTGACATTTCGAGCATTTCAAAGATGTATTTAGGATGTTTCTGAAACGAAATTTGCAGCAATTTTGGATTCTATGTGCTATCCGCTGTGCAGGTACTATTTGAATGCCTATCTTACGAATCTCCCAGTTTGATACCCTGAGTACCAGACTCTCTACAAAATATCTAAAAGCAATAAAAAAGCATACTTTGCATTTTAGAGCTTTGAAAAGGATCTTTCAGCTCCTCTGCATGTTATTAGACCTTAAATTACGATGCGAAAACGTCCACAATGAGATCGCGAAACCGTGGCAGATCAGGCGACAGTTTGGCGACTGTTGCAGGAGCATTTTAGAAAATGACGTCAGATCTAAGAGTCCGCTGACCAAAGATGTTGAAATAGCGCAGGCGCAATAAATTTAGGCCCTCTTCAAAGTTTTGCACCAATCGTCAGTTGCGGTGTGCATATGTCTTTGAAATAATTCCTGGAAACACGAAAAGATACAAAGAGCAAGATCGAAATCGACAAATATGTTCCGTCTAATTACGAAGCAGCGTTTGGTAAGTAATTTTACGATGCTGAGGAACTGCAAAACAAAGCATAAATAAATTATTTCTTGCATCTGATCAAAAGATTAGGTAGCCGGGCCTAGCCTAGCCGAAATGTGCCTCTCTCCCCTGCCTGATATGAAATGCCTTTATGAGGTAGGCCTACTGCAAAATTGCCATGTAGTGCACACTTACACACCCCAAGCAGCTCATAGAAATTTAGAGGTGTTTGGAGAAAGAGTATTAAAAATATCATCATAAATTATGATGGCAAGAATAGAGTATTGCAGGTCCACATCAGCATATGCTGCCTTAGATTAACCTGCGTAACCAAATATAAAATGTATGTATGTATGTATGTATGTATGTATGTATGGCAATATCCTACCACTAAACAACAAATTTTAGCAAATCCTAGCCTGTTGTGTGCTATGATAAAAATCCCACCATGTTAACAGCTTTCCAGTAAATTTGAAGCAAAACTTTCTGAAGTCCCCATTGACGCTGTGGAATGTGTGTGTGTCGTATACTTCAAAATTTATGCCAGTTTCTTTTTTGTTCCGTGGTTATTTCCGTTACTGAGAGTGAGTCTGTGCGCGACAGTTCTGTGGTGTAACATATGCAGATTCCAGTCTGACCCATTGATAATGTCCATTCTGCATAAAAATTTCCATTGATGCACCATAGATTTGGAATGCACACAAAATAATTTCAGAATAAGATATTGGCAAAACCCTTGCAGGTAGACATCGTTATTTTAAGAGCTAAGTTCTGATGAAACATGTTAAGGCGTTCAATAAATATTGTTGTGAATGAAATACTCTTTTTTTTATAGGCAGTGGGAGCTGAAGCTGGCAAGCATGTGCGTGCAATTGCAAGCTCATCGCTTCTTGCAAACAAGGTAAAATATCCACCAGCTTGGTGCTCTTGGAATGACGAAAAAAGCAAATAGAACTTTACAGACCCATTTTGTAAAATTTAGTAAAATCAGATCAAAATGATCATTTAAAATTTTATTTGAAAGGATAATTGGTATGAAGGCTGACACCACTCACTGTACACATTAATAGTTTCAAACAATAAAATACAACAAGGGCGGATTTTGTAATACAATAGCAACAGGTGCATTTGATTGACAGCTCAGTTCAAAGCGATTAGCGACTGCAGACAAAGGAAATTCTCTCAACCGGTAATTCAAAACAAAGAAAGCCGCAAAAGTTTCCCCGAAACTAGTAGGGCAAACTCTCGCCTTGTGCAAGCGAAAGATCGTTTTTAAGAGAAGTTATGTGCTTTTAACGAAAGAAGAAGGATAAATCTAAAGTTCTGTCTTGCGGATTTTGTTTATTTGATCCAGGAGCCGAGCAGAAGGCATTGTAATTCTCGCGTATTTAGGGCNGTAAAAATGATACGTACAACTGAAAGTATTATAAAGGTATTACATATTGAATCTTTATCAATGTTTATTTTCAATCATACAGGTTGCAATGAGCAGATTTGACCCAAACA
The DNA here is from genome assembly GCA_004194395.1 of Aurelia aurita complex sp. Pacific. Taxonomy (NCBI): domain Eukaryota; kingdom Metazoa; phylum Cnidaria; class Scyphozoa; order Semaeostomeae; family Ulmaridae; genus Aurelia; species Aurelia aurita complex sp. Pacific. The sequence continues at coordinate 238,771 of REGL01000176.1, forward strand.
ATCCAATCAACTATGAAAAAATGGATGAAAATCTTAAAATCGTCAAAGATAGGTGTGTACATCTAATTTTAATTTTTTGTGGCTTTCAGATAATGTTGACCGTTGGTTTCCTCTTTTGAATATCATTTTGATCACACCATTTTGGATTCAACTGGATTTATTTTGTTTTTTTCAGGCTTCAAAGACCTCTTACTCTATCAGAGAAAGTGCTTTACAGTCATTTGGATGATCCAGTCAATCAGGTATTCATGTTCTTCTGTAGCTTTTGGTCATAAACAATCAGTTCTAGCTGAGACATACATTATACCAAAGGATAATCTCTTGAATGAGATGTCTAGTCAATCAGGTATTCATGTTTCTTCTGTATCTTTTGGTTATAAACAATCAATTCTAGCTGAGACATACATTTATACCAAAGGATAATCTCTTGAATGAGATGTCTAGTCAATCAGGTATTCATGTTTCTTCTGTATCTTTTGGTTATAAACAATCAATTCTAGCTGAGACATACATTATACCAAAGGATAATTTTTTTGAAAGAGATGTTGCCTGTTTAAGGTTGAAATTTAGGCTGATATGTAAATTTGTCATTGTATCAACATATTTATTTGTTTCCAAAGGATATTGAAAGAGGAAAGTCATATTTGAAGCTAAGACCAGACCGAGTTGCTATGCAAGATGCTACTGCCCAAATGGCAATGCTACAATTCATATCTAGTGGTTTGCAGAAGGTAAGCAGGATAGAATTCTTGAAATGTCAACAATTTTTGTGTTGAATTTATTTCCTTGTAGAATTCTAATTTGAATCTAGCATTGGCAGTTTCAATCATTTCTTCACTTAACAGAGGAGCTAACCTATGGCCTTCCCTTAGCACATTAGCTTGCTGGGAATTGCAAATATTTTAATGTTTATAAGATTTTGTGATCTTGTAAGAAGTTGAGGAGAAGTTATCATTTTTGTGCAGGTTGCAGTGCCATCAACCATTCATTGCGATCATTTGATTGAAGCACAACTTGGTGGAGATAAAGATTTGCAAAGAGCAAAGGTAAGTTGTAAATGGGTTGTAAATGCATCATCACAACTATGATATGTGCCATAATTTCCAAGTGTTCAGAACGATTGGCACCACAAGGAGGAAGGAACAAGAATAATACAGATCTAGGTTATTTTTGATTACTAATTGAGAGAACATTCTTTCTATTTTCAGGACATCAATAAAGAGGTGTACAATTTTTTGGCAAGTGCAGGTGCAAAATATGGGGTTGGTTTCTGGAAACCAGGATCAGGAATCATTCATCAGGTACCTATGTTATTTATATATCCTCTCTAATTTTATCATATATATATTTGGGCGACTTATTTTTCAGGATATAAAACTTTTGCTAAATATAGTTCTTCTTTGTATTTCAGATCGTACTTGAGAATTATGCTTTCCCTGGTGTTTTATTGATTGGAACTGACAGTCATACCCCAAATGGAGGTTTGTATCCTTCAACAACTCCTTTAACTAATGATGTCATAGCTAATCACAATATCATAGCTTAAACTAGTAATACATAGTAGAGTGTTTCTAAAACAGTACATTCTATCATCAGTCTTTACTTTGCTATAACAATTTATCTGACTTGTGCCAAATTAATTTTCTTTTGTTAATTTCAGGTGGTCTTGGAGGACTATGCATTGGGGTAGGTGGTGCTGATGCTGTTGATGTTATGGCTGATCTCCCATGGGAACTGAAATGTCCAAAGGTAATGTCATGTCATGTTTTTCCTGATGTCCTAAGTTTTATGAATCCATTATTGTATTTCAAGATATTTTTTTTCTTTTTTCAGTGTTTTTTGTTTTTGCTTCATGAGAAAAAATTCTGATGAGCGAATTGTCAGGAAGAGTGTCAAGATATATTTTTGTAAATTTTTATAGATTTTATGAAATTATTGTAGGTAGCTCATGATTACTCATTTTCTGCAAATTTTAGCTAGATAGATTTGATAGAATGATATTGTTCTCTTTTAGGTTATTGGTGTCAAGTTGACTGGAAAACTGAGTGGGTGGACTTCTCCTAAAGGTAAATTATCTGTTTTTAATTTCAAGTTTTTCTCCTTGCAAGACTTCTCATTAAGCTGTGTTTGAATCTGCATTTGATAAAAAATTTATCGTAGTAAGCACGTCTTTTTTCATTTATAGATGTGATTTTGAAGGTGGCTGGAATCCTGACAGTAAAAGGTGGAACAGGAGCAATTGTTGAATATCACGGACCTGGTATTGATTCAATATCTTGCACAGGTACCAAATTTTGTTCCATAATATCTGACTGCTGCTGTCAACTTAAATGTTAAGCTACAGTATNTCATAGCTAATCACAATATCATAGCTTAAACTAGTAATACATAGTAGAGTGTTTCTAAAACAGTACATTCTATCATCAGTCTTTACTTTGCTATAACAATTTATCTGACTTGTGCCAAATTAATTTTCTTTTGTTAATTTCAGGTGGTCTTGGAGGACTATGCATTGGGGTAGGTGGTGCTGATGCTGTTGATGTTATGGCTGATCTCCCATGGGAACTGAAATGTCCAAAGGTAATGTCATGTCATGTTTTTCCTGATGTCCTAAGTTTTATGAATCCATTATTGTATTTCAAGATATTTTTTTTCTTTTTTCAGTGTTTTTTGTTTTTGCTTCATGAGAAAAAATTCTGATGAGCGAATTGTCAGGAAGAGTGTCAAGATATATTTTTGTAAATTTTTATAGATTTTATGAAATTATTGTAGGTAGCTCATGATTACTCATTTTCTGCAAATTTTAGCTAGATAGATTTGATAGAATGATATTGTTCTCTTTTAGGTTATTGGTGTCAAGTTGACTGGAAAACTGAGTGGGTGGACTTCTCCTAAAGGTAAATTATCTGTTTTTAATTTCAAGTTTTTCTCCTTGCAAGACTTCTCATTAAGCTGTGTTTGAATCTGCATTTGATAAAAAATTTATCGTAGTAAGCACGTCTTTTTTCATTTATAGATGTGATTTTGAAGGTGGCTGGAATCCTGACAGTAAAAGGTGGAACAGGAGCAATTGTTGAATATCACGGACCTGGTATTGATTCAATATCTTGCACAGGTACCAAATTTTGTTCCATAATATCTGACTGCTGCTGTCAACTTAAATGTTAAGCTACAGTATATTATTGTTGTATTCGAGTGAGAGTAAGGAAGTTGGTATCTTAGTTTTCTGTGGTTTTGTTTTGCCTTGCAGCATGTGAATTAATTTCTAACTCAAAAATCTTTTTTCAGTAAATGGATCAGTTTTGATCCAAATCAAGGGAAACAAAAAATTAATGGTTTTCACAATTTTAGTCCATTAGTCTTTGCGACGAAAAACAGAGTTTGACATCGTCAAAATGCACCAATGATATGCACATAATGCGTATATACTCAACACAATCTTTTTGCAATTTTAAAGGAATGGGAACGATTTGCAACATGGGTGCAGAAATTGGAGCAACTACGTCAGTGTTTCCCTTTGGATCAAGTATGGCACGATTTCTGCATGCGACAAACAGATCTGGTATGATTATTTTATCCTTTTAAGTTGTGTCATGTTTTATCCTGACGTGTAGTACACATTAGCACTTAAATCTTTAACTTGTGTTGAGTGAAAACATTTGGAATGACTGAAATCGAAGACACAAAAATCTGGATAACTGGTTTTTCCTTATTATTTAATTGTCCTTGCTATCAAAAAGCACATAACTTTAGTTGAGACGGAATTATAAAAAGAAAATTCATGAATAGAGTAACGGAACCATTTTTTAACATCTGATAAAGCGAATGAATGAATGAATGAATTTGATATTAACAGAAAAATTATATCATAAACCTTCAACTTATTTCTTGTTTGAAAACAGCTGGCAAGCAGAACCATTAACTCAAAGGTGTATTGATGATTTGTATGTTACTTCGACTTTTCTGTAACGATCGTTTCATCCTTTTTCTTTTGCAGCAATCTCTGATCTAGCTGCTAAATATCAACATAATTTATGTCCTGATGAAAATGCTGATTATGATGAACTCATTGAAATTAATCTGAGCGAGGTAACTTCATTTACTCTAAAAATCCCCTAAATTGTATCTGAAAGCTAGTAATTATTGTTTGCCAAGATATCCATTGATGTAGAGATTCCAACCGTAGCGTCTAGAATAATAGTGTACGTCATATAGACCAGGGAGGTATAGACTTCCTATTGCTCCGGAAACGCTCTGTTTTTTGTTATTTGCTGTGCATCCATCGTTTTCGAAAACCTGTCTCTATTTGGGGGAAATTTGGGCTGGATTGTTTCTACCATACGAGATGCCGAAGTCTGTATACCGTACAGCTCCCTGACTTACTGACTGCTTGGCAATGATTGGTTAATATCATGCAGTGATCTCATTTGAAAACAGGAATGTAATATTGTATTGAAATAGCGTATTTTAATCCAGACATTCGTACTGACGTTTATCACGGAAATTTATGTTTATTGCCATTCGTTATCTCCAAGATTTTATTGCACTCTGTTGAAATATCTTTTTTATACAGATAGAATCAATGGATCTTCTAGCTATTCTAAAAAGAGAATCTGAATTGAACAATATGTTTATACATTTTGAAGATTTCGAATGTGCACAATAGTGCTAGAAGCTCTAACGCCACTCAGTCGAGCCTAGCGTATAAGAACGTATAACAATATCACTTGATCCTGGCTCGTTTGTAGAATAGCTAAAAACTATTATGGTTTTTTGAAAGCGTTCTCATGTAACATTTTCTTCATAGCTTGAACCACATGTGAACGGACCATTTACACCAGATCTTGCCAGTCCAATTGCAAAACTTGGTGAAAACGCAAAAGCAAGTGGATGGCCAACTGAAATCAAAGTCGGTTAGTTTGTTTGTATTTAGTCGGTTCATTTTTTTATTATCCAATTCAATATTTGATGTTTAGATCGGCTATTTATAAAATTTAAATTGGTTCTACTTGCCATTATTTTCACTTATTGCGCTTTTTCTTTTTCGTTGGAGCTTTCGCCTCAACTCTGAGGCCTCTTCAGCCAATAATGATGTTTAGATCAATGATGTTTAGATCATTTTTCTGTATTTAATTCGAGGTTCCTGTATTCATGAATTTTATCAAGTACATAGTACCCCAGATATCAGTAGATCGTAACTCTGAATTATGAGTGCTACCTAAACAGCGTCAGAAGGGCCAGCCCTGTAAAAGTGCGGTGGACAAGAGATAGAATTGATTGCCAGAAGGTATACTTAATATTTTTATATTGTTTTTGCTTAGAAATAAATACCGACCTGAGGAAAGTGTCGTGGACATGTCCACCCCGTGGCGCCACCCTTGAGCTTGAGGTTTGTTATACTTGAACGGAGACCCTTCTATGATTAAATGTACGTTACGTATCATTCACATTCTTTAACGTACCATTTATTTTCAGGGTTGATTGGGAGTTGCACAAACAGCAGTTATGAAGATATGACGAGAGCAGCCAGCATTGCAAAGCAAGCATTAAATCATGGAATAAAATCAAGATCATTATATACTGTTACCCCCGGATCAGAGCAGATTCGAGCAACTATTGAACGTGACGGTATTGCAGAAACATTGAGAGAATTCGGGGGTACTGTCTTGGCAAATGCATGTGGACCATGTATCGGACAATGGGACAGGTAACCAAGTGGTTTTTGGAAGTCCTTACATTTGATTCTGATTATTGGTAATTTTTTGAATCTGATCTGATGGAACTGTTTCTTTATGAAGACTGCTTTATCTTTGATGCTGCAAAATTATTATAAGAAAGATTTTCTTTCGGCGTAGATCGTGACTTGATACGTAGCTTTAAACCATTTGTGAACTGAATGAAAATAATTGTTTCAACGATTTTCTTTTCTGGAACAATTTTGGTAAAAATGTAGAATGGTGTAAAAAAGAGCATTCAAAGGTAAAATAGGGAAGCACTGACGCATACACATGACTTTCACAGGGTTTTTAGGTCCTATGAATTTCAGCGCTTTGTAGAAATCCTTACTCAATGTTACATCCTTTCTCAACAGACAAGATGTGCCCAAAGGTGAAAAGAACACAATTGTGACGTCATACAACCGTAACTTCACAGGCAGAAATGATGCAAATATCAATACACATGCATTTGTAGCTTCTCCAGAGGTATGGCATATACATTGCATTCTTTTCGCAATCAAAACAAGCAATCGAAATTTTATTCAAATTTAACCATCCAAATCAATTGCTTTCAAGTGAAGCAATGTTGATATTTCAAAAAAATGCGATCATGTTTTGATTGTGAAAGGAACTCAAATTGTCTTCTATTAGTTGCTTATTTTTCAACAAAATTCTCATGTCTATCTCTTGTAAGTTTCATCAATATTTTTTCTGTAGATGGTTACTGCATTATCAATTGCTGGAGATTTGACTTTCAATCCAGAGACTGATGCACTCAAAGGAAGTAATGGTGAGCACGTCTTATTTCTATGTATAGTAAACGTGACTTTACCAAACAATAAAAACACGCATATAAGAACTCAGTAGATTCAGAACCTACAGGCTGAAATTGTCCAACTAGGCTACCATTATATAAGTACCTATCCATTGTATTCATTGTTTAAGAACCCTGGTTGATTTGCAAAATTGTAGGTTCTTATACGCTTTTTTGTAGTATTTTACCTTCGATCGTAGGTTGGCTTAGCGGTTTTGCTTTCTCGCCTTTCATGATGAAGGTTACCAGTTCGAGCCACCCCTCGTGCTAAGAAGCTCTGTATGCTCCTCTTCTTGGAGACAAGCTGAAAGTTCTTAGGATTAGTTTCCTGTAGGGGTAGTCTCGTCGGCTTCGGCAATGGACTCCTTGGTGGTCCACTGACTACATGATGTGATCATAGCCTTTTGGCTTCATTGCTCCTTGGTGAGCCAGATTTTGCATTTTAAAACAAATTTAAGCTGATTAGTGTCTACAAATTGAATCAGCACTTACTTAACTATTTAGTTATTTAAGATTACGCCAATACTTATCATGAACCTAAATTAATTTGTTTTAGATAAACAGGTAAAAAAATGAAATATAAGCACTTTGATGCGAATTGAAATAAGCACGACGTTTCGAGCATAGCCAAGAAATATTAGATCAAGCAAAGAAATATTAGTAGAACTGAAGGACCGACACTAATTAAGCTAAAAAAGCGGCAGATTGGAAGGATTAGGATAGTAATCAAGGGAATCGATGTGATGTAAAGAGGACTGAGAATAAGAAAGAGATGTAGGAATTAATTTTTTTTAGCAAAGTTTCAACAAGAATTAAAAAGTTGTTTTCTTCAATTGTTTTCAGGTGAAGAATTTAAATTGAAGAGTCCTTATGGAGATGAACTGCCAGAAAAGGTATCGCATTTATGTGTCACCTTCGGCATATGTGTTACGATTTAGCACTGATGAGGGATGCCTTGACAGAAACTAAATTATTGTATTCCTGGACTACTTTGCTGAATAATAAAGTTTGTCTCCATGATACATATTTTACTGCACTTTTTTAGCATTGGTAGAGCATCGATCATTCCCCAGTGTAGCGAGTTGGGCTGTTTTGTACAAATTTGCCTTCTACGATGACTGTTTTGCAGAAATTTGCCTTCAAAATTGTCATAATATGAATAATTGAGATATTTATTTGATTAAATATTTTTATCTGCTTTAGGGATTTGACCCAGGAATGGACACATATCAGGTAATACATCTAATCTTCATACGTGATGTAAATTAATTCTAAAAGTATGATACAGTGATATTTAGTGACTTAATTTTTCTTTGTAAATTTATTTCGAAATGCAACATGATCTACAATAGACTTTTTTGCTGTATCTTTTCGATGCGTTCGAAAATTCCAAAAAAATTTATGAAAATATGGTTCGATTTAGAATCAATTTTTAGAAAACCAGCAGGATCTATAATTGTTTAGAGCTACTCTTTGAAGCAGAAACCAACATGAATTACTATATCCTGTCTAAAATAGCCTTAAATAACGGACTCATCGTAATATACCCACAAACGCAACATTAGACACTGCATTCTGTGGAAAGAATGACGAACTGAATTAACATGTAACCGGAGAGAAAATTGTTAAATCCTGCAAGAGAAACAACGAAAACCCGTTAACATCAGAAGAACAAAAGCTAGTCCAAAAACACCTAACAATAACACTCAAACCAATTTTTTTGTTTCCTAGTGTGTGATATAAAGTTCTGTATTTTTGTTTTGCAAGGAACCTCCAGCAGATGGAAGCTCACTTAGAGTTGATGTTGATCCAAGCAGCAATCGATTGCAACTTTTGGAACCTTTTGATAAATGGAATGGAAAGGATTACGAAGATTTATTAATCTTGATCAAGGTTTGTAATAAAGATTTCAATAGCAAAACAGTTTAATCATGATATTCAAGGCTATATGTTTTATTTATAATCAATATCTTCGTATACATTCAAGTAATTATAGCCGCACATACAAGCAACTGATACATTGTGGAAGGTTTAAAGCTTTTTTTTTTATATAATCATTTAAAATGTTACAATACATGTTACATCTACATCCTACCATACTTTCTAATTACTTTACAGACTATACAACACTACAGGGACGGGACCACAAGGAGCAAAAGACAATGACTACCCCGTGGACATTAACATAAAGACATGCAAAAAAATAGCAACTAAATAAACAACTACATAAAGCTACAAATACGATAAAATACTGATGAATACTAGAATCCGTTTCACATTGGATGTCAGGCCAGCATAGTAGTATGATGCTGAGCAATAAGAACCCCGGACGAGAGAACAACAACGACAGCAGTTGCTACCGCTACTGATCCCCCCCCCCAGAGTCCCCAACGCCCAACACATTGCGCATATGCTGTTTAAAGCTTGCATGTGCAAAGAACAAAACAATCTAAAAATATCCCATTCAATCGATGTCCCCCACGTTCCGTGAACAATGGATAGAAAAAACAATGCTGTGTCTGAATTTTCTTTGTTCAATTTACAAAGAAGCCTATTTACGATTGCGCACTCCTTTTAGATATCAGTCTTGTTTTACTGTCTGCTATTTTATGCGCCTATCCAGTGTTCACGTTGGTCATATTCTAAAATGATAGAGAGCGAAATTCTGAAGTTGAGAAACAAAACTTGAACCACTGAGCATAATCTAGTCATTGCCTTTTATTTCATGCAAGGGTAAATATCCTTCCCTAGTTTACATAACTTTATCGCAATGTTATTAATTCTTCCCCTGCAATGGCCAAAATCATATCTCACATTCCATATTTTCTTACTTCCAATTTGTAGATAAAAGGCAAGTGTACAACTGACCACATCAGGTAAGAATGTTTCACTATTCATTCTAAATGGTTGGTGTAATTGAAAAGCTGGAAATCCCTGAACTCAATCGTAGTTCTTTCTGTTAATTGTGAGCTGTACGTACATATTAATTTAATATTCCTTTCTTTCGTTTTTATGTCTTTTCTTTCTTTCTTCACTAGTATGGCTGGACCTTGGTTGAAATACAGAGGTCATCTTGATAATATTTCAAATAACATGTTCATCGGGTGAGTTCACTTTTCATAATTGGTTCTGGTTTCACAGATGCACTTATTTTGTTATAAGAAAACGCTTGTAAGAATGTAGGCTCTGCTTTTCAAAAATTAAACCCTGCCACCTGGATTGGAAGCGCCAAGAAGCTTTTATAGTTTAGAGCTTTGATCTTGTCAGATCATTCGAAATGTTTTGATACTGTACAGTGATACCAACTGTTTTATGATTGGCTCTGGCTTCACAGATATATACGATGCAAGGAAAAATCTTTTTCAGTTAATTAATCTGTCGACAAGTAAATGTTATTCCATGAGATGTCATTTGTCACTAGCATCATAAAATATCATCAGAATTTCATTTTCATTTCTTTTCCTTTTAGTGCGATAAACATTGAAAACGACCAAGCAAATAATGTGAAGAATTTATTGACTGGCGAATATGGAGCAGTTCCAGATACTGCAAGACATTACAAGGTTTGAACAACCAATATTTAACTGTGCTGAAAATACCGTGGCCTATTTTGCGTCTTGTTTGAACATGAAATGGCCTGTTAGCTGCTTGAATCTCAATTCATATTTGATGCCATTTTTATTGTGCGATGACGCATGCCCGGTAAATTTGAATTAACCAGCGAATATTCACATCAAAATCTAAGAGAAATATTCAATATCCTATAGCTGGCCATGTTGTTGACAGTGGTAGACACTTTGCCAAATATTGGGGGGGGGGGGGTAAAAAGCATTGTTTATTTCTATTGTTTTCAAACAAAATACCTTTGTTCTAATTCCCAGTATCCGCCCATTTCATGCCGTCGTTAATGTTTGTTTTGATTTTAGGCTCAAGGAATGGGATGGGTTGCAATTGGTGATGACAACTATGGTGAAGGAAGTAGCAGGGAACATGCTGCATTAGAGCCAAGACATTTAGGAGCAAGAGCAATCATTGTTAAGAGTTTTGCACGTATTCATGGTAAGTCGATTGTTTGTAAGGTATCCTGTAACAGTTTCATGGTGGATATCCAGTTTAGAGATTTGTTATATGCATTACCGTGGTTAAAGTCTGTCTTAAATTTGATGTCACATCAGATTTGCGATAACGCAAAGTTGGTCATGCAAAACGCTTCAATTGTTTTTATTCGCGGACATTTTCACGTGACGTCTATTTTGAGACGGACTTGGAAACAGCGCCTTTTTAGGCCTTTTTCGTCTGCTTTTCTTATTTCATGTTTGTATCATAAATGGTTGTAGCTCACTTCATTCATTCATCTAATTCATTTAATTTATGTATGATATTGATTTTTGCTAATGTATTCCATGTTGTATCTCTTGCCTTGTTTAGAGATACCATTATTAAACTTCTGATAAAATCTGGTTTTTCTTTTTCTTTCAGAAACAAATTTGAAGAAACAAGGTGAGTGGAGTTTATTTCTTCCCTTTCGTCAACTTTGCAAGTTTTTTCGTTTGGTAAAATTATTCACTATATTCTTTTGTTGAGTGGCTTTTCTTTGATTGATCCATGACTATTGTATTCAACTTTTTTTTAGGAATCCTGCCCTTAGTGTTTGAGAATCCTTCTGACTACGATAAAATTCAACCAGATGACAGAGTATCACTTCTAGGCCTAGCTGAAATTGCTCCAGGAAAGGTAATTCGCTTTTTGTTTGCTCCCTGCAGTCGTCTATATGTTTGAATATAGTGCTTTGCATTGTTAAATTTGTAAAGTGCAGATATAACGTGATCTCATTACATCAGTGTTGACGAGGATATTTTAAGGTTTTGATAGATAATCAAAAGATTTTCGTGCTATATTTTATGTCAAGATCCCAGTGCATGAAACAATATTTACTTTATTATGAAAAAATGGTTTTCTTTGGAGGCTGAAAATAAAAAGCAGAAAATTTGAAAAATATCCTGATAGTTTTCCTGCAAATGGAGATTCGCAAAAATTCATGCCAGCATTGTCGAGTGTCTTTTAACTCCCTGCACACGCAATGTGTAATAATTTGACGTAAAGCTGCGAGTGGCACCCAGGGGGGGCACTTGGCACATACACATACGGGGGGGTCAGTCCGAGAAATTTTCAGGAACCCCAAAAATATCAGTTTAGCTTCATTACAACCAAAAAATATCAGCTCATTTTATACCTTAACATCTGTAAACGAACATAAAAGATCCTGAAACAATGCAAATTGAGGCCAGGATTGCCTCTAAA
>REGL01000176.1:266972-283138 GCA_004194395.1 Aurelia aurita complex sp. Pacific
CCTTCCAAGTAAACTTCAAAATCATCATGCTAAAAGAGATTTCTTTACAGTTACATGACCCAGGCCTTTAACAGAATTAGTGTTCAAATAGCATTGACATTTTTAGCTTATTAATGTTATGGTGTGTTTTCTGCCTGTGCTGATCATCCACAGTTGAAATATAACATCATGATAATTCAATCTTTGCTTCTTGTTGTGAATAATTGCATGAAAAATCTCCATTATTAATTGCAGGACGAGTTACGATCAGTTAAAAGGCGATTCAAGTTGCTTCACTCAAAAAGTCAACAGTTGCTCATTTTACTCCAGGTTTGTTTCTCTTATTTTATTTTTATTAGCCTTGTTGCTATTGTGATTGCTTGTTTGCATTGATCTTTGTATGCATCTTATCTTCTCAATTAATTGTTTCAAGGTTGGAGACTGGCAATCGCATCAAATTCTTACTGTAGTTTTTGATCAACAGTTGCAAACATTTGTTTTTTATCTTATTGACGCCTCTTCATGTTTTGTTTTCAGGTTTTAACAAAGGTTAACAATGAAGTTGCTCGTGCAAGACTTGACTTGGAAAAGGCACTAAAAATGAATAAAAATGTAAGGCGTTAAACAGAAGGTACCCTGACCGCTGTCTTGATCTCTATGGACCTTGATATTTTACCATTAACTGACAACCAAAAGGAGATCAAACAGAATTAATATTTGTCTTTAAAAAATACTTTTAAGTGTGATGCTTGATACTGGAGTCTCTCTTGGTAGATCTATGTTATGTCTTTATTTTGGTTGTGATATGCACCAATTCACTTCAAGTGCAAGAAGAATGAAATATGTCAAAAATCACTGTTTGTCATGTTCAAGAGCAAAACTGGGCCACTGTAAGCTATGTCAGTGCAAATTATTTAAATGTAAAAACTCTTATACTTCAGATTGATGCTACACAGAAGAGATTAAATTGGTTGGAAGAGAGGTTGCTGAATTTCCTGTTTTTGAGTAGAGCAATGTGCCATCTTGATTACCATGAAGGTTTAACTAAGGTAAGAATTTGTTATCATTTTAATAATTGTTTTCTTGAACTTCATTGCAACTTATAAAGAGCTTATTTCTTGGCAATCAGAGCATCAGCTAAAATTTTGATGGATATTTGTTTGGCAATGTTCAAGTTTGTGTGTTGTTTATGATACATTCAAAAAATGAACTCTTTGTTTCTTTGTTTCAGGAAAATAAGAAATTAGTGGCACAAGATTTAAGACCGTCCTTTGTGGAACATCTAACTGATGACCAAAAAGGAAGATTGTTTGGGAAGAATGGAGATATGATAAGTGACACAAAAGAAATGCTGATGATAACAAAAGAAAAGATTGACAAGGATGTTGAAAGGATCTTTGCAATGACTAATATTGATGATGATTATGATGATGATGATTCAAGTTTAAGTGAAGAGGCTGAAAAATTAGTAGAGGAGAAAGAGCAGTTGCAAGGTGATTTAATGGTGCATTAAGCTGTGGACAGTTGAAAATTAACATAACTTACCTAATTACCCTGTCAACATTAAGAGAGAACTGTTCAGAAAATATAGAAATTTTTCTAATCTAACAGACATATTGGCTAATTTCTTGGCTGAATTATTTGCTTTCTGTGAAACCATGTTCTACCTAGCTCTATGTGATTCAGGTATTTTGTGGTTGATGACCAGGGGGTCCAGGAATGTCAGTGAAGACCACTGTAGTTTTGGTTTCTTGATTCCGCGGTTCTCGGTTCCTTCGTTCCTTGGTTCGTCGTGAAAATAACAGCTGTGTAATTTGATACCGATTACATCATCCTTGTGTGCGGTCAGCCAGCTATTGTTACAGTAGAATTTACAAGTTACCGTTACGAGGCGCAGGATTTGAAAAACCCGCGAATTCAAACGGCAGCCAATGAGAGAAGAGCTCTCACACGACAAATGAAACAATAGCTGGCTGACCGCACACAAGGATGATGTAATCGGTATCAAATTACACAGCTGTTATTTTCATGACGAACCAAGGAACGAAGGAACCAAGAACCGCGGAATCAAGAAACCAAAACTACAGTGGTCTTCACTGACATTCCTGGACCCCCTGTGGTTGATGCTGATTGATTATTAGATCGAAAACTGTCTGAGAAATTAATTGATAATATATCTCAAAACATATCTTAGAAATTTGAACTGAAGGTAGATCTAATTGTTGGTTTCCACTAAGTCTGACTTTCTCTTTACTTTTTCAAGATGATGCACGTAGACTCGTCAAGAAATTATCGCAAGTGTCAGCAGTTTCCATGGAAACAAGTAGTGTTGATGAGTATTGGCGATCTGACCATCATCGATTCGAATGGACGAATTTCATGCAAAAACTTGATCATCTATCATGGCATTCGCTTGCTATTGCATATCAAGACACTTTCTTAAAACGAGGTACGATGTTATAGCATTCTGTGTTTAAAATAATTGATAGTAAAAATGTTTACACAGGGGGAACACTGTAGCGAAGTTAATCATTGTTTCAAGACTATCACATTGTGATCGGTGAATTCATGGCTCTTCTTTGGCTGATTGATAAAAATGAACCCATCATATTCAGTTGAAAGATTTTGCCAATTCAGTTCAAAATTTCGACTGATACCGAGGACGTTGCATAACGGCAATTGATTATGTTACATGATTCTCTTTTATTTCATTCTCAGAATATGTTGCCTCTGTTCCGCCATATGAAGCTGAGAGATTTATAGCAGAATCGTATCGTCTATGTAGCATGTATTGTTAAAGACTCATAGCTAACCATGATACTTTGCGGCCCTAAATTCAATTTTCGTTTGATATAAAAGTGGTTTATTGCCTGGGTTTTGTTCATTTGCTTTTCATTCGGCACATAGATGAGAGGATCTTTTCAAACGTTAGTCACACTCTAAAGAGAATATAAGTTCGAAAGGCCTTAGTGTGCTGATTTAAAATCTTTTTTCTTTGCCTCCATTTTACAAATTTAGAGGAGAGGAGAGGATCATGGTTGCAAATGGGTCTTTGAGTTGAAAATCTCCAAAGAGTAAGAAAAGAAAGAGAAGATTATTATATATACCGGGCCTATGGTCTTCAAATGATGCATAAACTTTCTCGTCATTTTTCCTGATTTTAATTTTCAGGCGACAATCCGTTCCCATCTGGTTTAATGCGATGGAAACTTGACAGAGATCTCTCAGAAGGTTCTGCCTTCAGCGTAAGTCGTATTCTGTTTGAAAGAACTCATTTTTTCATCGACAATAGGTTCCTCTTGTAGGTTTTTGCAATTTTTAAGGTTGTCGAAACTCCTGCCGTTGAAAAGATAGGAAAGTGTTAAACGTTCAAAGATAAAGTAGAATCTTGAAGGGGCTGGATAAGAAACTGTCGAGGAAATTTTTGATTTGGCTGTTTTCTGATAAGCTAATTTATTGCGACTATTCAACGAAAATTCAAATTAAATGTCGCATCTTGTAGATTAGCCTTTGCACTTTCTTCTGATACAAATTAAAGCTCCATATGTTTAGGGATTGCTGTGATATAAATGGATTCCCAACAAGTATTTTCGTTGATCTTTCACCCAAAGACCAGCCTGTATCTAAATAAGGTTCTTTCCTTTTGAATTTAGCTAATTACAAAGGAATTTCTCCTTTCAAAATACGATATTTGATGCACAAACCATAGATTTGTTTACGTATGTCTTATCCAGCCCCTTTGATAGCTGAATCAATGCGAGTACAGCTTTGGATAGCTGAATCATCTACAAAACTCAAAGAAATTGTTTGTTATCCTTACATTTTGTTGAAATTATTACATTGCATCTTTTCTCGCAGAAAAAGTCCATTGAAAAACTGGAAGAGAAATTGATATCCTTGTATAAAGCAATTGAAGATGCTGCCGTAAACTCAGTGGAAACGTCAAAAGAAGTCGTTCCCCTTCGACAACCTTATTCTGTTCGAGGTTTGTTGGTATTCTTAGGTCTTGTGGAACTTTATTTTATAAATTGTCGTGATTTTAGATGCTACAGATCATGATGTGTATTTTTCCAGATAGAATGATAAATAGTTTAATTTTTTACGGGAGAAGATAAGCATTCAATTTTTAGAGGAGAATATTTTTTACTGAGATGTTTGCATCATCATTGAACTTTCTACGATGTCGCAAATTCAATTTTGTTGAATTTGTGTTATTTGTTTGAGATTTATGGCTATTTTGACGATAACGTAGATCTTTATCTGTCACTTCATTTATCATCAAACTGTAATCTACAAATGTATGTAGAAGTTATAAAAATCACATAATTTGAATATTTAGCATGTATGCTGTCATTCCATCTTGAATCTTAAATACATAAGTTGCTAATGTCGAAGAATAGATCTACAAAAATTAATCGTGTTCTAGAAAATGTTAAAACAAATTGTTTCTGAATTGATAGGGAAAAGACATACAAAACGAAACCTGGCATCTTCGGATGGAAACACACTTCCAGCATTGAAGAACACAGGGGTAAAAGAGGGCTATGATGAAAGAGAGAATAAACTTGCCAGTAGGCCTGTTTCAATCGTTCTTCCTGTCGTCAACAAGGTATCTTCATTTAAGCCCTCATTTTGTATAATCCCACTTCGAATCAGTGACAAATAATAAGGACTATATATTACATCGTATTGTCCAGTTTCGTTTCTGTAAATGTCAACTATTCGTTATTTATGGTGTCTAATATAGTTTCCAATAGTTTCATGATGCTGTTAAATGGTCACTTCATCTCCTTTCTGCTGTTTCATATCAAAGGGAATCTAACCATACATAGCATAAGCCGTTGATAAAAATAACAATTAAAGGTCAATAGGAACACACGTGCCACACCATATTTAGGCAACTGACCTGTATCAGTCGGAAATACTGATATCTGATTGGCTAGTATTTGACCACAAATGGCTTGAAACACTTTTACTTGCTTAGATTTCTTTTTAAGATTGGACGACTAAATTTTTCTCCCATTAAAATTTGTTAAGGTTGAAAATTATTACTTATAACCTCCCGTTTTTAACAATTCGAAATAAAGCACAGAATTTGAAAAATATGTTCGTTTTTTCACTTTCGTTGCTCCTAAATTCCCTTGCTCCTAAATTCCCTTTGACTTTTGAAGATCTATCTTATTTGTTCCTCTTGTTGTTTTTCTCATGATTTTATTTTCTCTCCTAGAATAAGACGAAGGAATATCCAAGGAAACCTGCAGTATGGTGTGACCTTGATAAAGTTGACATTCCTAAACATTTATCTTATATCAGAGGACCAAAACAGTCATTAAAGAATGTGAGTACTTTGACCTTAATTGCTCGTTGTTTTGTTTACCCCCTTTCTTTTTTGCTGACATTAAGCTTGAATGGAAGGTGTTGTGGTGCAGTGATGCAATCAAGCCTCTGACTTTGCAGCCAGAAGAATCGGGTTGACCCCACGAACACCACTTGAGCATCATCACAAAGGGTTGCGAACTTAATTAGGCCTTCTCTTCTTCTGTTATCTCAGTGGATGCCCAGTGCAGTTGGTTATCTTTTTATACCAGTATTCTTTTTCACAAACGTATTCCTACGCAGCAATAATTTAAATGCCAGATAATTTATTCATTTAGAAATTTATTTTGATTTTAAGGTTCCAACAATTAGCAGAAGAAGAAAGACATCACAGAAAAGGTGACGGCTTGATCTTTTCTTTTCAATTTCTCTTATATCTGCATCTTATCAATAACACCAAGTTGTATAATTCTATTGTATCATTTAGGTGAAATCTTTCAAGCGTTCTTTTCATGTACGATTTAATTTATTCTATTCTGTATTTTTTCGTAGAACCCAAAATCACAAATCACTTCGAGTTGTGGCTGACACAGTTGGTGGTATGTATCAATTTATTCATATATTTTTATATATCCGTCTTTGTTGTTTGAAAAACATATTTCATTGTCATAGGTAATGTTTATTTCAACAATGTTGTAATTTCAGTCTTCAGCACCCCTTGAACGCAGCTTAGCAGGATTCGAAAATCAACCTATATATTTCGGCGTTGTTTTCATAAATTGAAGTAAAAATTTAAACTACAACTTGTCTGAAAAGTTTAGAACTTTGGAGCGGGGAAACAATAATCTTTGAAGTTAAAAATGAACTATCAACTAAAGTAGAATTTGACTTAGCTTGCGTTTGATATCTAATCTTAGGTGGATTTATCTCAAAATGACTGGCGAAAATAAATTATGCTATGAATTTTGAAACAGGCTTTAATGCTGTGAAAGTAACATTTGTTTCAAGAATCTTGCTACTTTGATTTTGCAAAATCCGAATTAATACCCGCTGTAAAGTTAGCATTTTGTTTTTCTTTGTATGCAGTTGTTACAAAATTGACCGCAAGTCTACAATCAGTTTCGGCCACGGAGCGTCCATTCGATGACTTGAAATGGAAAAGAATTCAGGTTAGATAGTTGTTTTAAATCTGATCTCGAAGCTACTTTCAGAATGAAATGTAAAATTTGTCTTTGTTTTTTGATGGTCATTGATTGATTACTTGACTGATGTTTGATCTATTTGTTTATTTATTTGTTTATATCTTTGTTTATGTATTGGAACTTCCACTTAATTAAATTGATGAAAAATAGTAAGTCATCTTTTGAGGAAAAATTACTGAAAGGCATGAGTGGAATTAGAGCATTTTGTGTGAAAACGAAATTTGTATGCAGTTTTGAGCAATGACTAAAGGGAGTACAAAGACCAGCATGCTTTTGCGCGAAGTCAGCGACTTGNTTATTTATTTGTTTATATCTTTGTTTATGTATTGGACTTCCACTTAATTAAATTGATGAAAAATAGTAAGTCATCTTTTGAGGAAAAATTACTGAAAGGCATGAGTGGAATTGGGGCATTTTGTGTGAAAACGAAATTTGTATGCAGTTTTGAGCAATGACTAAAGGGAGTACAAAGACCAGCATGCTTTTGCGCGAAGTCAGCGACTTGCTCTACACAGCTGTGCCAAATTCACAAAAATAGAAACAAACGATGGCAAAGGCTGCTGGTCTTTGTGCTCCCTTTAAAAGCTCGCATCTCTTTAAAGAAGATGTGGTACCCACATTGGGACATTTTTTCGGCTTGTGTCTGCTCGCCATCATTTTCAGCATGTTGAATTACCATGGTCAGTTTTCATGTTGGTATCACAATTTGCACGATTCATGTGCTAACAGCCCGGACTAATAGCCTAATGCTACGGTATTAATGGTTTTTTAGCATAGGTTCCAAATCTTTAAAAAGGCTGGTGTAAAATTGAGTGACCTATTTCTTTGAACTGAATGACTTCAAAGAAACTTTAGCTAATTCTCTTTGATTCTACCGTTGGGATTTTCTGAAACCTTCAATCTTTTCAGAATTAGAGTGCTTTTCTTCTTTTTCAAGAATTCAAGAAAAATTTTCAAAAAAACTTAAGAACAACGTAATTTCTAAACTGTTTGACGTAACATGAAATAATTTTGAAGAAACCATAATTTATGAATGCCTACAATATGGTATCAAGCAAAAGTCTGTCACTCATCTCGTTTATGATTTAGAAATTTGATGACGTCACATCCCAAATGAGTTGAAATGTAAGATATGCTGTAATTTCGAAAAAAGTTCAAAATTTCTGGAAAGTCCAACGGTAGAATTATAGAGATAAGTATCTAAAGTTTCTTTCAAGCCATTCAATCAGCAGGAATAGGTCATTGAATTTTACACCCATTTTTTTACGCCGAGTTAAAGATTTGGAACCTATGCTGGTTTTTTTAATGATTATGTTTCTGTTGTGTGTTTGGTACTTTACGGTGGATCTCTTGCTTCTTAGGACCTTTTGAGTGAAGCTGGAATTCGATCTTGCAATGAAGAAACTGTCATTGATGCAATAAGGGTGAGAAAGCTCTGATATATTTTATGACCAGAAATAATTCCTCAAAGATAAACCCAAGATTCTGAAGATGATTCGCGAAGTTATGTTCTTCTGAGACAAATCATTTTGTGATACATGAAAATGACTTTTCCAGAACTTTTAGATATATACGCAACTGAATTTGAAATTTTTTTCAGTTTTGCAATGGTCAAAATGGTTTTAATTTTCATACTTTAGTAATTTCATACCTTCATAAGGACTTGCTACAGTCTCTCTCTCTCTTTTTGAGTCCGAATTGTCCGGAAAATGCGAAACGGAAAATGACGAAACCTGAAAAAAAAACGAAGAAAAAAAGAAGAAAAGGAGGGGAGGAGAGAGAGACTTTCTCTCTCCTCTCCTCCCCTCCTTTTCTTTTTTTCTTTCTTTATTTTCCGTTTCGCGTCATTTTCCGTTTCGCATTTTCCGTTTTCTGTTTCGCATTTTCCGGACAATTCGGACTAAAAAAGAGAGAAAGACTTGTAGCCAGTCCAACCTTCATATTAAAAGCCATTATTTTAAACACACTTACACGTTTCGTCTTTTGTCTCAAAATTTTCACCGCCCTTCAGCGGCCTCTTCAGTGAGTTTTAATTTTAAGGATCACATCTAAATTTATTTTCTTATTTATTTGCAGGCTTTTTCAAGGCTTGGCAACACTGACAAAGAGATCATTGATAGTATGCGTGAATTGGTATGATTGCTCTGAATATTACAAGTTGATTCAACGTTCTCTTTGTATCATTTTACCCTTGTCTTGGCTGCATTGTAGTTTATTTTAATTCGTTAGCATTTTAGGGAGCATTCTCCTCAGGATATTCTTAACGCATTGTTTGAATCCAAGCTTACTTGAGTTGAAAGGAAACCAAAACAAGAAAGCATCCATCCCGCAAAGTTTAATCAATCTACGATGCATATAAAGTTTAGAACATGTTTTACAGTTGATTTAGCCACAAATATGCATCAGAGTACACTAAATTAAAAATAGATTAGAATGAGAATGGGCAATGGGCATCATCTCTTGAATAGATCTTCTGAATGCAGGTTATGATTTACGTGTTTTGTTTTTCAAATGACCCACCATGGTTGACAATGGGCCTTTAAAAAACGAGAGTTGCTGTTACTGCCGCAGTTTTGTTTCTCTCTATTTGTCCCTGTACCCATGATATTCTTGCTCCTCTGTACACAATCGTATCACATTCGTCTTTGATGAAGTAAGGATAAATTCGAGAGATTAAACATCAATAATTTCCATGAAACAGGCTTTTGTTACCCTCCGGATTATTTGTTCACAGATTGAAAAAGACGCCAGTGATCATGTCATATACGAGGGATGCAAATGCCTAATTACCTTAGGTAATCAAAATATTTTTACTTTTATTGAATAAGATATTTAGTAAATATCCTAACAAAAATGTGAATCTTTCTGTAACACGTTTCTGATTGCTAACCACGCAAATTTCTTACAAGACACTTGAGCAACAAAAAGCTTCGATATTGTTACAATTTTGTTATTCTAATTTCAGGAAAGTGGGATCCAAAAGCTGTCTACATTCTTCGAAAAGGACTTCAGAAAGGTGACGCTTAATAATCATTAATTCTGTCTGTTATCAAAGCATTGTTGTTGCTTTAAATGTTTTTCGAACGTCTGTTTTTAATTAGTTTTTTCCAACCATCCAAGGCATAATATTTTGATTTTGTTGTTTCAGGGAATACTGATTTAAAATTTGATGTTCTTGCAACGATCAACAATGCGCAAAATGCCCAGTTTGTACCAAAGGTATTCCTCGATTTTTTTGTAATGTTTTTGTCAGTTTTTCACTTTAGGTACAATTTTTCAAAGGGCTATGAAAAACTTTTTGAACCACAGCCAATATCATAAACATCTGAAATTTATAACTTTGTTTTCCCACTTGTTTAAAAATGTTTTAATAAGCAATAAATTGCGAATTTAGTTGAATAAACAGAAGAAAAGAAATATAGGATAAACTGTACTTTTTGATAGGTTTGATTATTTATTCCATTTTCATTCCAGCGAAACCCAGAAATATCAAAACTGATAGGAGTTCTAGCAGATTTAACAACTTCAGAAGATAAAGACATTGCATTTGAAGTTTCACTTGCGTTAGGCCATTTGTGTGTTGCAGATCCGAATGCCCGTTCTCATCTTTATGGAAGATTGCAAGATCCATCTTTTGCAATAAGAGCCAAGGTATCCTTCTTGTTATCCACGGAGGTCTCATTTCTCTTCAGATTCCTTGTTTTTCTTTGACCATTTAGTTATTTCACAAAAGAGTCTGCATCGAGCCTCTTTATATCTTAGAGGCTCGATTTTTTTAGTGGTGTTATAGTTTCTATAACAGTTGTGTACAGTTGTTGTGTTTATTTACAATACAACATGTTTAGTTTGCATTGTCGTAAGGACCTGGACTGATGAATATATTTTCTTTACGCTTAATATATTCATTTCTATTTCTTCTGATCTGTTTTTATTTGAAATGCTTTTCTTTCTGAAATTGTTTTCAAGGAAAGTCAATTTATATTTGCAGGCTCTAGCAACTTTAGTCAGACAAATGAACTGCACAGATTCCATCGTTATTGATTCACTTTTGCATCAAATTGGCAATTCCAGAAATTGGAAAGTATGCATTCATATTCTCATTTATCCTCATTCTCCTCATTCTCGTAATTCAATTCTATCGAAATTCATAAAGGTTAATGTTCCATTACGATTCGAAAGTACAGCTGATCATCGGCTCAAATCTTAAAAAGAAGCTCGTGCATGTAGCTATTAACATCTTTCTTGATGCTGGATGGCAAGAAAGGAACTTCAGCTTCTTTGATGTCTTATCGTTTCAGTCTTATCTTGGATATTTTCAGATCACAGCTAACTTGAAACAAATTTAATATCATTGTAGCTTCCAAGTTAACGGAGGAAAATTGCTTTGCTAAAATTGCTTTCATTAAAAATGGTTCAGGAAAGACCGTAGTTCATGAAGGTGACAGAAATCTGTTGCTTTCAAAAATTTGAAATTTGATTCTTCTATGACGGAGGATATCTTCTGGAGAATTTTAAAATGTGTTTGTTAACTAAAATGTTATCAAAGCTATCGATTTTCCTTTCAGCATAGAGTAGCTGCAGCTGAATTGTTACAAATCATAGGTAATATATTAATTATTTTGATAGCCAATCATTTGCATTAGATTAGAACGACTATCATTGATATCCACGATTTTAATATGATATGGAAATTATGCTCTGATAAAAAAACGTGAGCAAGTCAATCAATTAATTTTGCATAGTTACTCGTAGATATGTTGATGTTCTTGCTGGTACATAGAGGAGGCATTTGAAAACTATGAAAGAAACGTTACTTTTCCTTGGCCGTTCTGTAGATTATTCAAACTACCTCTTTGAATTTTGACTTGTTAAGGAGCTGCTCTGAAGATGCCTCAGTGAGCAAAACTACAGCACTGGAAGAAGAATAAAACAGCACAAAAGACAAAATTGAAGCCTTTTTCTTCGAGTAGTTAGGCCCTCTTTATATTTTTATGAATTTGAGATATCATCAGCAAATTCTCAAATAAACATGTAATGATCACTTTTTTTCTACTGGCAGGCGTGAAAGATGTGACAGCTGAAGATCCTGAGAAAGTTTTTGATACACTTGAGAAATTATTATGGAATCACCCCAGTGCGGTAAATGAAATTATTTATTTCTTTCATGTGCTTTTACCATTTCTACCATGTCCCAATGCTTGCTTTCTCCTTCTGGCCATATGAAATCGTTCAGCTCTGCTTTATTGGTAGCTCATTGGTAGACCCTTTCAGAATATGGCATTTCAAAACAGCAGCTAATTGCCTTATTTTGAGAACAGAAAGAGTTTCGCTCTGCACATGTTACTAAAAGAGATACGTGAACTTTCGTCAACAATCACTTTTGTTTCAATGCCTCTTTTAGTTACGATTTACTTCCTAAGGGGACTTGCAGCCTTTTGCATCAAACTGAAAACTGTTTATGAAGAATCGATTCATTAATTCCTTTAGTTGTTTTGTTTTGATCTTTGCGGTGCAAAAATTGTGAAGATTTCTTTTCTCGCCATCAGGAACTTCGAATGAAAATTGCAGAAGTAGTGAATGATTTTGGTATGCGGCCGAAAGCGGTTTTCCTTGTTTTCAAGTAAGTATTGAAATCTGTCTTTTTAATTTAGTAGCAGAGATTTGGGACGAACTTTATTTAATAATGTCTTCTAGTCCACGTTTACCCAAATGAAAAAGTTTGTTAGATTGTTACTATCGATTATTTATAAGAAAGAACTAATATTAGTTTTAATAGCAAGTATTCAAATTTTCTTCTGTTTTCTGATCGAATATTCTTTTCCGTTTCAGACGGTTGGATAATTTAGAAGAAACAATAAGAAGAAATGGGATTCAGATGTTGGTAGGCTTTTCAAAAAAATTGATAAATATTCAGCCATTGATATTCCGTTTAAGCATCTACAAATAATCAGATAAGTCTGCAAGCTAGCTGCTAATGTTGTTTTCTTCGTGTGATTTAAAATATTCTATCTAAAATAACAGCAAAGTAGATTTTACAAACATTGATAAAAGCTGTACTATTTCAAATGCTCCGCAACATCAATTTCTTTATGAAATTTCACATTGTTGGGGATAGTCCGAATTCACCGGTTAACTTTTGGCACAGTGAATTCCCTTCCCTTAGGTGTGGAAATAGCCGATAAGCCACTTGAATACCAGAGTTCGGATGATGAAATATTTTTGCTGACTTCAAGCCAAAGATATAAAGTGCCAAATGTTTCGATAAGTATCCAGAAAAATTAGATTTTTTTTAGACAATATTCGGGAGTTAATCGCTGAACAACGGAATGCATTTGCTAAATAACTGGTTTCCAAAATTGCAATATCCGAATGCTAAATTGCAGATAAAATTAATTGTCGGTAGAATTTGGTTTGGGTAACAAATAACTTACCGATCAATTCGTAAGATTAAACAATTTACACGTACAAGGCGTTTAAACAATTACATTCTTGGATGAATAAAGAAAAAGTACAAATTTTATTTTTATAGACATCACTACGAATGAAAGGGGAGAGAGAATTGAAAACCTTATTGGATATAGTTGAATTGGATTCAAGTATTTACGTTCGAATTCAGGTATGACAGCTCGATCTTCATTGTTCTCATCATTTGTTTTAATTTTCATTTGACACCATTGATATTTTATTTGGAATTTGTGAAGATATAAAATTACCAAATATGTGTTGAGCTTTGGAGGACTAAAAGACCTTGGTTCTTGAATATTTGGAGTTGACTTAATTTCTATAAAGACATGAAATGAAATGGTGTTCGTTTGATGTAGAAAGTAGTTGGACAAGGATTTTCATAGAATTCTTCCTTTAGTGGGCGTAACAACTTTCCAATTTGCCATAGAAATTGCCTGCAAGTAGACCGATCGAGGCTACCATAGAAACTGCTCCACGGATGGACAATAGAGAATATACATATAGGCATCCTGACAATAGACAATAACTTATTACCAAGATGCAATCGTTCCATAACAGAATTCCTACAGAATCGTCAAAGATTCGAAATGAGAGCACCGAGCATCATGGGAAAAGTTCCTTGCAGCTATCTTAGCGTAATTGTCTATTGCTATATACGGCTATATACAACAACTACTTTTTGCTAAAAAAGGTTCTAGGCTTTTATCAAGTCAAATTTCCAAAATTTCTATTAATACGTTAAATTTGTTAAATCGTTTGCAAAGATAAAGTAGATATCTGTCATTCCTTCCTTTCTTTCTGCATTTAATATTTCAAATAATTGTTGAAGCAAGTATATATTGTGTTATAGGCGATTCGTGCATTCGAAATATTAAAATGGGTCGATCCTAGAGTTATCAGAAGTTTACAAGAACGTGAAAAAGGAGATGGTGTTCTTGCAAAGTAAGTATCTTGTGCAGTTTCTCGTTTTCATATGATTCTCTCATTAAAGACCAATCACCAACCACAATCCTTTGCGTCCTGAATGAAAGACAACGAATAGGATCATGGGTATTCTTTAAGTTCATTTAAAAGGCCACTTGTTAAGATTCTCGTAGTTTCAAATTGAGGTCGTCCCTTTTTGCTCATGTAAATCGCCCTCTACTTGTAAAAAACAAATATTTTTAATGTATTTTTTAATCTTTCAGTAATCATAAATCAATTTTTCTGTTCTAGGGAAGCAGGCGATGTTTTGGCAAAACTCAAACTGTCTGCATTATGAAATAAAGATGTATCGAGGTGATTTGACAATATTGCTATAAAATTGATAAAATTGTATATATTGTAAGATATAAAAGTATTGTATAGCTATTTTCATACCAAGACTACATTAAAAAATCACTAAACAGAAATAGTTTTGATATTTACTTGAAACATTTTTGTAGCAATACTTTCATGAAGATCGAGCCACATTCGTAAGACTGTTCTCTGAATGTTGCTTCAGCTTGAAGTGTTCAGTTTATTGTCTGGGTTTCATTTTTCATGACGTTATCTTCATCCTTAATCGATGTCTTTTCAAGGGACATCAGTAAAGTCTCCTTGCTTAATGTAAATGCAATCAAAAGCTGGAACACAAACACCAATCCCCAGACCAGCGGATATAGCCAATTTATGGTTGATGAAACAATCGTTGCACCTAAGAACGCAGTCGTCATTCCGGGGATGGCAATTACGATGTTAATCCATGACATCATCATACTGCGCAGTTGAGTTGGGTATAATTCAGGCGTGTATGTTTCCAACACAGAATAGATTGGTACCATGAAAAAATATGTAATTACAGCCAAAACAGAAATCGCTATTTCAGTCTGTAAAAAAGCCGATAACATTAAAGATATGATTGAACCAAAACTAAAACATCTTAGCGTAAATATTCGACCAAACCTTGGATTGTCAATCATCAGAATAACGAGAAAGAGGCCGGGAAGTTCTGCACAAATGCAAACAAAAATATCAAAATAAACAGGAGCGCCAAATTTGGTCAAATATTTTGGAAAGAACACAGTCACACCCCAATAGCCAGTTGATTGAAGGAACCAGATAGCCGACAGCTGTATGGTTTGAATGATGTGACTTCGCTGAAACAGATTGAAAAATTGGCTTGGTTTTTCTTTCTCTGATGTGACAATTTTCACTCCTTCCAAAATACCATCTTTTTTGTTTTGGTTCGCCATCCTCTCCAAAATCTCCATTGCCTTGTTGTGCTTTCCAACGGAAAGCAAAAACCTTGGTGATTCAGCATTTATGAAAATACGAGCGATAAAAACAGCAAAAATTGGAATAACACAAAGGAGAAGAAATAATTGCCAATGATTTGTTTCAATGAGAATCCAAGCAAGACCAGCAGTATATGCCACACCCAATGCACCACAGAATGTTATTGTCACCATAAATTGGCCACGATGTTCCACGGGAAGAAATTCCAATAACAAAACGAAGTCAACAGCAAAGATACCACCGATACCAAATGATACCATGGATCTACAAAACAAAGAAAGAATCTTACTGTAAGTATGACTTATGCACAAACTTTCAAGATACTTATTTGTCCCTTGAACTGGGTCAATCTTTGGTGATCCCTTGCTTGCTTGAAAAATGGCAATAACATCACATAATTTCACGGAGAAGATTGCCTTTTCTTGTTTCAATTTATCGTTACAAATTAAAGTTAATCGACAAATCGGCTAGCGGGCTACCCTCTGTAAATACGCTAAAAAACGCCCATAAACCTAACCTATTGTTTCTGGAGACAAGTGTCAAAGTTGCCAAGTATAATGAATTATATTTCTAACTTGGCCCGGGCCAGCCTCAACTATGTCTATTCCTTTTAAAGCACGGGGGGGGGGGTTCTTGGCTAAATTTGGGTAGGGGTCTGCCGCGAGTATATTCAAAATAGTACCATTGGCTAGACTAATTTTTGCGAAAATGGTACCCTTGGCTAGACAAATTTTGACCAATTTTGACCATTCTCTGGACCAATATTGTCAAATTTGTACCCTATGATATCATGACCGTTCGCTGGACCAATATTGTCAAAAATGATACCCTTGGCTAGACCGTTGCTAGGCGAAAAGTGCAAAAAAGTATACCCTTGGCTGGACTAGAAGTCCGAAAAAGTATGCCCTTCGTCGTGGCATATCCCCAGGTACCTTTACTATAGAAGAA
>REGL01000176.1:283396-299331 GCA_004194395.1 Aurelia aurita complex sp. Pacific
CGAGAACATTCTAGGGGTACTAAAATTAGTTACATAGTAGTTGCTGAGCTTACGTAATGTTAGGCAATAATTAGTAATAAAGCTGAATCACGATGATCACTATGTACTAGAACAATCGCTACAAACAGTATATAAGCTGAAACAGTAGAACGTAAGATGATTCAAGTTTATTCAATTCAGACGACTTGATTCGTGAGATTAAGCTGTGAGAGTAACTACGCTGAAAGAGTGCATTTTCTGTGAAGTTCAATCTACTCGTGAGTTTATTGTCGTGGTAACAAAATCAATTCCCGACAGTGCGAAAGCTGAAGCAAGACCAAAAATAGCAGATATGCCAATAGATATGATGAAGGGTTTCTGTCTCCCCTGTTTATCACTCCACAAACCAAATAAAAATCCACCAACTACGCCAGCCAATGATTTCGTAAATGGCAGCCAACAGAATTCATCATTGCCTATGTTCCATTTATTATGAATTGGGACTTGGCTGAAGACAAACACAAGCATTTCAGAACACGATGCTAAATATCCTCCAGCACATAATAGAATTAAAAGGTATTGTGCTTTTCCAATTCCTATCCTCGAAATCGCTTCTTCTACAGGTATTTCCTCGCAATGGTCTTTTCCTACGTCCATATTTGTAATATTTTTATTCACATTTGAAGCAGAGCAAGATCTGAATGAAGGTCTGAATCATTGAAAGTCTGAAAGGAAGAAAGAAAAAAAAATGAAAGTACATGCAAAAATGATGATGATTTTCGTCCTCCAAAATATTCAAAGATCCCAAGCCACGAAATATGTGGTAGTAAGTTTGATCATAGATAATAATAGAAGAAATGGTTAGATGTACTCTATGGGGTGTTGTTCGTCTTATCTTATCGCGATCAAAATTCTTTATTACTTTTAAGCCGATATCGATCACATCACATCACATGATTCACTTGCCCTAAGTCTATTTCGTCTGGAAACGAATGTTATTTTGAGACAGACTTATATTACAATGGACGAAATTGGCTTGGGGCAATTTCTACTTAAAATTTCATCTAACAACAATTTACGATGGAAAAGAACAAATGACTTCACAAGTTCTTACCATCGTCAAATTCGTTTATCCATGACAGACAGTTGTCATTTGGTTGGTCTTCCTCAAGTACAATTGCAAAAACCCGGCGTTTTATGGATGCGCCTACAACGCGGCCTAAAAATGTTTCACTTCCTTGTCTGGTCTTTGTTTGTTTGTTGTGGTGGAAAAATAACGCAAGCCTCGTCTCCAATAGGAGTCGGATACAAAATGTTTAATTTTAGGGCCTAAATTTCAATTGACAGATTGATATTACCACAGAAAGACCTAATAAAGACATTTGAGTTCAGGTGGAAAGCTCAATTTCGCAAGAAGTTTGGATACTGATAGCTCAGTCGCGCATGTTTAAAGTCTTTATGAAGGTGACGCATCTATCAAAAGAAAGAGGTAGGAATTATCCATCAGTGATTTGATTTGGGCCCAAATTTATAAGAAATATGTATGACTGTTCCAAAACCCAAATGAAACTCAACTGCATAAATTAGAATTAGGAACTGAATGCCAATCGAAGATGAACAATCTCCTCTGTGACTTTGCATGCAAACACATGTATGTTATTGGCGTTGATAATACCTTTTTTGTTTGTTTGTGGCGGCTTCTTGTCTTGGGACGTTCCATTTATAAAAAGCATACCCCCGGGACGGAAGATTTTTGAAAAAAGGAAAACCCCATGGATTTACATAAAATTTTTACATTAAAGCCCCTGGATTTACATGCTTTTTTACGAAAACACCCTTGGATTTTTTACTAAAACAGTAGTAACATGGGGACGGAAGACTGGAATTTTCTACCCAGGTGGTTGGATTTACAGTTACTCCAATTTAACCCTCAGATTTTACTCAGTTATTTCAAGTCACCCCTTGGATTTCTTCTTCCGACCCCCTTTTTGTCACTTTGTAACCCCTTGGATTCGCAAAAACTGAGAATATTTCTGACCCCCTTGGAATTACATCTTCCGACCGGGGTGTATGCTTATTAAATGGAATGTCCCCTTGTAAATCTTGCTCAAAAAGACAAATACCCTTTAAAATGCAAAATTTTTTATCATGATGAATCATGCAATACAAATTTTAATAAAAACTAAGTTGACACATGAGCATTATGACATGGCCAATGTCCCCACCCCACGCGTGTGGTATTTAAAAATTCTTTTTATTTCAGCATCATTATGTCAATGAATGTGCTTCTTAGAAAAATTAATAAAAACAGTTGCATCTGGAATAATTGCATCATTAACAATTTAAGATGTGCATCCTCAAGACCAAGGAATAAAGTCAAATATTTTACAAAGAATGATGCCCCACCACATAGAGTTGGAGTAATAAAAAGTTGGGATTCAAAACATACAGGTAAATGCTTAATGATGTTATATCAAATTACAAAAGAATGTGTTCTTGTAATGGCTGAATTATTTTGCTAAAAGAACAGCATCTAATCGCAGAACAAATGCATGAACTCAAATTTTAACTTCCAGGAAAAGGAAAAATTATGAGAGTTTTAGAACCCTGTCATAGTGCTGCATTAAAATGGGATTTATGCCAAAAGACCCTGAAGCCGGATCTCAACTAGGCGGAAAATGTTGAGGTGGAAAAATTTCCAGCAATCTAATTGGCCAATTGAAATTGTCGCTGCGGAAAATGTTGAGCCGCGAAAAGTAGGAATACATTCCATTTTTTGCTGCTCAACATTTGTCCACAAGAAAATAACCAATAGAAATTGTTCATTTTCTGATGCAATTTCTGATGCAGACAGAGTGTAGATCATGTCTTGCTTTCCGCCAAGGAAAATCACTGCAAGAAAAATCCCCCGCCGCAACATTTTTGCGCCTGGTGGAGATTCGGCTTTACTCTGTTATTCTGATTGTCAAATATGATGTAATTTTATCTTTGAATCCTTGTTTCAATTTTTTCTATGCTGCGAATAGACAGGTTTTCCTGCAGCTGCAGAAGTCATGAAAAATTTAGCTTGTGTAAAAAAGTCAGGTATGATATTAGAGGTAAACAATATTGTTAGAATTTCTTTCATTGTTTGGATATGTTTATAAAAGTAGGATTCCCTTGCTTAGTAAACAAACCATTTAAAGCTATCCCAAGTGTTCAAATGATAAGAAATAGTCATAGATTTATACAAAATAGATGATTGCTTTTTTAAAATTTTAGGTGGGATTGAAGGCAGCCTTTGGGCTCATGACAGATTCATAGATGATGTGATGATAAGAAAATTCATTCAAGGTACTTTCTATGAAATGATCGTCTCAGACATAATTGTTAAAAGACGTTTAAACCAAATTATCATCAGTATTTTTGTAAATGCCAAAGGAACAACCGTTCATAAAGTTTATTTCCTTGTTGGCTTTGCTGAGAAAATGTTGAGTCATTTACTTGGATGTATTGTAAACATGGAAGTTATGTCTGTATCTAACTAGAATATTTTATCTACTTTAAAATAGCAATCTTGTGCTGTATGTGTGTATATACATCTACTTCTGATACCAGTATGTCTTATCACATGAATTTTTGGTACATTTTTGACAGATTTTACCTTGGGAAGCTTATGGCTTTGGCTCTTGAACTCATGACCTTTTGCTTTTGATGGCAGAAAATATACGGAGTGAGCTGTTGAATCAATTCATTGTCTGAAAGTGTGGCTGATTGGTATCCAGTGGGTGTGGGTATATTATCTGTTATCTAAACCAGGCACTCTATCTTTATAGAAGGAGGCTTGACAAGTTGCCCACAACCAAATACTGATACAAATCACCTTAAAACCAATATCCTAACCATTTTCTTGGCATTTATCATAAGATTTTTCTGGCCAGAATCAACTATCACCTTTCCAAAATTGGAACTTTTCTTGTTTTTTGACCCTCTGCAGAATGAACTGTAGAATTGTGGACAACAAAAACACATTTTTCGTGCAATTTCTTCTCTTTCAACTTATGTAATGAAATATCCAAATATTAAACAAATTATAAACCTATGTATCTCAAAGATTAGATTTGTCACATAAAATTAAAGCATTTGTATAAAATATATCAGGTTTTCCTATTTGGTGCACACACAGCTTAAATACTTTGATAGCCTAAATACACAGTACGGGAGTTGCACACATTAACATAACAAGAATTCTGCTAACAATTTTATAAGGAATTCTTTAGTCTGTAAAAAAATGTTTAACAAGAATTCCTAAGAACCCGAAAACATTCCCAACCATGTTAATGTGTGCAAGGCCTTTGCTGTAATTTGTGAAATTAAATCATTTAAAGCTAGATGCTTTTTTACATCCAACTAAATCTGAGTTGGAAATGAAAAACTAAAATATTTTTCAATAGATAAAATAAAATTTTATTCATTAGCCTTGTAATTGCTTTTTTCTTTTCAATAAGGTTTCCTTCTAATCTCTCAAATGTATATTTTTTAATTTAGTAATCATCATATTAATGTTTAATGCTAACTGTTCTCTTCTCATCTGAAACCTGGGGGCTACTTCCATGATGGTCTAACAGGGGGTCCAGTCGGTTTGAAGGTTTTACTAAATGGCTACCAAATGGCCCTATTTGTCAAACATATATATTACCAATTGGGGTTATTCTGAGATTCCTGGCCAGTTATAAGGTATGCTCCTCCGAATGGCAATATGGTTGCTGCAGCAATAGTCATAACTAAATGTTGAAGTTTCTTGCTTAGTTCCATCAGAAAATTATCATAAATTGCAGAAACTTTCATTACTACATGCTACCAAATGACCCAATTTTAGGTACATGAATTATTTGGGGGTTTCTGTAAAACAATGCAACTATTTGAGGGTATTTTTCAAAAATTTGCTTTGGTCCTCTAACCCTGACTGGACCCCCTGTTTGGCCAGAATGGGAGCACCCCCTGGTCTGCAACTCAGAAGTCTCAGTTCTAAATTAATTACCAAGAACTTATAGATTGATGCATCCAGTTCACTGATGAAAATAGAAATTTAAACACCATCGTTTTTGCCATCTATTTATAAATCGTTGCAAAAGCCATGTTGTTTGATTGTTTGCTGAGACCTTTATGATACTGTCGATCATCATACTTCCATTTTTTTTTTCTAGCCTGTCTGCAAATTTGGGACTTGATTGAACACCTATGATGATTGAACACGTATGATGATTGAACTACATTAGTGAACAACAACATCCTTCCTTTTCATCTTTGTCCATATTAGTAGACACAAGGGATCCAGCAGTCATTAACTTAATGATGTCATCTAAACCCATATGAAAAGCTTCGGTGACATTGTATCCAAGTTTTGCCGATGTTTTGATGTGTTTTACGCCATCTGTATGACTGGACGCATTTATGTCCAACACAAAATCATCCACATAAGCATCTTTTTGTTCCCCCATCATTTCTTCTCCATCTAACTTATCTGCCTTCGTAGCTACGATCATTATTGGTATGGGAATTTCGCGTGTTTCCGTTACGATTTCATAAAGCTTTTGCATTATTTCGAAAGATTTACGATTACGAACTTCGTAAAGCAGCATCACTATACATGCCTCTTTGATGCTAAGATCCCTCATAGCCGGAAACTCAAACGCGTCGATATCTACGATTTCCACATGGAGTTGATACTCCTTGTAATTCGTATCATGCACATATCGTTCTTCTACAGTTGGCTTGTGCTTTTCTATGAATGACCCTTCCGTAAATCGTTTTGCCAGGCATGTCTTTCCAATGGATTTTGCACCAAGCATCAATATGGTTTTAGGCCTTCTTTTTGCACCAGGCTTTGCGCTTTTACGGACGAACCTACTTCGTATCATCTCTGCAGTTTTCGATCCTTGTCTTGGCATTTTGCTGATCTTGCTACTTTATGTTTGCGTTTCAAATCAATGGATCTTGATGAAATTTAAGTGTCAAAATAAACAAAGCAAATGTTATTGACAAAACAGTTGCACGTTGTGATACCTTTCAACGTCTTGTTTAAATTCGCGAAGTCTCTCTTGTCTTTCTGTTACAAGCAGCAAGCGAAAATGAAATTGAGTTGTGACCTCACCCTAGAATTCACTTGTTCAGGCAAGGGCTTTATGTATGGTTCTTTAAAGGTCCTGAAACCTATTGACGCATNAGCCTAGGATATGCATGTAACTACTGCTGTGCACCGCTATGGTCTCCCTATGCGTCAATAGGTTTCAGGACCTTTAAAGAACCATACATAAAGCCCTTGCCCTTGTTCAATGTTTTTCAGGCTGTGCCCTTGACTGTGCCTTTGTAAATATTAATCTCTTTGGTTATTGTCAATCGTTATGTCTTGGAAAAGAGATAAAAATCTTCATTATAAGTCAAGCTTGTCTAATTTCCTTTCGTCCATTCAAAATTGTATTGTAATTTAATAATGTCAAATTGTTTTGCAATGTCTGTGAATTTTTTGCGGTGGCAAGATGCTATATTGTCAATGCGGAAGTATGAAGATGTAACATTACGCAATTTCCGTCTCGTGATTGCTCTGCTTTGTTTGCTGATCTTTTCAAGAAGCGGATCTCCTCTTTCGTGCGTTCTTATCCTTGGTACCGTGCGCGTTCTATGCGTCACCTTTTTGGTTCTGAATGTTGTGAACATTATGTTGTGAACCATAGGCGTAGGAGGCAGGAGCTGGGGGGGCTTGCAGGGGTTGCAGCCTCCCCCCAACATTGCAAACACTGCTGACTTCCTTAGAATCTTTCATCAAGAGAAATGAAAAAGCCTCTCAAAAAAGGTCAGGAACATTGAGGCATGTAGAGCATGTTGGCATGTAGTCTCGTTTGCCGTTTGGTCATGTCAAGATGATGGAACTCATCGAAACAATTACAAACAGATATACTTTATTGCCCAAGGGGTTATCCAAGGGCGCCTACCTTCTAGGAACTGTGTTTATTCCCACTACTCAGTCCTGTCAGGGTCAAGATGACGTATGAATAACAATAACTTTGTGGTTTCAAATTCCGGTGTTGATGTAATACGAGATCAACAGTTATACGAGTTGGCCACAGGGAACCAGACAGCAGCGATTGGGTCACAGGACACCAATTACTCTGTGTACTGGGTCACGGGTACGGTATTGGAAATAAACACGCTTCCTACAAGGTAGGCGCCCTGGGTTATCCAAGCAATAACAAAAGCAGAAATAAACTGTTAATGAAGTTAAAGAAGTGCTGCTTTCTTTCTTGATGGTTACAATCTACAACAGACGATGCGACGTTTCCCCTGTGGATAAGAGAAAGGTTTTCAGCAATTCAATCAAATCTTTGGTCTTGTCTCCCAAAAAAGATGATAATGCATTAGTGAAATGACGCTTGTCAAAAGGATGTTGGAATGGCTCGCGCGGTGGCTGGCCTAAACCGGCCTAAACATGATAACAAGTTGCCTTTTAGGCAAGTCCATGGCGCAACTGCAACCCCGAAACCCGAAACCAAGGCAACCCAGTTTTACCCCAGGAGAAAGAAATTTGAGCCAAAAAATAAATGTTGACAATTTTCGTGCAACAAGATGTGTGTGGAATCCTAGCTTAGTTACTTTTCCCCTTGTTGGTTATTCTTGTTCATTTTGTCTTCAACGGAGAAGTGATATTCTTCTGCTGGATGCACGTTCGATGGTCACAGAAACTCGTTTACATGGTGGAAGAAACTTTTAAATCTGAACTGAATTCATGTCATTTTGAGCAGTATTCACTGCAAGATTCTATGTTTTAAGCCAAATAAATATAGATATAATTCCTTGTGCGTAATCAGTTTTCGTTAGAACCCTGTGATTGTAACTCTTTTCAATATTCAATAGAACTCTTTTCCTTCTTAAATCTGTTTTGTAAATGAAGAAACGTGTCTATTGCGATGCAGGTGTAAAACAATAAGAAATATATAAGTGAAACTTTTAGATTAAGGCATTGGAAATTTCCTTTCATTAACCAGAATCGTTTTGTTGCGAAGCCCCGCGAAGCGTGACCGCAGTTTCTCAGCACGGCATGTTATATTTTCAAAATTTTCTTTGAAATTATTTTTATTTTTTGCATACATAGTTTATTGCGCAAAATATCGCCTGTTATTTTCCTTTAAGATAGCTCTTTAGTTTGCCAGTAAAATGCGTCAAGTATCTAAGTGAACAACTGTCACAACTGTTTGAGAGAATAATATCATATATCATAAATCTAAAATCTTTCTTTTGCTGTTACTGGTGGGTTTCTTTTGAACCCGTGCTGCAGCTGCCAAGGGATCATTTATTGCCTTAAACAATAAAGGGGCGTTGGGGAATCCCCGGAAACCCAGCCCAGCCCAATCTAAACCCGAACGAAAACCCGTCCCTTCTTTCGGCAGTTTTTGCGCGTCGTTTTGGTACCCGTAGCCTAACCTCGTTCTGATGAGCAACATGGCGTCTTTATTCCGCTTGTAAACATTGGAAAGTTCTACAGCTGTTTGTAAGAGAAAATCTTATTCACTGGATCGCATTTATGGCATCAATATGCGATGGATTTTCTTGGTATTATTAATGTTATAATGTTCAGAATAAACTCTTGAAACGAAAGACAATCCGGTTTAAATTGAAGCATGCCCAATTTGCCATATCTCGATGATCATGATGAAGGTAGACAACCAGAAAATGGCGAAGTGCCAACACCAGGAAGGGCGAGGGGTTTGCGACCAAGATCAAGAGAGGAGGTAGATCGAAACAGAAAAGATTTATTGCTTCACATTTTAAACAGGGCAGGAGAAGACCCAAGCTCTGAAGATGAAGAAAAAGAAATAAATGGAAATGAGGAGGCTGATGGTAAAATTGCTTGCTTGTTATTTTGGGCCTAACAAAGAGCGTCCTTGTGATTTTGAGCACATGTATGCCCAATATGATGAGTTTGACTATATCGATTGTTTTTATGCACATCTCCTTTCCACCGATGTACATACGTACACAAAATTGAAAATACATCAAACATTACTGAGTTTGGAAAAATCAGGCTTCTCAGAGCCAGAGAGGGTGTTGGTGGATGCCTGGGAGGGAGGGGGGGGGGGGGATGTGTAACAATTGTTGAGCATAAAACTTGTAAGTTCAGTGCTTTTTTTGAGTCAATTTTGTTGCTGAAAATTGAGGCAGCAAGTTCCATATATACCCCCTATTACCAGTCAAGTGACAAAATCCAAAAATTTGGTCCTTGTTCCATAAGCAAAATTCACAAGTACCTTGACAATGAATATGAATTTAAATCTGCTAAAATTGTGTTCAGATTTTTCATTTACTGCTGTTTGCACCAATTGAGAACCACTAGTTTCTGACACGTCATTTACTGAACTGAATCACCTCTATGGAAAGAAAGGCTTTTGCGCCAGACATGTCCGGCGCACAGAGCATTTAATATCTATAGTGTTCATTGTTTTATCGGCGCAATGCCCGGCGCATGACACTGTAACTTTCCATACAGGCTGAATCATGAAACACTGGATGGAAACCTCTAAGCGAGCTCTCTGCCAAAGCATTTCATCATATCAACCACATCTGGTAACTTTCATATTGTTTACTTTTATCAGCGTTTGCTTGGGTGTGGGATGAGAATAACAAATCACATGATGTGATGGTCTGCAGTCAAGGCAAAGAAGCATATTTCCATCCAGACTATAGTTGTGGCACCGCAGCAGTGAGAGGGACACATGCGTTAACATATGGATGGGAGCATTATTGGGAAGTGAAAATGTCTAGTGCAGTCTATGGCACTGATATGGTATTATAATGATGCTGGGTCATCTGTTTTATGATTTTCAGTTTAAATGTTACTTGTAGTGATCTTGAAAATGTAAATCACAAGAAAACATGATAAATAACAGCAATGTTGTATCATTGACCAAAAAATCTAGAGCAACTAGGAGCTACATTAAAAGTAGGAAACCTGTGCAAAACTCGGTGTTTGTACACTGTAGCTTAGAGACAAAATACTCTGCACCAGCTGCTGCATAAAAAAGTATGAGCTGTTTTAAGGCTTGCTGTGAAGGAGCGTCAATTAAAATTTTGTAAAATTCATTTTCCATTTCTTTCCAAGTATGATATATGA
This sequence comes from Aurelia aurita complex sp. Pacific, assembly GCA_004194395.1. Lineage (NCBI taxonomy): Eukaryota > Metazoa > Cnidaria > Scyphozoa > Semaeostomeae > Ulmaridae > Aurelia > Aurelia aurita complex sp. Pacific. Next base: position 293,520 of record REGL01000176.1, read on the forward strand.
AGATGTGTGGTTTTTTATATGATATTTTGTGCCCAAATGGCAATACTCCTTGATACTTGGAGTGTTATTGTGGAGGAGCAAACGTTTGTAGTTTCCTTTTTTGAAGAGAGAGAAGCTTGCCCTAAAAATTTTATACCTGGCTCTACAGAACACAATGTAAAGTTCTGTAACATACGAAGTTTTCCAATTGCAGAAAATGTTCCACCTATCATTTTTCACAATATCTACAATTTGTTATAAGTTATAAGCTACGAAGCATCTACCTCTTAATCTGTTTTTTGTTAGAATTGATTTTGATTTGTTTCAGATGATCGGTGTAGGAACGAGAGATGTTGATCTCAATAGATACAAATCACAATTTTGCAGCATGTTAGGACGTGATTCTGACAGTTGGGGATTATCATACTTTGGCACTTTCCAAAATGGCGGAAAAACGAAAGATTTCACGGACAAATTCGAACGAGGTACTGTAATTGGAATACACCTTGATATGTGGAAAGGTACACTGTCTTTCTTCCGAGATGGAGATCTTCTCGGAGTAGCTGCGTGTAATTTACAAGGAAAGATTCTTTACCCTATAATTGCATCGACCGCTGCGAGGACGCGCATGAAGCTGGAATGCAGTCACAGCACAGTATTTTCATTGCAATATTTATGCGTGAAAGAAATAAGCAGACATATCGATCATACTGCTGGAGCTGTGGAGGAGCTGCCACTTTCTAAAGGACTCAAGATGTACTTTCATCGCCATGTAAAATGGTTGTCTCATGTAAATAATGCACCCTTGACGCCAGGACCCAAACGAAAGAAACAGAGAAGATCAAATTCGGACAAGAATGAAGAAAATATTGAGCTGCTTTTTGAAGATGATTCTTAAATTATTAACATATGAAAAAACGAAATAAGATTGAATATATTGCAGAGTTTTCTAACTTTTAATTTCACATTTTCGATTTTTATTTGCAATTTTTAGATACACATGCAAAGATAATCCAAAGAGTAAGACTTTGTGAATCTCATCGATTTCATGAAAATTAATAACCCGTATATCAGGCTAGATAGTTCATGCTGCCCGAGAACACTGCAGCTAGTTCCAGGAGATTTCTAATGCTAAACCGAATCCTTGAATTTACACAGTTAAACGTACATGTCATGAAGTCCAGAGGAGATACATTTTTTATCCCTTTTTTATCAACCACAGGACGGTATTGGTTCATTTATCCGTCAAAACTCTACCTAATTTTTCTTTCATATAATAACGGGGTTATTGTAATGTTCTAATGGGGAAAACTATTGCTTGCATTTTGCAGGGAAGAAATTTCAAATAATTGGTTTTAACCTAATCGCCTGATATCCCTGATATTTCTATCTTTTTCTATCTGTTCTTGAACGGAGCTCGTAGGCCTTCTTTATCCCGATGAAAGCAAATTTCGTGAATGCAAAATTTCATTCATGAAGTATGACCCCCGTATGAACATCATTTTGACTCCTCTCTGGCAAGAAAAGAAGGTAGATAACCGTTAAGTTCGTAAACGTATAGTTGTAAATAATTTATCTTTTACTTTGAGATATTTCGAGAATGTTTAGATAATGTGCTGTGGTAGAAGATAGAATTATATCAGATGGAACTCCTTTACAATGATGATATCGCTTAATAATCCGAAATGGTTTAGAACAACTACTGCAAAACTGTGTCAGTAAATTTTACTGTCCGTTAATTTGCTCTTATCAGCCATTTTCATCAATCAGAGTGTGCGACTTATACCTGTACAATACAAACATTTATCAAACCATGACGTTTTTACATCAAATTTTAAAGGGTCTGTTTCATCCAGCATGCCTTGCACGTGCCGTCTGTTGATGTTCCTTTGTTGCCGCCATTTTCATGGCCCATGAAAATGGCGGACAACAAAGGAACATCAACAGACAGCACGTGCAAGGAATGCTGGATGAAACAGACCCTTTAAATATGAGAAGACATCATCCTTGGACTAAAGAGTCCTTAAATTGTTGGTACTTATATACAATTTATATTTCCGCAAGATTAAAAACGACAAACTAATACAGATGCAAATTATCTAGATGAATGAAAAGTAGGACACATGGTCATAAAGAAAGAAGCATTTTAAAGGGTAGATAATTCGCCTTTTGAATTTATTCAATGCTTTTGTTTTTGCTAATGTTATGAAAAATTTGGTTGGGTTTTTCTTGCTTACACATCTCGAACTAAAAATTGTTAATTTGGTTTCCTTATGGAATGAAATGTAAGGTTCAATCATAGTCAATAGAAAGATAAAATAGGGAGAATAAGGAGTTCTCCTTATTTTATCTTGGTTCAATCAAAGAGTTCACACAAAAATGAAATATATGCATCAACTCGATTTGGTATTGGTCGAGCCAAGAAAAGTATCTTAAAGAGCCATTGGCACCCAGCGTCCTTTGCGGGCGCGCTGAAATATCAATCTATCTGAAAATCAAATTTGGCCTAATTGGAAAATATAGGTGCACACTTAGTGTAGTTGAACGGATAGAAAAATTTTTACTCTGGTTGAATTGTTATATCAGTTTAACTGTTGCATTGTTGTGAGTCTATAGCTTTCGTTTATGCCAAATTTGATTTTTAGACAGTCTCAAATTGTAGCGTGCCCGCAAAGGACCCTGGGTGACCCATGGCTCTTTAACTTTGTTTGCTATGAATTTGGCATTTCATTTCTGCGAGTCACAATTCGTGCATTTAGGCTACTGGAACAAATTTCTATCAAATAGTGTCAAAAGCTATGTTTCTAGCCGCAGAATGTGAGAACCTGAATGAAGTAGAAGGGTACAAAGTGGCTACAATAATAGGCCTAATTTTGTTTCCATGATAGTTTATGCAATTTGATTTGTCCAATCTGAGAAGGTGTGTCACTGTGCTTAGCCAATCAAAATTTTCAAAATGTTGTATGTAGTCTCGTTTTCGTTACTTAATTTTGAAAGGTTCTTTCCAAATGCAAAATGGCGAATGACGAAACGTGAAGCTGCGAGAAGAGCAAGGAAGGTAACTGTCTAAGTATATTTATATGGTAAGGTATTTATAAGAAGGTAAAATGAAAAGAAATCGTTGTTTACTCTTGGAGGATTTAGTATATGTATATGATGAAATGTAGCAAATGTAAAAAATTCGTTTTGAAACGAGAGGACGAGGAAAGGGCCTAACGGCCTAACCTACACTAATCTACTCTACTATCAAATAGTAAACTTAAAAGCATAATCAGGAAAACCGTACAATAGACTTCCACGAGCTCGTAACATCTAGCTTGCGTGCAGACTGCTGATTTCTTTTCAAAGAGCTTAACATATTTGAAGAGAAATCTGTAGAGCCTGCACATAGGCTATGACATCTCGCACCCATGCATGTTGCTATTCCACACAGGTTTTCATTGAGTACTGCTCCGCATTGCTTACTAGATCTGATATGATGCATTGTACGGACTGAATATTTGAAAAACTTTCTGTCATCATGGGGAAAGGAAGAGATGGTAAAAATAGAGGGAATCATAATCAGAAGAAAAGAAAAGACAAATCAAGTGAAAAGCATGGATTTGAGAGTTTTGAAAGATGTGGAGATTCTTTGCCATCAATTGGTGCAGAGGGGTGCATTCATGAAGGTTATTTTCACTTATCAATGTACAAATAGCTTTGATCCGATAACCACTTCCTCAATTTTCTGATATCTATTGTAGGTAGCTTTGTTCATGGAGGCATTGAACTTTGATTAAGAATTTGTGATCTGAGAATTATCTTGTGGTGCACTCATTTGATCAAAACTGAAAATTTAACCCAGGATTGACAGCTTCTTTAATCCTCACTATCCAACCTATTCAGCAGAGAGCTCCTCCTTGATCAATCAATTTTAAAAACAATCTTGTTAAAGTTTTTTTCTGTATCCGTAATAGTGTATTCATAGTATCCGTAGTAGTGTATAGTAATTATGTAGAATTTTATTCAGGATTGACTGATGAATAACTGAAAGTGCTCCAAGTCTCTTTTTGGTTTCTTAAGAGAAAAATTGTGTCCTTGTGTGAATTTTGACCAACCAACGAACAATACTCGTATCTTCCAAGCAATACAATGCAAGAAGCAAGTAAGAATAAGGTGAAAAATCTGCTATGGATTTCCTTGGCTAAAAGAAAAGTCTCTTTTGATAATTTAGTCCTGGTACTGAAGGAAGTTACCTAGTGATCTGAGGGTTGTATATATATCTCATGATTTATGCTGTGTCTAAATATATTGGATGACAATGATATCCATTCCAATTTTACAGTTATGTTGTTTATTAAATTTCAGATAATTCTACACCATCAAGCAATAAATTTGGTTTTCCTCTGGCTATGTGGGTGAGTATGAAACTAGTGGGTAAATTATTTTGTTTTAGTGACAGAAAACTGGCTGAAAATGTCAGCATTTCTCCGTGGGACTTTTTTGTGTTGATGCTTTCTCAAGAATATCCCTCTTAATTTCTGAACAGAGTAGCCAATTTTAGTCAGGTAAATTTTGAAATGGATTTGAACATGTCTACAATTAAACTATTTGTTTGCCGATATCATCGTCTTGATATCCGGGGAGCCATGACCTTTCGAACTTGGATTCTTTTTATTGACTCACCCATTGTAATTGAAAATCTTCAGAAAATTACAAGATTTTAGTTTATGTTATGTATGTTATGTAAATTTCCGATCACTTTCTGGCATCTCAAATTGGACATAATTACGAAAACGTAAATTAAGTGATGAATAATTCAGTTATGATATGCCCAACCTGGATAATCAGTACACAGGCTAGGGTGTCGTAGGAAAGAAGATTGATTGTGCTTTCAGATGTTATTCATCAAATTCATTATTATTTCCTGAAGAATTTTAAACAAAAGTTGGTTACATTTTCTGAACACTCTGTAGGACAGTATTTCTTTCTACTGGCATTCCATTCTATAGTAAATTCTGTTTATGGCAAAATGAAAAACCATTATGGAATTTATCCAAAAATTTTTGCCTGACCCAGTTCACAGCAGCTTGCCAGATAAAAACCAACCAACAGACAATTCGTTGTGGCCGTTGCTAGATGTGAATATTGAGCTAAAATGTTTCTATTGCTCAATATAACTTTCAAATTCCGTCTCACATAAAGGGTTTTGATAAAAATCACGTTTGTTGCTTTCAGGACCTTGCACATTGTGACCCAAAGAAATGCACTGGGCAAAAACTGAATCGATTTGGTTTCTTGAAGATACTCCGATTAGGACACAAATTTAATGGCATTGTTTTAAGCCCTCTTGGAAGGCAATATGTATCACCAGCCGACAAAGAAATTGTGAAGGGGCATGGGGCTGCAGTGATAGATTGTTCATGGGCTAAAATAGATGAAACACCATTTGGTAAAATGAAAACAAGACATCCAAGACTTTTACCTCATCTGGTTGCAGCTAACACGATCAACTATGGAAAGCCTTCAAAATTATCTTGTGTGGAAGCATTTGCTGCTTTGTTCTATATTACAGGTGAGGCGAGGTTTCTTTTTTGTGCAAGAAAGTCTTTTACAAAAAATCCCCAGGGACATTCTATAATCCAACCATAATCATAGCCCCCTTCGATAAGCTAAAATAATGCTTCATACTATAATAAACTATGATGCAATGCAATTCACACTGACACAGTTAAGCAAGCTTTATGTAAAGCAGCTTAATTTTCAAGCAATCAAATGCGTTTGATCATAGATTATCTATGGTTTGATTTGTTGGATTGACCAATTAGAAAGCTATACTTGCTAACCTTCTTTA
>REGL01000176.1:302269-315775 GCA_004194395.1 Aurelia aurita complex sp. Pacific
AGAGAAGCTCTGAGGTGAGGAAAGTCATGTTTGCTTTGCTGGGAACACGTCTGTCGTCATTGATTTCACGAAATTTGCAAGAAATAAAGATAAATGGTAATGAGTCTAGTTTGTCTTTAAATAAATATGGCATTTCTTGATGATATGTGACACTGACATCGCTTATTGATGATGTAGTCTACATACACGCTATCTAAACTATCTTTAATTAAAGAAAAAATCATTGATGATGGAATTCGAAAATGGCCAGTTTTTCCAAAATTGTCGCCAAGAAGGCTACCAAACTTTTGAGCACTGCGGAAAATCTGAACTTTTGACTTCTCAAATTTGGCTTCTCCATTCTCATCTCAGTGAACAAATAATTTGACTCTACTAAACAAATTATTAAAATCTTTGTGAATATTGGATTATTTATAAAGTTCTTCCAAAAGAATACAGGATATCTTTAATATCAGTCCTTATATGTACTCGTTTTAAATTGTACATATAAAAGACAGGAAAATAAATATTCTGATTACCAAATGCCAATGATTAATGATGTGAGAAATTACTTTTTTACAGAATTTTGAAAGAATGATTGGTTCCTGATTTGTAAAGAGGAGGATTTCTGAAACCTGGCCTTCTGTGCTCATCAAAGCAGAAAGCAGAGTTGCCTTAAAAATCATAAAGAGGGATTTTTGTTCAATATTTAATGCTCAAATGGAAAAACCTCTTGCCAGGGGTAATCCCTGAATACCCCAGGAATGCTGCTAAGAAATATGAAAAACAAAGTTGAAGGTCCCTTCCAACATTTGATATGAGCTTATAAGTTTATTTTGCATTAACGTACAGTACATGTTTTGTTATTTCAGGTATTCCTTCCATCATCCAAACATGTAATGCAACAAAGAAAGCTGGTGGTCAGGCAAGAAAACAGGGGAAACCAAGAAGGGGCAAAAGAAGAGGAGCAAAATGTTTAGACGGTATGCACCCATGTGATGCAATTTACAATTTCATCCTCTGATATGACAAGAAATGGTTTTTTTGAATAAAATATCTTGCCCTCTTTCATATGTACAGGTTTTGTGTTAATTTTCAATACATTCATCATCAGTTTGATCTGTTGACTGATATACACTTGTATACTCTCTGAAGCAACAGCAACAACAGTAGGCATAAATTGAGAGCCTTATTTGGTAAGGCTACACTTGAATGTGAAAGGCAAATGGCTACCATGTGGGTTAGTGCAATTAAGTTTTTTAAAGAAAGTAGCTAAGAAAGAAAGTTACAATGTTCTAATGTCTCTTTCACCGGATATCATTTTGTTTACATATCTCTTAATAAATTCTTAACAATGCATTGCATATGATCTACAGTAGCTTCTTTTTTGGTTACTGAAGCCCAGGGGGGGTACTCATTGACTTTCAATACGGGGGGGGGTCCATGCCAATATTTGGGGTCCGAAATTTTACGTTAAGCCAATATTTGGGGTCTGTAAATTACAACATGGACCAAAATTCAATATTTGGGGTCCACGAATCTGAAGAAAGGAAGAAAGGTGTAATTTGGCCCTGAAATTGCGAATCATGGGATAAATGTTTTGGTACTATTTANTGTACAGGTTTTGTGTTAATTTTCAATACATTCATCATCAGTTTGATCTGTTGACTGATATACACTTGTATACTCTCTGAAGCAACAGCAACAACAGTAGGCATAAATTGAGAGCCTTATTTGGTAAGGCTACACTTGAATGTGAAAGGCAAATGGCTACCATGTGGGTTAGTGCAATTAAGTTTTTTAAAGAAAGTAGCTAAGAAAGAAAGTTACAATGTTCTAATGTCTCTTTCACCGGATATCATTTTGTTTACATATCCCTTAAAAAATTCTTAACAATGCATTGCATATGATCTAGCTTCTTTTTTAGTTACAAAAGGATGTGTTCATGTTAGTTTATGTTAATATTTCCCAGGTGTGCATGTAAAATCTGGGCAGATTCTTGTCAGGCAACTTGGCTACAAATTTCATCCTGGAAAAAATGTGAGTAAATTTTGATACGGTTATTGTCTAAATAACTAAGGCCGAGTAGAAAAAGATCTTTCAACAGGGGATGATTTTTGGTAGAGAAATCCCATAAAGCAAGGTCTAGATATGAAATTTTGCAAAATGCCATTATTCAGCAAGGTGTCTTGCCATTTTAAAACAGGTTGGGTAGTCCAAAACTCAGGAGCATACCCCTGTATAAAAGTGGTTTGAGTACACTTTCTAAATTCTTGAAACCTTTTGACATGACCTTCTATTTGATATATTTTACTCACAGTTCATATACCTTCTTCATTCCGTGTAAATTGTTGTACCTTCTTTCAACAGATGAAACCCTCAGCTAAGATTTAGTTTGATTCAGATATCCACTTGTATAGCTTGCTGGCTATTGTTCATAAAAACCCCATTCCAGGGGCGGATCCAGCCCAAAGTTGAAGGGGGCAACCTGCAAAGAGGGCGCCGAAAGTAGAAGAGGAAGGAAGCATGTCGAGAAAATTCTTAAATTTTTCTACTAAGTAACGCAGAAATGTATATTTTTCCCCCGCATTTAGATTGAAACAGTTAAAAAGGAGTTTGTTAGGGTCATCATGAGGAGTGCGCTTCTCGCCAAAAGGGGACTTCTTGTTGTGAAGGGGGTAGTTGCCCCCATTTGTCCTCCTACATCTGCCACTGCTCCATCCTCAAATGAAGTAGACAAGATTTTTTATTTTTGCCCCTTTAGGTTGCTGCTGGAAGAGATCATACATTATTTGCATTATGTGAAGGATTTGTCAAATACACAAGTGAACTTTTACAGCCTCAACCATTTAGTCTTGCAAGAAAGCCTATAGATTACGTAGAGCGAAATTTTATAAACGTTGTGGAAAGACCAAAACCCAGGCGGCTCATTTGTATTAATGAACATGAAATGAAAAATAATGTTAATAGTGAAAAGTAATGCACCACTTCAATTTACAGCCTCGTTTTGGAAAATATTCAAAATTCTTTGATATGAAATTTAGAGGCTGAATTCCGATTTAGCATTCAAACGTTAGTCTGACTACAAGTTTTTATGTTGCCATCGGTAGTATTGTTAACTTTATGGCGATGCAAAGTTTGAAAACCTACAAGGGATTTGACCGTGAAAATGACTCTGGGTGTAAAGTTTCACCCTGAACGATTTTCACGGTCAAATCCCTTATAAGTTTTTAAACTTTATAACGTCATAAAATCAACATCACAATCGCTAGCAGTTCAAAAACACGAAACTAGACTAAAGTTTGGGTGCTAAATCCGAACCCGAGCTTGAAATTTTCATATGAACAATAGAAAGAAATTTTGATACAATTTCAAAACGAGGCTGCTTAATTGAAGAAGTGTATTCAGTCTGTACCTCTGCTATCATTGTCATTANTTAGGGGTCAGCAAAGAAATAAGGGGATGGACCCCCCCGTATTGAAAGTTAGAGAGTACCCCCCCCCCCTGGGTACTGAAGGATGTTTGCATGTTAGTTTGTGTTAATATTTCCCAGGTGTGCATGTAAAATCTGGGCAGATTCTTGTCAGGCAACTTGGCTACAAATTTCATCCTGGAAAAAATGTGAGTAAATATTTGATATGGTTATTGTCTAAAGATGATGAAGTCTGCCTCCTTAATTGTTTATTATGATCTATCATAGAAATAGGTGAAATAGAGTCAGGAGAAAAGTATTCTTTTAATCAAAGGAGTGATGATAGTCACTAAGGCCGAGTAGAAAAATATCTTTCGACATGGGATGATTTTTGGTAAAGAAGTCCCAAAAAACAAGGTCTAGATATGAAATTTTTCAAAATGCCATTATTCAGCAAGGTATCATGCCATTTTAAAACAGGTTGGGTAGTCCAAAACTCAGGGGCATACCCCTGTATAAAAGTGGTTTGAGTACACCTTCTAACTTCTGGAATACTTTTGACATGACCTTCTATTTGATATATTTTACTCACAGTTCATATACCTTCTTCATTCCATGTAAATTGTTGTACCTTCTTTTCAACAGATGAAACCCTCAGCTAAGATTCAGTTTGATTCAGATATCCACTTGTATAGCTTGCTGGCTATTGTTCATAAAAACCCTATTCCAGGGGCGGATCCAGCCCAAAGTTGAAGGGGGCAACCTGCAAAGAGGGCGCCGAAAGTAGAAGAGGAAGGAAGCATGTCGAGAAAATTCTTAAATTTTTCTACCAAGTAACGCAGAAATGTATATCTTTCCCTGGCATTTAGATTGAAACAGTTAAAAAGGAGTTTGTTAGGGTCATTATAAGGAGTGCTCTTCTCGCCAAAAGGGGACTTCTCATTGTGAAGGGGGCAGTTGCCCCTACTACCATTTGTCCCTCTACATCTGCCACTGCTCCATCCTCAAATGAAGTAGACAAGATTTCTTATTTTGCCCCTTTAGGTTGCTGCTGGAAGAGATCATACATTATTTGCATTATGTGAAGGATTTGTCAAATACACAAGTGAACTTTTACAGCCTCAACCATTTAGTCTTGCAAGAAAGCCTATAGATTACGTAGAGCGAAACTTTATAAACGTTGTTGAAAGACCAAAACCCAGGCGGCTCATTTGTGTTAATGAAAATGAAATGAAAAATAATGTTAATAGTGAAAANCCTACTACCATTTGTCCCTCTACATCTGCCACTGCTCCATCCTCAAATGAAGTAGACAAGATTTCTTATTTTGCCCCTTTAGGTTGCTGCTGGAAGAGATCATACATTATTTGCATTATGTGAAGGATTTGTCAAATACACAAGTGAACTTTTACAGCCTCAACCATTTAGTCTTGCAAGAAAGCCTATAGATTACGTAGAGCGAAACTTTATAAACGTTGTTGAAAGACCAAAACCCAGGCGGCTCATTTGTGTTAATGAACATGAAATGAAAAATAATGTTAATAGTGAAAAGTAATTCGGTTTGTACCTCTGCTATCATTGTCATTATTCAGAATCAAATGAATTGGTTGGCCAATCATATTTGTGTAGCGTTAAGAGTGTAACTCCACTTGTTCTACGATTGCCCCGTTGTCCGGGATCATGAAACTTTTTCGTTGTGAAACTAAATTTCAATTACCAAGCCCTTTTTGTACCACTTTTGCTCATGAATAAATACCATCTTGAGAAAATTGGGTGTTAATGCGACGAGAACAATGACTGACTATTTCCCTGTATCAGTTTCATTGAATTTAATCAAAGTTTTTCATCATTCGGTATCATTCATCAAGAGGTTGAGTTATTCAGTGAATCTTAACAATGAATACAACGAGAATCCTGTGTGATTAGTCTCGTTTTTTTTTCATAAATTGTTGACTTGTTTGTGTAGGATTTGTCCTGATCCTTATGGATCCTTGTGTCGTCATTACATATTTTGCCTGTTTGATGAAACACCGTTGGATTTGTTGGCTAATGCAGAGGAGCCCCATATTACAGATAATTAAGAAAATGTCTGTCAAACAATATTTTATTCAAAAAAAATATTTTCCCTTATCATTCTTCCGTTTCTACTTTGACTACCTTATTTCCTTGTGCTCTCTCAACAAATATTTAATTGACAAATGATAAATTGGAAAGGCGCAAGAAAGCACACGATGGCGTAAGAAAACAACACACGATATAGTGACAAAAGGGAAAATATTTTTTGAATGAATTATTTTTTGAACAGAACATTTTTTGAAATATGTTTTTGTTAACTGTAATATGGGCTTCATGTGGCTAATAATGAACTCTGTGAACTTCCTTCCTTGTTTGCATTGCTTGCTTTTTTACGCAATTTCATTTCAGCGTTTCAGCATAAAGAATAAAGCGTTTCTGCTCAAGAGCAATTTTTTCTGACCAGATCTTCTTTCAATTGCACGTTTTTGATGATAAAAAAATGTTAAGCTTGGTGTCACAGAAATTGTGTTTTGAGGGTCGTCTTGTATTGACTTGTCTTGTTTTGAGTTGTGCCCTGCCTTGTCTGTTATTTGTTCGACAAAGCAAAGCATAATGTACGTCAAATGACGTCATAAAGCGCGTTAATTTGGCCGAAAACGAGGCTGTATCATGCTGCGTGCAATTCAATTCAATGGAAAAGGAAGCTAAACATTAATTTTTCATGATGGCTTCTGTTTCGGGAGAGCTGAGCATTACTGTCTCTTTGAGTGAAGAAGACCGCAACTGATGATGGAGAGAAGATGTTTGATTCTCATTTGTTTCATTTATTCTCAAGTTGGATTAGAAGAAATTTCTGCCATCAATAACACACATTTTGTAAATGCACCGGAAGGTAAGGATGATTTTCATATTATTTGCCAGTCGATCAATAACGAAAACAAAAGCCAGGTACCACTCGCAAGAGAGGGAAATACAACGACGAAATCCAGTTTAATTTTGTGCAAAAACAAATCTTCCAAATTTATTATTATTGTCTCCTTGTTGAGATTATTATGAGCACTAAAAATATTTAATTAGATATTATCATCAAATTGAAGACACCAAACATGTTCCATCATCATTCAATTGTTCTCTCAGGTCTGGTCTGGTATTAAAAATATCCCGAAATGTTTGGTTTCCTTGTGATTAAAGCAGAAAAACACTATCTTAATACATCTCATAGGTCTAATGGCAGGGAAATTGTTCTGAACAAGGTATATATGGAGATAGTACACTAAAATCCATCGGGGAATTTTGAACATATACTAAAAAGGAAAATTGTTACAGCATAGCAGATAGCATTTTAAAGACAAATTGAAGAAAATACGCTCACTGATTATAATTTCCTTNCAAATTGAAGACACCAAACATGTTCCATCATCATTCAATTGTTCTCTCTGGTCTGGTCTGGCATTAAAAATATTCCGAAATGTTTGGTTTCTTTGTGATTAAAGCAGAAACAAACTATCTGAATACATCTCATGGGTCTAATGGCAGGGAAATTGTTCTGAACAAGGTATATATGGAGATAGTACACTAAAATCCATCGGGGAATTTTGAACATATACTAAAAATAAAGTCCTTTGGAAAATTGTTACAGCATAGCAGATAGCATTTTAAAGACAAATTGAAAAAAATACGCTCACTGATTATAATTTCCTTTTGTAGGATTATTTACCAACACTACAACTAACGCAAGCAGACAATCTTCAGTACGGGACGTAAAGCTTAATGGTACAAAGTTACAAACAGTGATAGCATCAGAGCTGAAGAAATATGGGACAGCAGCACTTTTGAAATCAAGTTCAGTCCTTGTGACAGTCATCCCAGGTTTGCAGAAGACCAAACAAAGCTCCGTAAATTTAGTTCATCCATTTATCAATAAATCCAGCACAAGGAAAGAAATGGTCCAATCACATTCAAGACTAGAATCAACTTTTTCACCATCATCAACGTCATCACCACAATCATCATCACTATTAGACACAATTTCTATTAAATACCATCAAATTCAGACAACATCTTCAATACAAGCAACGCAAGCAACGTCACATTTACAAAATATAACACTTTCATGCACAGAGAAAACAACTGATAAATTACATAGCAGATTAGAAACACCATCACACACACAAATTGCTGCTTCACCTGCAAATAGTACTTATGTTTCATCAATTTTAAGGGACACAAACATCACCATTCCATTTGTGCAGATCATTAGAGGTTCTTTCACTTCTTTCATCAAGCTTTCTCACACAATCATGAACAAAGGGAAGACACCTTCACTATCTTTCAACATCAAGCATTCTTCAATAGAACCCATGACTTCTTCAAGAGTCATCAAATTAAAGACTTCTTCGTCAATTAGTCTTCATCCTGGCAACACGTCCATTTACGCAAACAAATCTCATAGTTCATTGAAGAAAGTACCATCAGATATCAACTTTCCACAACTGTCTGTTTCGCTGGAAAATTCCACCACCCTTGCATACACTTCATCTTCCACATCAAAATTTATTCAAGATGACTCTCCTTCATCACAGAACACAAAGTATTCCTCTTCTGTCAATTTTGTGAATAAAATTTCCTTGCAACCAACCAGTTACGAAACCAAAATACTGGCTTCTTCTTCGACAACTATCACATCATCTTTAGTGGCCAGAATTCCAAAAACACAATCTCTGTCTTCTGAAATCAGTACAGAGATATTCAAGTTGCTGTCAACTTCTTTAATTACCCCTGTAAAAATGGAAACAGGAGACAGAATGATGACATCTTCAATTTATCCAACGAGAACGGCAGCAGCAGATGGGAATGTAGATGCAAAGAAGAAAAAAGGAGAAAACCAAGGCAAGAAATCTCCTATATATGTTTTATATCTTTAGAAATGTAATGTCATACCAGTTTGTAAATGCTAAAGATTGTGGCAAGATGCATGGCATTTCTTTTGTTCAATTCTTATAGAATTGTAAAAGGCTTTTAATTGGAACGCAGTGCATCTTAGTACAAAGTTCCCTGCTGCCATCTTTAGCATTATCATTGATTGTTGTACAATTGATATGATTTATTTCTCAAAATGAAAATGTTTTCACAAACAATCAGTATGCATATGCATTTTTTCTTGGGTTCGCTGCAAGCCAAAATATTTTGCTCAATTTCTATTACAGCTTCTTTACTCATTTGCACATTTAGCATATTTACAAAGACTATCAAAATGATATAAACCACAAATTGAAGCACAAACTTATTATAGTTTTGAAACACACCCCCATACCCCCTCTCCCCCCAAAGTTTTGTTGTATCAATTTTTTCTCTTGGTGATTTCTTCACAATGTGCAGAAATTTATTTTGAATTTTATCCATTTTCAGGATTGCCTGCTTGGATAGCAATTTTATCTTCAATTGCTGTATTCATTGCCATAATGACGATTGTGGTTGTCACATGCAAGTATATACGATGGTAAGTTCTTTTGAAGTATCATTTTAGGATTGTTAGAATCAAAAAATGACTTCTCACAAACAATTAGTAATCTTGATGACCTGCTTATTGCTCAGTTCCATTATGAAAAAGTTTCGAACAATTTTTGTTTCATCTGCCTACCAGGTGATTCAAAGAAAGTTAAAAACATTTGGTGAGCTGTGGAATATAAATACATGGCCAACATTCAAGACTAAATTTTTATCCATCAACCATCGGTCAAAGCCTGACTTGAAGTTGAATTTTAATTTTTCAATAGCAAATAAATCATAGACCAGGATCAAACCTGGAATCCTTCTTCCCATAAACCCTTTACCAGCTTTTTCCTAACCTCCGGATCTAAAAGATAAGTGATTTTAGCAAACAAAATGTTCACATCAAGTTAGCCTTTTGATTGATAGATTAACAGTTTAGTTTTGAATATTGGCCGTGTACTTTTTATTCCAAAGCCCACCAAACGTGTTAACTTTTTAAACTCACCCAATACAGTCCAAAAGAACTTATATGATATGACTAACATGGACTTGTCAAACTATTATCTAATCTTATCATACACGGAATTGCCATGGAATATTTATTATCACATAAGAATTTGGACAAATGAAAATAATGTTTATCGTCACACTCTTTATCCTTCGTTTCATCAAAAAGCTATGGTTTCCTGCCAATACACCAATATCTTATATAATATAACAATGTCATTTCAAATAATTTTGATTTTGGAAGAAATTAATTATTCATCGTAGCAGTTAAAAAGATTTATTGTTATGTAACTTTGGTTATGAGCAGGAGATATCTCCTTTATTATATTTCCCCTTTAAAAAATTGATGAAGTAACACAGCTTGACTTAGCTATATTGATTGATGTCTTTCTGACATTTATCAAAATTAATGTTTCAGGAACAAAGACCATGGAGATTATACTCTTTGGATTTCAAATTTGGAATTGCAGCCAATAACGTCAAGGTAGCATGACATCTTTTTCTCATGTTGTATTTTTGTTTCCAAGATGCATCTATACATTGACAACCAAAAGCTTTAGCTTTTGTAGAAAGAGCCTGGGTCAAGCGATATTTTTATACCTTTTCATACAAGAGGCTTGATTGAGGTGTCAGAGGTTCTATCACTATTGTGCACATCCTAGAATTCTTCAAAATATATGCAATATTGTTGGATTATGATTCTTTTCAAAATTGCTAAACAGCTTCTCAAATAAAGCTCGCACGTCTTGAAAATC
The DNA here is from genome assembly GCA_004194395.1 of Aurelia aurita complex sp. Pacific. Taxonomy (NCBI): domain Eukaryota; kingdom Metazoa; phylum Cnidaria; class Scyphozoa; order Semaeostomeae; family Ulmaridae; genus Aurelia; species Aurelia aurita complex sp. Pacific. The sequence continues at coordinate 312,431 of REGL01000176.1, forward strand.
ACCAAAATTTGATAATATCTAAATATGATAAATATTCGCTTTGATTTGTTAAAGGGTATAAAATGATAGCACTTTGGGTTAATTGTCATTTATATTGTCAATGGTGTCTTTGAAAATAATTTCATTTCTTTTTTCAGGAATGCAGAAGTGCTAACTTAGGCAAGACAATCATGAGCAATGAAACACAATTTGGTATGGGATGGATAGTAGTTCTCTAACTTAGTGTAAATTTCAAATCTTTAATTTATTAAAAGCAGTGCTAACCACAGCATACGGAAAACAATTAGGAAATATTCACGCTGTTCATTTACATCACTTATTTAAAGGTTAAATATTGTTTGCATGTAAATAGTAAAGGGTTTGGGTTCACTTTTCATTTGGACTATGGGAGTGTCTATTTTGTTCTGAAGACACCTTGTTTATATATTTCATTCATTTCTGTTTATTTTGGCCTTGTGATTTTGTTCTGTTGCTTCTTCATATTAGTTTTTAGACTTGTTTGTTTGTTTGTTTAGACTTGTTTGTTACTGATTATTTAAAATTACTTTATTTATTCTCTGTCAAGGCCAATGTCCAGTCAGTGGAATACTTCGAGCCAGCAGAATTTTACACAATGAAAAGTTATTCAACCTTAAATTTCTGCCATAAACAATAGAATTTCTGCCTGCCTGGAAAAATTCCACTGACTGGCCCAAAGGCACAATTTACACCAAGTAAACCAATGAAGACGTCTACAGTGATTTACTGTACAAAAACATAACACCTTGCAATGGCACACTAAAATATTGCTGTTTATCCTCAAAAATCCCCTTCTAAAATATGTTTATATTAATCTTTTTAGATTCATTCATAAAAGTACTAGTGTATTTAATGTTTTAATGAATATGACAAGACAAAATTTCTCAGTCACTGGTCCACTTTCTTTCAACTCTCGTCATAACAGTTTTGTAACAACTCAGCATTAACCAGGTTTCTAAATCGGCCGATTTTGCCGAAAAAGCGAAGGCTATAGCCTTACTTTTTGCCCAAAAATAGGCATTTTCAGAATCGACCGATTTTGCCTAAAAAGCAAAGGCTATAGCCTTACTTTTTGCCCAAAAAAAAACATTTTCAGAATCGGCCGATTTTGCCGAAAAAGCAAAGGCTATAGCCTTACTTTTTGCCCAAAAATAGGCATTTTCAGAATCGGCCGATTTTGCCGAAAAAGCAAAGGCTATAGCCTTACTTTTTGCCCAAAAATAGGCATTTTCAGAATCGGCCGATTTTGCCGAAAAAGCAAAGGCTATAGCCTTACTTTTTGCCCAAAAATAGGCATTTTCAGAATCGGCCGATTTTGCCGAAAAAGCAAAGGCTATAGCCTTACTTTTTGCCCAAAAATAGGCATTTTCAGAATCGGCCGATTTTGCCGAAAAAGCAAAGGCTATAGCCTTACTTTTTGCCCAAAAATAGGCATTTTCAGAATCGGCCGATTTTGCCGAAAAAGCAAAGGCTATAGCCTTACTTTTTGCCCAAAAATAGGCATTTTCAGAATCGGCCGATTTTGCCGAAAAAGCAAAGGCTATAGCCTTACTTTTTGCCCAAAAATAGGCATTTTCAGAATCGGCCGATTTTGCCGAAAAAGCAAAGGCTATAGCCTTACTTTTTGCCCAAAAATAGGCATTTTCAGAATCGGCCGATTTTGCCGAAAAAGCAAAGGCTATAGCCTTACTTTTTGCCCAAAAATAGGCATTTTCAGAATCGGCCGATTTTGCCGAAAAAGCAAAGGCTATAGCCTTACTTTTTGCCCAAAAATAGGCATTTTCAGAATCGGCCGATTTTGCCGAAAAAGCAAAGGCTATAGCCTTACTTTTTGCCCAAAAATAGGCATTTTCAGAATCGGCCGATTTTGCCGAAAAAGCAAAGGCTATAGCCTTACTTTTTGCCCAAAAATAGGCATTTTCAGAATCGGCCGATTTTGCCGAAAAAGCAAAGGCTATAGCCTTACTTTTTGCCCAAAAATAGGCATTTTCAGAATCGGCCGATTTTGCCGAAAAAGCAAAGGCTATAGCCTTACTTTTTGCCCAAAAATAGGCATTTTCAGAATCGGCCGATTTTGCCGAAAAAGCAAAGGCTATAGCCTTACTTTTTGCCCAAAAATAGGCATTTTCAGAATCGGCCGATTTTGCCGAAAAAGCAAAGGCTATAGCCTTACTTTTTGCCCAAAAATAGGCATTTTCAGAATCGGCCGATTTTGCCGAAAAAGCAAAGGCTATAGCCTTACTTTTTGCCCAAAAATAGGCATTTTCAGAATCGGCCGATTTTGCCGAAAAAGCAAAGGCTATAGCCTTACTTTTTGCCCAAAAATAGGCATTTTCAGAATCGGCCGATTTTGCCGAAAAAGCAAAGGCTATAGCCTTACTTTTTGCCCAAAAATAGGCATTTTCAGAATCGGCCGATTTTGCCGAAAAAGCAAAGGCTATAGCCTTACTTTTTGCCCAAAAATAGGCATTTTCAGAATCGGCCGATTTTGCCGAAAAAGCAAAGGCTATAGCCTTACTTTTTGCCCAAAAATAGGCATTTTCAGAATCGGCCGATTTTGCCGAAAAAGCAAAGGCTATAGCCTTACTTTTTGCCCAAAAATAGGCATTTTCAGAATCGGCCGATTTTGCCGAAAAAGCAAAGGCTATAGCCTTACTTTTTGCCCAAAATAAGGGATTTTCAGAATCGGCCGATTTTGCCGAAAAAGCAAAGGCTATATATAGCCTTACCTTTTGCCCAAAAATTGGGATTTCCAGAATCGTCCGATTTTGCCGAAAAAGCAAAGGCTATAGCCTTACTTTTTGCCCAAAAATAAGGATTTTCAGAATCGGCCGATTTTGCCGAAAAAGCAAAGGCTATAGCCTTACTTTTTGCCCAAAATTAGGGATTTTCAGAATCGGCCGATTTTGCCGAAAAAGTAAAGGCTATAGCCTTACTTTTTGCCCAAAATTAGGGATTTTTAGAATCGGCCAATTTTGCCGAAAAAGCAAAGGCTATATAGCCTTACTTTTTGCCAAGAAATAGGGATTTCCAGAATCGGCCAATTTTGCGGAAAAAGCAAAGGCTATAGCCTTACTTTTTGCCCAAAATTAGGGATTTTCAGAACCGGCCGATTCTGCCGAAAAAGCAAAGGCTATAGCCTTACTTTTTACCCAAAAATAAGGATTTTCAGAATCGGCCGAATTTGCCGAAAAAGCAAAGGCTATAGCCTTACTTTTTGCCCAAAAATAGGGATTTCCAGAATCAGCCGATTTTGCCGAAAAAGCAAAGGCCATAGCCTTACTTTTTGCCTAAAAATAGTGATTTTCAGAATCGGCCGATTTTGCC
>REGL01000176.1:355065-369065 GCA_004194395.1 Aurelia aurita complex sp. Pacific
GCTGAAAATAAATTTTAGGGTGTCATTTTTGGTAACATCACAAATGAACATAAATTTTGGGGTGTCATTTTGGAAGAAAAATGCTTGAGGGTATTGAATTGAATCTGATTTCAGGTACTTGGTTAGAATTTAGAATTTTGGTCACAATTTTAGGGTATCTTTTTTGAAAGGCCCGTAAATTTTGGGGTATGGTTTTTGAAAAATTCATAAATTTTAGGGTATAATTTTACAATTGAAAATGGCACACCCCCGTCATCCGCCTATTGAAGTGACCCCCCCGGGATCTGAAAATAGTGGCCAAAATCACATGAGTTCACCGAAAGCCCCCTCTTTGTTCATTATTTTTATCACTATAACTTAATAATTCTCACTAAATTTCGATAAAACTAAAATAATTTAGGCCTATTTCTTTTCATTGGGATTATCTTCACTACGTTTCTTCATGATTGAGTCGAAGCTAATTCCGCGAAACACCCGAGACGTGAAATCGGCGAATTTCGCGCCAGTTTGCATGACATTTGCAGCACCAGTTGAAATAGGGTGTAGAATATAATCGAGGGTACTGCCAACACGTGCCGTTTCATTTGTTATAACCGGCAGTTCTTTGCCATTGAGCGGAACAGCTCCTAAAATTGTCGGTGCATTATCATCAAATTGCAGTTCAATGAATTCGGGGTGAATCGAAAAATCGCAATGTTGCTCGAGGATTCGAAACGCCCATTGTACTAAATCGAAATATTCTTCATCGAAAGTCGTTTCGTCAACGTAATCTGATGAGAAATCTTGTATGAGGATTTTCGGTGGGTTTCGTAACCATAACGGGACATTATCATAATCATAACTTCGATCAATTGGGACTTCTTTTCGCTTGCAGTCCTTCCGTCTTGGACTTTTGTGATGTTTTCCTGAACTTGGTTTATTATACGAATGTGTTGATGAATATTCATATCCTCTCGCGGGCGATCGATCTTCTTTTCCCTCGCTATAAGCGCGTGAATCTTGCGAGCGACTCCTTGTTACCTCGGCATGTCTCGAAGATCCTTGGCCTTTCTTTCCTTCTTGTTTTGTTGTTTTTTCCATTTGACGTCTTAGTTTATCATCAAAACTCTTCATTGTTCTGTCGTTTTGCTTTGAAGAATCGTGCGTCCTCGTCCGAGATCCCTTTCCATCACTTGTAGAACAATCTTGCGAGTACCTTTCATCATTTGGGTCCGCCATTTTGGTTTCAGCATCTTTGGCCTTCGATTTCTTACGGAATGAAAACGTGTGTGATCTTCCTATCTTAGTTAATGATGGAAACTTGGAGCTTTTCGATTGAGTAGGATGACTAAGACTTCTTTCTTTCTGTTCCGGAGTTTGCTTACTGGAATTACTTTTCCCAGCATGCTTTGCGTTATCTCTCCTCCCAGAGGCATCTGGTTCGCTTGCCCTGTGTTTACCATGATAAGGACTGCCCATACCCTTATCCATGGTGATGTGATGTTCGTTTGAAGAATTTCACCCGATGTATGATTGAAATTTCAATTTGCGCGAATGTTAAGCAAATATTTACACGAAGCTTGCTTTTGTGTTTTCCGCTGTGTTTGCAATAATCGGTGATTGCTTGAGACAATAAAAGTTCAGATTATTAAAACAAGTTCTGCTTGTAAACTGAGAATCGTAAATACAATGAACTTGTCAGTGCATATGAACTGTGTCACACCTCTAAATTTTGCAAGTGCTTAGATCTTTGAGCTAAAGAAAGTCTGTTACGGTCTCTGTTTAGGCAATGTTCTGGATGAACTTTCCAAATTACAAGAAGAAGAGGCTTTCTTATGGTAAACCAACAATCGTTGCAATCCTAAATTGTCTAAATTTCTGTGAATTGCGTGAAGTTTATCTAAATTTGCAAGTATTGTAGTATTTGTGCGGCATCTAACGTGATTTAGCTATCTTCTTAGTTGAGAAATACTTTCGAAGAATTCTTGAAACTACTACAAGGAGATTTCTTCCGCTGGTAAACTCGTAGATTGCTGCGCTTGCAGAAGTATGTGAGTTGTGTGAACTCTCTACATTTGCAACTGTTGTAATCTTCATGCAACAGGAAGGAGATTTTCTGATGTCAATTATGTTTGGCAGCTCCTTTGACTAACCTTCAAATTATCAAGATAAGATGTCTCGTGCTGCTGGATTTAGAATCTTAGCAACCATAAACTTGCAAATGCATGAAAACCTTTCACGTCTGTAAATTTCAAAATATTGTTACTCTTGGAATTCTTTTATCGTCTTTGCAAGGCAGTACTATTTAGATCACTGAAGCAAGAAAATTACTGCCTGTCAACTGCGAATTTTAGAAACGAGAGATTTGAAGAAGGGTTTGAATAGTGTCACATCTCTAACTTTGCAAGCAGCTTGATCTTGGGGCAACACCCGTAATTCTCTGTCGTTATAGAAGAAAGATTGCCAACAAGAATATCTTCTGCTGGTAGAGTCAGAATCTTGGCAACCATGAATTTGCAAAGGTATTTAAATCATTCAGGAAACTAAAGCTACAAATATGTCTGTTGTGGTGCAACAGCTAAAAGGATTCTCTGTTATCATCTATTTCATGCAATGATTTTCATGAACTTTTCAAATCAACAAAGAAGATATCTTCTGCTGGTAGGCTCAGATTCTTGGCAACCGTGAACTTGCAAAAGTATTCAAAGCTGTCTTGAATCTAAAACTGCAAATACTTCAATCTCCGTGGAACAGATCAAACAAATTCTCAGCTATCTATTTTAAGCAATGATTTCGATGAACTTTTCAAATCACCAAAGAAGATATCTTCTACTAGCAGACTGTGAATCTTGGAGCCATAAACTTGCAAAAATATTCGAATCTGTCACGAACTTAAAACTGCAAATATCTCTATCTTCGAACAAAGACCAAAGTAATTCTCTGCTATCTGCTACGTTAGATAAACCAAGGAACACATTTGTGAGGACTGCTTCTTGAAGGCCAGCTGCAAAATCGTTGTAAATTGACGAACCCAGCAATATTCATGCGTTGATGTATATTCTGCCTTCTGTAGATTCTGTCTTCTGTATATTCTATCTTCTGTAGATTCTGTCTTGTGTATATTCCACCCTCTGTGTATTGTGTATGTTGATGGTGAGATCAGCAGCCATGCACAATATGATCAACGCTCAACACCAATCTGCTAACATGCATCTCATGTTTTTAAAAATTTGTTAACTTATAACATAAACAAGTTTTACGCAAGCAAGCAAGTAAGTAAGTAAGTAAGTAAGTAAGTAAGCGAAAGAACAGGTTCTGACAAGCCAAGATTTCACCAACAAACGCGTGTAAGCCAACTTAACAGCGTTGAACACAATTTCTTGCAAATTGGTTTAGCCCACACTTGATTTATAATTCAGTGGAATCGAATGCCCAGTGAAGTGTGTGTTCGCTGATCTCTCTCCCTCTCTCTCTACTTTCTCAGCTCATCGTTTCTCCAGCTTATTCTTTGCAAGCCTCAGCTAAGAATCTCCGCATGTCTTCGCCTGGTGTATTGTCTTTTGAAGAAAAGGTTGAGCAAAAACGTTCGTGAAAACATCTACTTCGAGGACAAAAGCTAAATTCTCACTGTCCGTGCGTTGGCGAGTGTTGGAAGGAAAAATCTCATACCACCTGCCGCTCTTTGCAAAGCCAGAATATTAATAAATGCAATCGAACTCGCTCGTACTACGCAGGTGTTACGTAAACATGCAAACGAGAAGATCGCTCAACGAGATTTCCTTGGAAACGAGCGAAATTTGAAACAGGACTTATAACAACAGCCCTTGCTTTGCTAAGCAATAACAATAACAACACACTAATCGGAGAATAAAGATGAAGACGAAAGTCACATTATTTTTGATTTACTCTACACGGTGTCCAAAAAAGTGTGCTCCGTTTGTGTGGCGGTTGTGGAGGAGCTGCAGCTGTAATTGTCTCGGCTTTTACACAGTTGCATAGGATAGGCTTCAACTTAGAGTTTGAGACCTTGTTTGAGTCAATCTGACAAGTGATTGCTGATTTATGGCACGAGAAAGTAAAAATCAGTATTTACTTCAAAAACAGAACTTCTCTTGTTCTACAGCATGCCAAAATCAAATATGTTTATAAAGGTCGAATTTTCTCTGCAACACATCTAAACATGCATGAAAATCGAATCCAAATCAAATCAAATACAACGCCAACGCTACCACTGTTTCTTTGAAAAGTTAACTTCATTTTGAAATTGCTGGAGGATAGCAACCTCGTACCCAGTGACAATGAAGGTTTCCGTAACCTTCAACGCCTACACTGGTCTAGCCTCCTATTGAAAATAACAAATACCCTTGGGAACGAGGTTGGGAGGATAGCAGAAGTGCTGTTTGTGATGCAACCACTTATCTTTCCTTTCATATAAATAAGCAACCATTTGTCAGATTGACTCAAACATGGTCTTAAACTCTATGTTGAAGCCTGATCTATGCAACTGAGTAAAAACAAAACAATGGAAGCTGCGGCTCCTCCACAGCAGCCACACAAACGGTCGAATATCTTCTGGGGCACCCTATACGTATCCATTTATCAAAGGGAATCAGCGTGGGTATATTGTTATGGAAAGGCTAACAAAACCCTTGCACATCACCCGTTCTTTCGTCAGCTACGCTATGAAACGGCATGTGCCAAGAGTGTCTAAGGCTCTATTTTCAAATTGGCTCGGATCAGTTTTTAACTGTGCCCATTCCCTTTAATTTAAGAAAGGAGGGCAGGGCCTAAAGTTGCACACTTTTGTACATTCGCGCAATATTGACGTATACATACGTTGTAAAATTGAATTCAATCTCGTGCAATGGAACTCATGATTTATCGTGGTATCGCTAAGAACATGCTCAAGATGCAAATCCAGCTGAAACTTCGTGTAATGGGATCATCATTTAGGACGGAGATTCCCAGTGCACAATGTGATATATACAGTGAGATGAGAATAGAGCGCCGTGAAAAGACTGTAAAAGAGAACTAGATAGAAACTGTGCAATTGCGCAATTGGTATAAGAGTTAAAGCAGATCAATATATAATGCATGGAATACTGTGATTAATACTGTTTAACAACGCATTCCACATGAGGTATAGATGATATGTGACAAATAGCGAAAAAAATAGTTTGAAATAGTGTAGAATAGCGTAATTGAGTGTTTTGTAGAATAGCATAATCAATTTTGATTGACGCAGAGTAAAGAATGGTCATATCGAGTCCGTGACCCCTTGTCATGACGCTCAAGTGGTGGGGTTCTACCTGAGATGGATCACGGAACTCTGTCCATCGGACTGTTCTTGCTGCAAAGATATTAGCTGATATCGATTTTAAATTTAGATACTAACGGTTGTTTTTAAATCATTAAAAGCCACGACGGAGCTTGATTTCGATCATCTCATAGATTACGGGGGGACTTATAGGATAAATAACATAATGTCAGCTACATCAGAATCAGTGAGATGCAAGTTAGAACTCACAAAATAATGATCATGCTTTTATCTAATATTAATTAACCAGTAAAGTCGTTTAATCATCAACTGATTTATCATCTTATGAAGTATGGAAACCTTAATCTAAATATCAGAATGATTAGGAACAGATGCCTGTGCAATGATTGATCAAGCATGCTCCTATCACAGGCAATAATGCACCTTTGATGTGGCCTGTACTTAGCCTGCGTGTAGACTTTACTTTCCACTGCGAAGGAGAGCCTATTCTCCTTCGCAGTGGAAAGTAAAGTCTGCACGCAGGCTAGCCTGTACTATGATCAAATTGTATTCTTATTCACTCTGTTGTTTCTCTTCCACGGGATTGCGAGAAAAGCTTTATAATGTTGCTTTCGTTCGTTCTTCTCTCGTTACAACAAGGATTAAATGTCGCCATCAACTGTTTCAAAGAAGTTTATAGATTACGATGGTTTTAACTTTTTCAAAATTGTTCGTGAATTCTTGAAAAATGTGAAGCACCCTTTGATTCTGAAAGTGTTGAAGATTTTTGAAAAGTCAAATGGTAGAATTATATCATATAGCTACAATTTCTTTCAAGCCAAAATCAGTTCCAAGAAATAGGCCATGGAATTTACACCGACTTTTTGAAGGTTTGATGCTACAAAATGCATGCTTGCTGCACTGCGGCAAGGTAGGATTTCGCAGCTGTATGTACCTAGTTAATCTATGGATATTGAAGAATCATCGATAATTGCATTTAATAATGATGATTCCAAGCGAGTCGAGCAAATAAATGTCGAGAATTCAACCATCTTTCATGCAGCTCACGCTTCCTAAATTTCGAAAGATTTTGCTCGTCGTTTTCATTCGTTTTTTTGCAGGTTTTCGAAAGGGGCTTTCTGCAGAAAATCTCTCATATCGACGGGAAGGTCTGGCCGATTAAAACCGGGTAAATTACTGAACCTAATTGGACACATCGGGAATAAAACGTGACAGTTTCCAATATTATTGCTTTGATATTCATTTTTTCAAACGCTGGGCCTTTTTATTGACTCACCCGGTAGAGAAATTCGTATTGCAAGCTGAAATCTATAACAAATGGAAGACAGAGAGGCGCTTATTAAAGAGAAAGATTTAGAATTCACATCAGTAAGATCTGGTAACATCTCCGTTGAAATTAATATGTGGAGCTAACATCACCTCTGTGGAAAAGACTTGCACAAATTCACCTGTGAACTACGTTTGCCAACTGTATTCGCGTATTTGTCTATTGCTCGCATATCTTTTAATAACAGTGGGCGTGAATTGGCGGGAGAACTAATAATATGTGGGAATGTAGCAAGCGAAAGATTTAAAATGTTAATTAACAAATCTATTTTTAGCTAGTAATATGTGAGTGGTGCTTCGATATATGTCAATGAATTTCAAGGTAGGCTGATTCATTCAAAAATTTCTGCAAAAAGTTTGCAAATGGAGATCGACATCTGCGTGGAAAATTCTTTCATAGAATATTACAATGAATCAGAAGTCCGGGTCAACTGGTGAGTAAATCAAGCCTGTTGAATGCACTCAATTTTGTTGTCTGAAACCAGAGCTGCTTGAAGCCAAGTCCACAATTTTGCTGTTATAATATTTCTATGCATAGGTTCCAGATCATTGCATAGGCGTAAAAATGTGGGTGTAAACTTATATGACCAATTTCTTTGAATTGAATGGCTTGAAAGAAACTTTAGCTACTTATCAATAATTCTACTGTTGGACTTTTCAGAAATCTTCAATATTTTTCGAAAGTACAGCATAGTTTCTTACCAGGAAAATGATGCTCTCCCCATACCTTTTTTTCAAAGTCAAGATGGTCTATTACATAGATGATCTATTAATGATCTTTAACGAGCATATTGAAAATCTCCAATCAACATAGCTTAACAACTCCCTTTCCGCATGCACTAGCAGTGAGATAGCCACTTATTCATTCATAGATTTGTGGTGATTCATGGCAAGGCGAGAAGCGACACTTGGAGATGGAAAACTCCCTTATACTAATTAGTTTACCTAATTAGAGAGCTCCTCCTAAATCAGTCTATCCTATATAAAATCATTTAATGTTTAGCCTATAGTTCTGTAACCCTTGATGTAGTTTTATCATTGTCTTCGTATTTAATTGTATTTTAATTGTTTAGAATTGTATGTATAGGATGGACTGATAATCGAATGACACTGAATTGAAACTGAATTACAGAATGAATTCAAGCTTGAGATTGCTAAGCCAAAACAAATCTTTAATAAAACATTGCACGATTGGTTAATGCATCCGATGTTTGCTTTAATGGATTAGAAGGAAATTCTGCTATTCGGTTAAATGTTCATCGACAATCTTTGATGTCTTGATCATTTTCAGAATTACAACGTCTTCTAGGTTTCAAACAGTTTTTCGGTTCTGACGTCATCAAATTGCTAAATCATAAACCATAAAAGCTACAGATTTCAACTCATCACCATACAATAGCGGTTCATAAACTACAGCTTTCTTGAAGTTTGTACCCCTTTTATTCCATTAATTTAGGATTCACAACGATCTTCATTTTAAAGGGGCTCCGTCGTCAAAATGTAAACAAAACGATGATTTTTGCAGGTTTTGAAAGGTGATATCACACAGGATTTTCGTATGTGTTTCAAGATGAAAGTTGCTATTTGGGCATTAATCATTTTACTTCACTAAGGAACAAACCAAACATTCATATCTTCTACGATTGCTCGGATATAAGTGGATTTTTAACGGTCGCTTTTTGGTGGCTTGGGTGAAGCCACCAAACAAACTGCAGAGAACAATGGATGAACAATGGATAATCGGCAACACAGGCGAGTGTACGGATTTGTTTACTGTTTGACGACGGAGCCCCTTTAATCAAAGCTTCTCGTGAAGTTATTCAATAACAAGAAAAACGCAATAATTGTGAAAATAATCAAGATATCATAAATTGCCGATGAACACTTATAACCAAATACCTAAAGTTCCTATTAAGCCATTAAATCAAACGAAAGATGCATCAACCAACCATGCAATGTGTTCTAAGGATTTGATTCCTATGCTGGTCAAAACTATTTTGTTACAGGATGAAAGTCACTGTGATACGACAACGGATTATGGGAAGCACGGGATCTTTAAGTACTAGCGTGCATGCAGATTCAGGCTATTGGGTACTAGTTTAAGCAATCAAATCTCCCGAATATCTCAATTCTGATTTAAATCTTAAAGAAACTAGGCCTTACGACAGGATTTCGCTGTGGACAGGTGCTTATCAAGAGGTGTCCCGCTCTGGACAATAATTAAATCCTTCAAAAATTTCGTGAGGAAAAAATTTAATAAAGTCGAGTGTTTTGTGGAATATGTTATCCAATTACAAGAAAAGCTGAATTGCAGAAAAAAATCTATTCTGATTTGGAATGCAGTTAATTTTCAGGCGAACTTTTGATTAACTTTCAGATTAAATGATGAAATGGAAAATTAGAAATTATGATCAGCAAGAGGATATTGAACAGATCTGAAAATCATGTCTAAGTTTAAAAATAAATTCGCGATAACAATTGTCTACTCCGTTGGGAATCAATTTCCTTCAAGCACAATTTCGAGCAAGAGATTTGTTTATAATCTGATTGGTAGCAGCGTGTGGCTGATTTGCAAACGATCTTTTACTTATATCTGATGAAAACATGACAATGAGACAATGAGCAGTTCGTTCTACTTCTAAATGGATTGTGTATTCGAATATTCGAAGTGGAACGATTAAGGGTGCGTTTGATTGGTACAAATAGAACTTTTAGCTATTCAACAAAAGAGTTTGGATCAAGCGATGTTTTCATACATTTTTATTAACTCTTGTTTCGAGGGATTAGAGTTGCATTCTAACTTAGAATGAAACGCTTTTCTGAGATAATTTCGGGAAAATATTTCTCTGGGAATTTTTCTGAGCAAAATGCGAGTGCGTCTTAAATTTCGTCCTGTTGAAAATGTTTATTTGCTTCGAGCCCTCAAGTTGCCACAAGCAGTTAATTAAGACAAATGACAAATTGATAAGAGGGAATCCATAACGTATGATAAGGAAAATGCTTGCTTTATTATTATTTAAAGCACTTCCTATACGAATTAAGCTGAATTCTATGACGCGGTATTGGGTTCAAAAATGGTTGATCGTGATTTCAGGTGTCCGTGGTGTCACATACAAGTCGTAATTATTAGTTCTTGTGATGGTGAGTTATACAGGTTATGCTAACACCGTTGATTGGCCGTAATTATTGCATGTCATGGTGACTCCCAGAGATCATTGTCGGTAGTTGATGTGCCAGTAACTAACACGAGTCATGGTAATCCTTGTTGATCGTAATTAGTACTTTTGTCTTGTTGGGGTAACTTCAGCCTGTCATGGTAGCGTAACCTTGTCGGGGTAACTTCAAATCATGGTTGTAACTTCAGCTGGTCGTGGTAACTTCAGCTGGTCGTGGTAGCTTCAACTGGTCATGGCAACTTCAGCTGGTCGTGGTAACTTCAGCTGGTCGTGGTAACATGCGCGGTTGGAATGCGCAGATAAAATAAAAGACAAGAGCAGATAAAATAGAGCATTTTTCTGGACGCAGGCCCGTAGGAAGGGGGGGGGGGGGAGGGTGGCTAAATAGTTTTGAAACAATGGTGCTAGGCTACAACATGCATAAACTAAATATATAGCTATCTCTATGGTTCACAAACAAAGCCCCATTCTGTGCTTGCCCCTCATCATGGCACTTTTCTACAATTTCTTGTGTCTTTTAATATGTGCAAACATGAATTGCGAAGTGCGAAGTCGAATGAAGCAGCTGCTGTCCGAAGGGCCTAAGTGGCTTCAAACGAGTCAAGACTCTTGGATGTACTGCACGTATTTGTTTGTTTGTAAGAAAATGCACATAAGAAACTAAACTCTCAGATTTTAACTCCAGTACTGGGAAAATAGATCCTTGATAAAGTAACTACTTGTCATTTTTTTACTTTATTTTCACTTGTTTCCTTTATCATATTACTCGCGAAGTGCTTGCAGAGACGTAGGAACCGGGGGTCACTGGGGGCACGTGCACCCCTAAAATTTTGCAATAAACAAAGAAGTAGCCTTTTTATTTCCAGGAAGTGCCTTTGAAGTCTTCCTACATCCGCCCTGAGTGCTTGAGTAATGTTTAAACATCGGAAAGGCTTCAAAACACTTCGTTTTGAAATGTGAAATGTTCAAGAGGGAACATGAAGTAAACGCGAAGACTGTTATGACTGTTAACTCGTAAGAAACTCCGAATATACTCAAATCTGATAAATTTAAAAACTTTCAGTGCTTGCCTATATTCTTAGATTCTCATAAAAAATATGTGTACAAGAAATTGGCGGAACAAAACAATTTGCAAAACAATTTGTAGACATTGATAATGCCGTACAAGAAATGAAATATTGCAAAGGCGCATTGAGGGATTTTAGAGTTGGGCCTACATGGGGCAAAGGAAGGAAGATTTGAAGGTTGGGCCTAGATCGTAGTACTTGACATTATTTAACATTTTCAACTTTTACAAGTACGAATTCTATGAATTCACCATCTAAAAAATTCACAGAAATTTTAAAACTCTTTGTAAAAAGTGTACTGTCAATTCATAACTAACGTTTAGAGTTAAAATAAATGATAAAATTTTGCCACATGTGGTAGGTCTGCATGAAATTGTTGATTGGGGCTTTGTTTGTGAACCATAGAGATAGCTATATATTTAGTTTATGCATGTTGTAGCCTAGCACCATTGTTTCAAAACTATTTAGCCCCCCCCCCCCCCCTCGCTTCCTACGGGCCTGCGTCCAGAAAAATGCTCTATTTTATCTGCTCTTGTCTTTTATTTTATCTGCGCATTCCAACCGCGCATGTTACCACGACCAGCTGAAGTTACCACGACCAGCTGAAGTTGCCATGACCAGTTGAAGCTACCACGACCAGCTGAAGTTACCACGACCAGCTGAAGTTGCCACGACCAGCTGAAGTTACCACGACCAGCTGAAGTTACAACCATGATTTGAAGTTACCCCGACAAGGTTACGCTACCATGACAGGCTGAAGTTACCCCAACAAGACAAAAGTACTAATTACGATCAACAAGGATTACCATGACTCGTGTTAGTTACTGGCACATCAACTACCGACAATGATCTCTGGGAGTCACCATGACATGCAATAATTACGGCCAATTAACGGTGTTAGCATAACCTGTATAACTCACCATCACAAGAACTAATAATTACGACTTGTATGTGACACCACGGACACCTGAAATCACGATCAACCATTTTTGAACCCAATACCGCGTCATAGAATTCACACTCCAGGCGACTTTGTGGTGCAATAATGACAACACGCAAAAGAGGCATCGGACTTTTACAAAACTTTAAAAGTAAATATGTAAAATGGCATTGCTCCATTCTGTCAACTGAATTGATCGAAGGGAAATTTATGTACCGGGTGTCCCAAAAAAATGTATACAGATTTGGTTGACTCCAGCGATGTGAATTTAGTTTTAATCAATGGCTAATCACTCTCAAAATGTTCCTCGATAGGTAACTTGAACATTGATACCTCGTTTGTTGGTATTGGTGCTTTGAGAGCAGAAATATCAATCTTGAAAGCTCTAATTTGCGTCCACTTGCAAACCAAAGCTTTGGCCTTTTGGCCTAAGCAAATTCCTGAAGCACATCGAAATTAAGAACTGAAACTAATGAAAACTTAAGAAACTTCCCACTACTGGGTGACTGGGGGGTGACTTCTGGAAAACAGAATAACACAAGATCTAATACAGTTCAAATTTTATCAAGGCTATCGTTGACTTATACACTGTGCCTCAAGAAATTGCTAAGGCCAAAGGCTAAAGCTCTGGTTTGCAGAAAGAGGCAAATTTGAGCTTTTAAGATTAACATGTCTGTTCTCAAAGTACCAATGTCAACAAACGAAGTATCTATGCTCAAGTTAACTATTAAGGAACATTTTCAGAGTGATTAGACATCGATTGAAGCTAAATTCACAGCCCTGGAGTCCACCAAATCCGTATACATTTTTTTTGGGACACCCGGTAATTTGCCATATTCCCAGAGAGAGCATCTTTAACATCATCATCCTTTTTAGAATTGCAACGTATTCAAGTGTTATGAAAAGATGCAGGAGAGGAGGCATCTAAAGCTTAACAAACATTGAAATCACCATAAATTCTAAACTGACTGAGAATAATCAATATGACTGTACAAGAAATACTCAGTTTTTGAAGGTCTACAAGATGGTAGCAAGCAAAAGTCTGCATGGTTTACGATTTAGCAATTTAATGACGTCATAACTTCCTTCAAAGGTAGCATGAATTTCCAAAATGCTGTAATTCTGAAAATAATGGTGATATTAAAAATACTCTTCCTGGATTATAGGGAACCACCTAAATTTTCTTTTGAGCACTTCATTTGAAAGAATATAACTGATTACAGATTTCAAACACAGTTGATCCGATATATCAGAACAACAACTACAGAGAAAGAATTCCTGGAAGCAGATGATGGTCTGCGGTCATGCCTTCCAAGCTGTTTCGCTTATCTCAGATTCATTTAAAAGCTCTGCGAAATATTACAAGGTTGTTCTCAAAACCCAGCAATAATACACTTATGTTCGTAAGCTTATGAGATATACATAATTCGTTTAATTCATCAATGTCCACAATACTTATGGAATGGCGTCTCGTCGAAATTTGCAAACTATTCCGGGCAGCATATCCTCTTCTGTAGATAAATTTCCACAAAATGTATTTCAACTAAATTATGCGGACATCTTCTTGGTGACTATTGTTGTACAATAGTTGTTCCACAGGGAAGATGCCTTTAATTTTAAAGATCACTTTTCAAGGAGAAAAGCATCATCCCTGTGGAACAACTATTGTAGAACAATAAGTCACCATGAAGATGTCCGCATAATTTAGTTGAAAATCATATCGTAGCTGCGCAAGAGGATTTGCTGCCGGTACAAAGATACCTTGTAGTTTGGCTAAAATTTGAAGATAAAATGGCACAAAGAGAAAGGCAAGAACCCTGTGGAACGACCAGTACAGACAACAAATCAATGAAAATATCTGCATTTCTTAGTGATAGGTGTCTGGTGAAAAGTTTGGGGAACTGTCTGATTTACTAAAGGCTAGCTAATAGGGCGGCTTAATTTTCAGAATCTTTTGAAAGGAGCTACGTAGGAGCCCTGTGGAACGGTTTGTGTTATACAATACATCACCTCCACCAGCAGACGCAAAATTTCCCATGAGTTCTCACATCAATTGATTAAAAATTCAATTATTCATCGAGTTTCATTTCTTTTAAATTGAATGTTAATTACCGCCTTTTTGGCTTTCATAAAAAATGCATGTCAAAATTAAGCTGGCCTTACCCAAAGCCAAACATTTACTCTTTGAAGTAATGCTGGTTATTAATCGTGTACATTTAATTCATCAAAGTCTT
>REGL01000177.1:5564-24916 GCA_004194395.1 Aurelia aurita complex sp. Pacific
AGCTTTGTTGAGAGCGAATCGACGTTGGGGCTCACGTTGTCATGCGCATCGCTGCTTTTGTGTCTTCCCTTGTTCTCAACGGTCAAGCTAATTTGCATGTTACATAAGTGAAGTAAATGGTTACTACGCATGCGATCTGGAGCCATTTCTGGGGCATTCATTGAGGCTCTCAACTTAGCCTGTTCATGTCCCCAACAAGAATAGAATCTTTGCATTTGCTAGGGTGAGATGATTTGTAATTGAGAAATCTGTGTGCATCTGTGTCTTTGTAATAGATAATAGATCATGTTAAATTGCTAGGGATTGAAATTGACAGCAAATTAAAGTTTAACAAGCATGTTAAAACGTTATGTTCAAAAGTCAACAAGAAAATCAGTGCCTTTTCTAGGCTAAATACGTATATTTCTAGAGAGCAAGCATTAACAATTTATAATGCGGTAATTTTATCGAACTTCAGTTATTGCCCTTTGACTTGGCTATTCGGCAGTAAAGGTGCAAACAAACAGATTGATCGCACTCATAAACGCGCTCTTCAGATCCTCTATAAAGACTATGAACGTTCCTTTGAAACATTGCTCACTCGAAGTGGCAGCTTTTGTATACATGTTAGAAATTTACAGAAATTAATGACAGAAACCTAAAAGTCAATCAAGCATCTTAATCCATCGCTTGTATGGGAATTTCATGAAAAGAAACATGTAACTTACAATCTAAGGATACAAAATCTATGCAAACTGCCACAAACGAAGAATCATTCAAGTTAAATCACTGTCGCTTAAATCATTTATATATTTTTATTACTGTTCAATTACATAGTACCACACGCAGCAAACATATTTTTATTGAATTACATGCAAAATATGTTCAGAATAGGAACAGGCTGCACTCCAACAACAAAGATTCCATTCAATTCAGATGAACTTCCCCTCTTTTTGAGACTTCTAACTGGATTCCATTTAAAGCAACATTTCCTGCATTAATTTTCCATTGTACAGCTAACAATAGACAATTGCGCTAAAGATGGTGGCGAGGATTTTTTTACCAAGATGCACTGCGTTCTTTAATAGAATTCCTATAGATTCGTTAAAGAATCTTAATTAGAACGCAATGCATCTTGGTAAAAATTCCTTGCCGCCATCTTTAGCGCAATCGTCTTTTGCAGAGAAGGAGACTTATTTTCTTTTGACGGATTCGCGTCACACAAAGTGTAGACTCTCTGGAATCGCATTACGGTATGTCCTAATTCTTTCCATTTTGGTTTCAAGCGTCCCGAAATCCCCAAAATGTCCCTTTTCTCCTTTAAATTGCAGAATAAAATCGGCCAGGTTTTCTCCAAATACAGGCTTTTGGGGGAGGGTCAGGGCTACTTTCAGGGTGAGTTTCACATTTAGCACTCAATTTAGCGATTTGAAGGTTTGATATAAGGCTAAAATAAGGAGAGTTTGAATAGGACGGTGCAAAATATGCCCTAATGCAAACTTGAATGAATAGAGTTTTACCCAAAATTTCCCATCAACATGATATGAGTTGCAAGTTGCAAAAATATAGCAAGCAATATTCTTTATCAATTCAACAATTTATTTGAAGGGGGCTTACCCCGGAGGGGTACTCCCATTATGGCCTAACAAGTTCAGTCAGTTTGAGGGTCTTACGAAATGGTTACAAAATGGCCCTATTTGTCAACTCATACTACCAATTGGGGGGTATTCCAAGATTCCTGGCCAGTTATAGGATTTCAACTCAATAGGCTCCTCCGCGTGGCCATATGGTCGTTGCAGCAATAGTTATCATTGAATTTGAAAGTTTTCTTGCTTTGTTCAATCAATTTTTACAATAGAAAATTTCGAGAAATTGCTGAAAATTTTCGCTACCAGATGCTACCAATGACCCAATTTAGGTCCACAAACTACCATTTGGGAGATTCTGTAAAAAGATACTACCATTTGAGGGTATTTTTCATAGTTGTTGCTTTGGCCCTCTTTACCCTTACTGGACCCCCCTGTCAGGCCATAATGGGAGTACCCCCCGGAGGGCTTACACAGCTACACGATGAGCTAATTCAAGCCAAGAAAGCAGTTTACCATTTTATATGATTGCGCTAAAGATGGTGCTAATGAGCTTTTTACCAAGATGCATTGCGTAACTATTTACAGGAATTCGATTCCAGAACGCAATGTATCTTGGTAAAAAGTTCCTTGCCGCCATCTTTAGCATGATCGTCTATTCCGATCGATGTGTCTATACTATCAGTTCTAAATTCGCCAATTCCAAAGAAGGCATATGCATTTAAGAAATTAACAGTACAAATTCTGTATTTTCTCAATTACTGGATTTGCTTCTAATTATGAATAATTCAACGACGCTGATCATCATCATAATCATCAGTCCACTAATGACCGCCACTTTGCTTGATTCATTTGTTCTAATGGCCCCTGAAAGACACAGAAGAGAAGCATTGACATCATAAGTCGCTAACGATAGACGATTACGTAAAAGATGGTGCTTTTTACCAAGAGGCATTATGTTCTTGAATCGAACTTCTATAGAATCGTTAAAGATTCGTAATCAGAAGGCAATGCGTCTTGTTGAAATGTTCCTTGCGGCCATCTTCAACGTAATCGTCTATCACTTTGGGTCTCCTTGTTGTAATGCAGTGCCTTCAATTAAGATCAGACAAAATCCTGAAGAAAATGGCAAAATTTTGTCAATGAATTCCAATTTTTAGTAAAAGAGCAAGTATTATTCGAAATTTTACGAAATATTACAATACTGCAAATAAAATTCGAAATTTTACTTGTAGCTGAACTAGACTATTCCAAAACATTATTATCAGACAAATACTATCACGGTGAAATGATATTTTCTTTAATAAGTCAGCATTTTTTTAAACAATTTTTGGTCCTTGTGCGTGAAAGAATAATAAATATTGCAGTCAGTGTTTTAGTGATCAATTTTTCAGTTATTGACTCCGAGACCCAAAAAAATGTTTTCAAATCTCTGAATTGTGATTCACTATCCTATATGAATGACATGTTTACGAGAGTTAATAGGTCTATTTCTCGCTTTTTCAGGAACGCTGAAGTTAATTTTGAGAGTTCCTTTTTGCAAGACGTTGTTAGGCCAAAAAAGGTTTTCATATCGCGAGGCATAGCTTTGGAAAGGCCTAATTAAAGAAGCTAAATCATCAAGGTCTTTAAAAACCTTCACTGCTGAGCAAAAGAATCTTTCATCGACCACATCCTGAGAGCCGGATCTTTTTCTTTTCTTTGATCTTATTCAGCCTTTTCGTTGGTAGTTTGGTCACAGAAAGCTCAGGCGGTTGATTGAAGTTCAAAACTTCAAAATAGACTATGGCAATACCTTTATGCCTTATCTGTTGCACTTCTCTACGGCTGCATTGTGTTTCCTTTGTTGCCTTCTGTACTGCGTAATTGTTCGAATACGAGAGTTCGATGTGAAGTAACACTACGCCTTCCTATATTAAATTACAAGGAGTGAAACTCTTCTTCAAGCCAAATTCAATAAACTGTTTTAAATTCGCTCGCACTCCGCCATCCAAAGACTAAATTCGTAAGGCAACATATCAAAATGTTCCTCAATCATCGAACAATGCTTTCCAATACTTTGTTTCTTCATCTGCAATGTTTGAAATGCAAAATTATGCCACTTTCGATGCAAGTCTAGTCAAATTCACTTTCTCCTTAGGCTTGTACCATCGAATGGTAACAGAGCGATCGAATTTCGAATGTTTTCGTCGCACTGATCTACACAGAGACCTCCCGTTTCTCAGTTGATGAACCAAAGCCGGAGCATTCCATTCCGTGGCTTGACAGGGGGCACTGCGTGCATTCTATGCAAGGCAATGTGACGCTGGCTGACGAAAACATTCGAAATTCGATCGCTCTGTTACCATTCGATGGTGCAAGCCTAAGGAGAAAGTGAATTTGACTAGAGTTGCATCGAAAAAGTGGCATATTTTTGCATTTCAAACATTGCAGATGAAGAAACAAAGTATTGGAAAGTTAGCCACACTACACAAGGACCCTCAACTTACGCTCATCTAATTGAAGTGAATTGATGTTGTTGTTGTCGCTCCAGTTGAGGGCCTTATGGACAAACTCTTCTCAAAACGGCAAAAAAATGCTCGCCAGGAATAAATTTGTTCCTGGACCAATCAGAATGCAAGACTTGAAAAACTTGATGGGATTGGCTGATTCTTCTTNAAATTAATACATTAACCCAGCAAATTTAATAAACAACTCCAACATGCAATTTGGAGACCTTGGCAACCGCTTGAAGTCAAATATTAAAGGTTAAAGACGTCAAAAGGACTCTTGTAGCTTAAAATTAAAAAAAAATACTCTTCCGCGGTCCTGAGGATTTGGAACGCTCCAACGATCAAAATCTCAAAGTAGCGAACGAATTTACAAGATCTTTTGTGCCCCCAAATAACCAAAATGGCACTTATAGGTAAGAGTTTTTGCTTTAATAGCTTGAAGAAACATTCATCTAAGTACTGATAGCTTGCTTTGCAGTGTACCACTTCAGGATAACCACTTTTTTCGGCGATTTAGGGTCGGTGGTTTCGAGAAAAAATGGCGGATCATTTAGGCCATGTCCGTTTCTGGAAGCGTATGAGTCGTAGTTATAGCGTCCATCAGTCTATCAATAGCGATAACCTACGAACATATAATCAGTCTATTGGAAAGTATTATTTGATCATTGAGGAGCATTTTGGTATGTTGCCTTACGAATTTAATCTTTGGACGGCGGAGTGCGAGCGAATTTAAAACAGTTTATCGAATTTGGCTTGAAGAAGAGTTTCACTCCTTGTAATTTTATATAGGAAGGCGTAGTGTTACTTCACATCGAACTCTCGTATTCAAACAATTACGCAGTACAGAAGTCAACAAAGGAAGCACAATGCAGCCGTAGAGAAGTGCAACAGATAAGACACAAAGGTATTACCATTGTCTATTTTGAAGTTTTGAACTTATTATCTTTCAGTCAACCGCCTGGGCTTCCTGTGGTTTGATTAATGTTTTGTCTACGGGACAAGACACAAAATATTACAATAGCATCCACTAATTTTGTTTGACGCTTAAGCACACAGCGATTAGTGATTGCAGACAAAAGCCACAACAGTTGCTCTGAAACCAGGTAGCTAGCTCGCTCGCTGTGCTTTCCAGAAATGGTTTTAAGAGCAAGCATGGGCCTGTATCCAAAGTGAGTCCCCACCAGATTTTCTAAGCAACCTGATGTTTACGGTGACGCATCTTGGTGAAGATGATTACCAAGTGATTAGGATTCTAAAAATAGCATCATATGCTAATTACTCACATGATCGGCTGTTAGGCAGCACAACACATTGGACATTTGCTTATTTTGGTTCTTCTCCTGTAGAACCTAATATAAACAGTTTTAAAGATAGCTATGAAACTTATTGTTTGTTCTTAATGAAAACAGTCAAAAGTTCTTTTTATGAAATTGTAATGTTATAAAAACTCCCAATCAAAGTCATGCTTCACACCCCCAAAAAATTGGCTGATGCCTCATTGGCATCTTAAAGCAATTTCTGTGATAAAGACTAATAGGAAATTGATCTTGAATCGTTAATTGTTCCATTTTGATAATAACGTACCAATCATCTCATATTCTTGTCACAAATGTGACGTAACATGTAATTATGACGTCATACATATTAAATTCTACTAATGTCAGTAAAACACAAAATCATACCATCAGGACCTACAAAATAGAAACCATTTTGTAAAAAACCTCACCCTGATTTTGTTGAGAAATGGTACCCTCGTACGAGAAACTTCTATTGGCTTTAGTGGAAAACTGAAAAGGCTAACTTAAGGCTAACTTTTTTGTTAGTGGAAAACTAACAAAAATTATTTCTATTTGCGGGTTCTTTCTGTATATCAAATAAGATTTCCATCTAAATCATATGTATACAAGAAATGTTATGCATGTTTGAATAATTTCTTCTGAGACCTGCTGCCAAATATAGGCATGACCTAGCAACTTTATGAGTTCTATGATAATGATTTATTGTTTACTCGAAACAAAATCAAGATTTATTAAAAGTCACACAGGCTTCAGTCTTTTATAATGTTTACTTTAACCCTATTCTACCCGGGCTCCTAGGGTCAGACCACTGCCCGGGGGGGGTGCAAAAAGTGCCCCCCTAATTATCTACAAAACTATAATTAGTATGCCATTGTAACTTCGCACAATAGTAAGTACATCTATTAGGAGTCTAATTATAGATTTTAATGCTAATTAGTCACGTGGTTCGTTGCCAAGCGACCAAACAATGGGACCATGTCAGATATAAGCTTCAGTACTGAAAACACAAAAAGTGCTAATTAATTCAGATAAAATGTATGAAAACCTCAATAAACTACTTAAAAATGAAGAGAATATGTTTATCCATCGATTTATATCAAAATTTGAAAATTTTGTCTCTCTTTATTAGAGATATGACGTCATCAATTTGCATGACGTCATGGAATCTATAATTTGCTGATGTCAGCAAATATAAATATTGTATATATCAAATGAAAGTACTCTGCAAGGGGAATCGTTTGGTACCAATCACAACTTCATCAAGGTTAAGACAAAGGAATTATGACTGTTTTTGTGATTTCCTTTGTGAGTACTTTCCAAATATGGGTATCTACTGGTCACGTGACTTAAATTATGACAATGAAAAGTCTAAAATTTAATTGCCAATTAAAAATTAGGAAAAGTCATGGATGTTTCAGCTCATTTTTCTCTTTCCTCTCTGTTTTATAATCAAAAGTTTGGTTGGGGGGCATTTTTTGCCCCCCCCCCGGAAACAATTGGGTTAATAACAATAAGATGAAGTTTGGTTGGGGCCTTTTGCTATTTTGCTCCATGTAGAATACAGTAGAAACCCGCATAAAAGAACCTAGGTTTTTTCTGGGCAGCCTGAATAGGTTCTTAATTAACTGGCTGCTATTGTAAATTCCAGCCTGTAAGGTTCTTAAAAAGGTTCTTATATACGAGCAGGCCTTGCACACATTAACACTGTTTTCCAGTCCAAGAATTCTTGAGATTTCTTGAGAATTCTTGAGAATTCTTGAGAATTCTTGAGAACAAATCTTTTGTACCAATGAATCTTTGATTTTTTGTACCAATGAATCTTCTGTCTGTTCAGAATGTGAAGAATTCTAAAAATTCTTGTCATTTTAATAATTTACATTACAGCTATTATATAAGAACCTGTCCCAGTTTCAGCCTCTTAGGGGTTCTTATTTAGGGGGTTTAAAAGATTGAATTTCAGCCTCCAAGGTTCTTATAAAAACAGGTTCTTTTATGCGGGTTTCTACTGTAGGGTTAGTCTACTCACCAACAGTAAGTGTGAAGGGTTTTTGCGAAGCCCCTGCGCTATTGTTTGCATGACAGATGTATCTTCCTCCTTGCTTAGCTGATACAGAGTTCATCGTCACAATTCCATTTGAGTGCTTAATCAATACATTCGTTGGACTCTTCCATGTTACTATTGTCGCGGATGGGTTAGCTGCTGATATATTGCAACTAAATGTCACATTGCTCCCTTTCTTTATTTGTTTATCACTTGACACAGCCAAGATTGGTCTTACTACGACAAAAACATCGTTGGAAATCTGAGAATAACAACAAAACTTCTTATGAACTTAGTGCAGTAATTTAATCTTCTAATTTTGATCGTTTTGGTACGGAGGCAAGGCTAACTTCAGAACCGTGTTTCTAAAAGATGTTTAATTGCTTTCCAATTGGGAAATATCACCTTACCTAATCAACTATAGATATAAACTGAAATATATTGGGTAAGCGTATAGTAAAAATTTTCCCCTTGCTCTCTGAAAAGTAATTCAAAGTATGTATCTTGAAGATCAAAAATGTCTATTAGCACAACGTCTTGGCAGTACCTTTTTAACGAGTAAGCGCTTCTGTCTCAATTCAGGTTAAGCTGTTGAAAGAGAAGATATACCATCAATTGGTATAATATCTGCTATTGTGTTGTTTTTGGTAAACTAATGAAACAACCATAATATGCCAAAGACAATCTACACAGTAGCTTCTGTCTAAATTCAGGTTAAACTGTTGAAAGAGAAGATATACCATCAATTGGTAGAATATCTGCTATTGTGTTGTTTTTGGTAAACTAATGAAACAACCATAATATGCCAAAGACAATCTACACAGTAGCTTCTGTCTAAATTCAGGTTAAACTGTTGAAAGAGAAGATATACCATCAATTGGTATAATATCTGCTATTGTGTTGTTTTTGGTAAACTAATGAAACAACCATAATATGCCAAAGACAATCTACACAGTAGCTTCTGTCTAAATTCAGGTTAAACTGTTGAAAGAGAAGATATACCATCAATTGGTAGAATATCTGCTATTGTGTTGTTTTTGGTAAACTAATGAAACAACCATAATATGCCAAAGACAATCTACACAGTAGCTTCTGTCTAAATTCAGGTTAAACTGTTGAAAGAGAAGATATACCATCAATTGGTATAATATCTGCTATTGTGTTGTTTTTGGTAAACTAATGAAACAACCATAATATGCCAAAGACAATCTACACAGTACATACGAAGTGTAATGAACCTGGCACTGAAGGAGCGATTACAACAGATTTCACGCAAAAGTTTTTGCTCTATTTGTTCTATCTATCTATCTGATACGCATTTCGTTTAATCTAACATAGCGCGGTGATCTACGGACTGCCATAACGGCCTATTATTTGCTAGATATTCATCAGTCGCTACAAAGATCGTTCCATCTTCTTTTGCAACCATCACCCTTGCTGTCTCAAGATCTTTTTCAGTCATTTTTATCCATGTTAACTTTTTTCCACCCCTTGGTTTCTTTACATATCTCTGAGCTTCTCTTAATGCAGTTTTTGCAGGTGTATTGTCTGGCAGTCTTAAGAGGTGTCCATACCAACTTTATCTTCTTCCCTTTATTGTTTTGCTCCATTCATCAATTTTCATTCTTTCGTATAATTGTTTGTTGGATATTTTCTAGGCCACTTGATATTGAGGACCTTGCGGAGGAGATTTCTCTGGAAGACATTTAGTGTATTTTCAAGCTTTTTGGTAAGGGTCCAAAGCTCGCTGTTATACAAGAATATAATCTCTATTTGCTCTCTATTGGTTGGCTTTGCTGTAAACATCCTGCACATTATTTGCAATGCTTCCAACAGAAGAATATATTGCTGAAGGTTTCATAACTGGAATTCTGAAAACACTTGAAGATATTCATTTTGAATTTTGAAGATACATCTTAATGTATGCATGAATTTGTAAAAGTCGATCTATGATTGTTACGTATACTGACGAATTAACAAAATAATTGCAAAGAGCGCAGAAAAAATAGAAAATATGGTCAAGGGGGTAGCAACGAACGAGATATCTGAACATACTAGCTATATGGAAATTTCTTAGGAGCTTCCATCACCGATGACGTATGGCTGCAATAGAATTTTCCCCAACAGTCACACTTTTGGGAACTAATATCAAAGCAAAACAAAACACAGTGCTTTCGGTTTCTTTGTTTAGCGAGATCCTAATGAAACCGATTTTGAGACCTTTGTTTAGGAGTAAAATCATGTATTGTAAATTATAACACAATTTCCAGAATTAACTGGAAAGACTCAATCGGTCAATAGAGCTGGCATGATTCTAAATTGATTTTACAGCAAATTCTTGAAGCACAACCTTGATAGAATCTTAAAAATATCAAACCATATTGTATTCTGTTTGCTAGAGGTCACCCATTGTGCAGTTGTAATTTCAGTTTTAATTTCGATGGTCTTTTGCTGAGGCCAAAAGGCCAAAGATCTGGTTTAAAGATGGACACAAATTTGTGCTTTCGAGATCAATATTTACCAATATCAACAAAGAAAGCTCCTAAGTTCAAGTTAACTAGCGAGGGATATTTTGAGATTGTTTAGCCATTGATTAAAGCTAAATTCACATCGTTGGACCTAACCAAATCTGTATACCTCTTTTTGGGACACCTGGTATGATTTTATCAACAGGAGAATATATTTCTCTGCCGTGTGTAGTATTCTTCCTTGTTTTCAAATAGTCAACTGATCGAACAACCTGCGTTACTTATAAATGAATGAAACTGACTATGCAAAGCTTCTTACATGACACTAGGGAAAAGCTAATTGGAGATAATACCTTGAATATCGAGTTGTATGTCTTTCGTAGCACTGCCAAAATTGTTGAAGGATTTACATCTGAATATTGCCTTGTATCCTTTATGATCAGCATAGTTGATGCTTGGAATTGTATGTGAGCCACTATTAGAAACCAATGTTCTACTTGAACCTGTGATCTTGTAGATACGATACGTAGGAACAGGCATTGCATTTGAAGAGCAGGATAATATTACTGGTTTTCCGTTTTGTGGCTTCAATGTCGGAGTTGTAAACTGGATGTCATCAGGTCTTTCTGTTAGAATGGAAAAACAACAGAAATTAGCTAAAACAGCGAATAAAATTTGAGCTGCGAATAATCAACATTGCATGTAAGTACTTACCCTAATTGTTTATATTTGCTTACATATACAAATTTTGATATTAATGACATCATTTTTCTTGACCAGAGCCTCCACTAGGTTTGTGTTTGAGAAATACAGGGCAAGCCAAATAAGTTCAGGTGTTATAGTACCATAGTGACCATAGTGACTATCGTACCGGGTGTCCCAAAAAAAGTACTCCCGTTTGAAAAATCACCAAAAATTGATTTCAGTGCCGATCTTCAATTTTCTTTTTTTTTCAAGTATATCAAGGACCAAATTATTTTTCAATACATAGCTGATGTTGTAATTGGCTTAAAAAGTAGCAAATTTAGCTCTTTTTAGGGCTACCTGGTTTTGAACCATACTGCAAAAAAGCACTGATGATTGCCAGATCAATTTCTTTGTGCATGTAAAAAAAAAAAAAAAAAAAAAAAAAAGACAGAAATAAATGCGCAAAATCATTGCAGACCTCAATGATGACAAAAAATCTGAAAATTTTGACTTTTAGGCAAGATTGACTATTTTGCTAAAAAACTATAGCTCAAAATAAGGTTTTTCAACGTGTAATTGTTCTACCTTGTTGCATCAAAAGCAAAAATTTTATCATCTATGAATATTTTTGGGTCTTTGACAAAACAGCTCAAAAAGAAAATGTTATCAAAGGTTTGATAATCAATTTTTGGTGATTTTTTAAACAGGAGTACTTTTTTGGGACACCCGGTAGTACAGTAGAAACCCACATGAAAGAACCTATATTTTCTTGAGGTAGGCAGCCTGAATGAGGCTCTGGATTAACTGATGCCATAACCAAGCCCAGCCTGTAATGTTCTTGACTAAAAAGGTGCTTATACTTGGTACCGTGTCAATATGCTTTTATAGATTCCAGTGCATTCCTTCCATCATTAGAATTGCTTTTCGATACATTTCTTTTAACAAATGAATGATTTTGCAGTTTTGAAGCAAATTACCATCTTTAAACTATTATAATAGAGCCTTTAGAAATGGTTCTTGTTTAAAAAGTTCTAAACATGGAATTTTAGCCTCGAGGCTCCTACTAAAATCAGGTTCGTTTATGCGGGTTTGCTACTGTAACTTCAGTGCTGGATGGATGCCCATGAATCAGTATGTGTTGATAGCCACGAGGCCAGAAATATTTTGCATTTATTTTTGCATGTTTTTCATTAATCACAATATAGCTAAATTCAACTTTGCGACAATTCGTTGATTACGAAGTGCCTGCAAATGGGAATGTAACCATGTTTGACAACCCCTACTGATGTATAACATCATATTGAAACCCTGAAGCTGTGTATGTTGAATGCAAACGCTTTTAGAGGAAAAACTTATGAGGAATTATTTATGGACAAAGTTTGTTAGCACCAAGATTCAAAATAGATAAATGTTTGTCAAACTATTCTTTTATTTAGTGAGGACAGATTAATCTTTAATGATCTCTGATGTCTTTAGATCTTGCAAGAAATGCTACATTCACAGCCATCCCCTCAAATATTGTCTTGAATACAGCTATCAAGTTAAATTTCATAGCTAAGGAATTGCCAAGCATAAGAAATTAAAGATTTTATGTCAATGGAAATTTGATTGGGGTCATACTGATGGAAAGCTAACTGTCTACGTATCTCCATCTAATTACGACACGTAATTGGCACCGTTTTTACCCTCAGGAAATATTTGTCTACCAAACTCTAACGAAACCTACCTAATCCATCCATAGACATTTTCTCATCGGATTTAGACGAACTGGAATAGTGACCTTGAAGAAAAGTGGGAGGATTTGCCCCCCCCTCCCCCGTGCCTCCGCCACTGTTTTAATCAAAGTTTATTGCCCAAAATTGTATCCTCCGAAACTTTTTGCACTTAATTCACAGCTTCGAGGTTTAAATGCGATGCCACACCTCGGGGGAGGTTGTCGGGCACGGTTTTTCCCCTCCTTTTGCAGTTATTTCGTAATCAAAGATTTTTGGTAAAGTTGAACTTGACATGAAACATAACTCTTTAAAAAATGTGTATGTTCATTATATTCTTCCGTTTCATACTTGAGATTCGGTTCCTACTGTATGTATGCAAAAATTTCCAGCTTGGCTAATTTTGGGAGAGTTCCATATTTCGTACAAATAAACCTTCGGAAAAGTTGCAAAGATACCTTATGCATAAATAGATATAATGCTTACGGTTCACAGTGAGAGTCATCTTTGCAGATTTGGCAGTTTTCCAGAAAGTAGCATGACATGAATATTCTCCAGCATCATAAATTGTGACCGACAAAAGCTGCAGTCTGTTCCCTGTTTTACCTTCTAAGACACTTCCATTCTTCTTCCACGTGATATTAGATGTTGGGCAAGCTCTTGCCGAGCAAACAAGCATTACATCCTGACTGTAGTTGGCAGTTTTTGATGGAGTCAAACTTATGGAAGCTGAAATAGTGTGATAAATGCAATTCTTTGAAAATGAAGGATTCGAGTCTTCGTGCATGATGTGATCCATATAATGATTTAACATCAGAAATTCTATGTAATTAACAGCAAAAAACAAATTCAAGTGAGCCAATGACAGTGCATTGGTGTATTCCTTATCAAGCAGGTACGAGGAACTTTGGCAATATTCCAAAGCTAAAAATCCTCTGGATACAAGATTTAACAGCATCAACAAAGAATTAGATTATGTTTTGGCTGCTAGTATCGAGCAGAAAAAGAATAATATATAATTTTTTAGGTATCATATAGATCACATATGTTGATTTTCACTTATTTTCATTGCCTGCAGATGACATTAACTACCGGGTGTCCCAAAAAACTGTATACAAGTTTTAAAGATTCTGACGCCGACAGGTTAAAACTAATTACCCAAAGCATATTTTTGTGTTAACTTCCACTGGCTAGATAAAATTTTGGTATTTCTCTGACCACTGTGGGTCATTTGGTTGAAGAGCTATAAAGCAGCAAACGCTAAATTTACTCTAAGGCCCAAACCACCATTGTTAGGCCATGTAGTCAAGACACCCTACGCATAGCAACCCTTGACATTCTCGGGAAACAATTCCCTGCTGATTTGAATTGAACTAATCAACACAACTAAATCAAAGACTTTCTTTGAGAAATCATATCACTGTATCTTATTGGTCAAGGGACCTTTATTATAATGAACCGGTTATTCTTAAGATTACAATTTTGATGTAAAGTAGAGTAAAATAAACTCCTTGATTAATGATAACGTAATATGATTGTCCTTTGAGAATGTTTTCTTATCGGTTTTTGACAATAAAAATCCCGAAAAATATCAGCGTTGGATGTCGAGGACCAACATGCATTTGTCATCCCTAGAATCGTTAGCTCTTCTCTACTGGCACCTCTGGTTTGGGCCTAAGAGAAAAGTTTACACTTGCTGGTGTATTGCTCTGCAACCGAGTTACCGAAAATTATGACAAAAATACAAGAATATAATTCAGCCTTTGAGGGTTAACATAAATATAGTTTCTGGGTGATTTGACAGAAACTGGTATTATACTTTTTCAAGCTTGTGTGCAGTTTTTTGGGACACTCGGCAACTAAAAGGTCTTGAGTGCCACCAGAATGAAAAAGCCTTAGTAAACGGAGTCAATTGAGGACTATCTTCTTCTACCGTTGATCGTCCCAAATCGTTAACTGCTAAAGGTTCCGCGTTTAAGTTGTATAGACCCATTACACCAAGAAAACTTTAGTGGTGCATGCTCCCTTATGTATATGAAAATAAACATCAACATCTTAACTTATCTTTCAGGAGCAATTTCGGTTTTTACCTGAACAACATTTATGCACCTCTGTTGACACAGAAAAATATTTAAATATATGTAAATTGGCAAATTAGTACAGGGTGTCCCAAAAAAATTGTGCCCCGTTTGCCTAAAGATTGCGACAAAACGGCAAAAGATTCTCGCCAAATTTTTGCCTTATGCTGCTCTTCAGATATTTAATTAAAGTTTGCAACCATCCCCATAAAATCCGTTGAGAAATGATGGAGCTGTGACCTTCAGATGACCAAATTTGCCTGATGACTGAAACCGGCGGTCGGCCATTTTTGTCTTACTATTTTGCAGTTATAAGTATGTTCACGTGAAGAAAGAGATAATGTCTTTGAGGTCAGAAATAGTGGAACTCTCCAAGGATTATCGGAATTTTCATGAAAGCTATGACATTGGAAGCTGCTGTTTCATTTTCAATCCATGAAGCTATTTATCGCTGCAAAATAGTAAGACAAAATGGCCGACCACTGGTTTCAGTGATTGGGCAAATTTGGTCTCCTGAAGGTCATAGCTCCATCATTTCTCAACGGATTTTTACGGGGATGGTTGGAACCTTTAATTGAATATCTGAAGAGCAGCATCATGCAAAAGTTTTGCGAGATTTCTTTGCCGTTTTGTCGCAATCTTCAGACAAACGGGGCACTATTTTTTTTTAGGACAACCTGTATATAGTTTACAGGACATTAGTAAAGAAGCCCTTGTCGAACGATGATCTCACGTTCAAAAGCATGTCTGAAGATGATACAACTAAAATCGAAAAGCACCTTGGAAAATTCTGTCAAACGGAAACCGGATTTACTAGCTTCCACATTTGAACTTACAGAAATAAAATCTTTATCTCAAAACGATTTGGTGACAAATGATGTGCATCTTCTCATTTAAAAGTAAATGCAAGTTATCGTTTGCTATTTTGAAATACAAATCATTTTAAAAATGAGTGATCCTCATGATTTGGAATGTTATTTCTAGATTTAAAAGTTAACTGTCTCTATAGAAGGCAATGGAACAAAAAACTTACATTCAAATTCTCTCGTCATTGTTTTGTTCTCTCCTTCTCCAATAATGCTTTCAGGTATACATTTGTATTCACCAAAGTACTCGCCGCAATTAGATGGAGACACGTTGACAGTTAGCTGCCCGTCAGTTGTATTCCCAATCAAGTTTCCATTGACATAGAACCCGTAATTTCTCACGCTTGGTAGTCCCTTTGCGGAGCAAGTTAACTTGATGATTATATTCAAGACCAGCTGCGAGGGAGTGACTGTGAATGTGGTATTTCCTGGAAGATCTAAGGACATCACAGATTATTGCAGATTAATGTGTTTCAAATGAAATAAGAACTAATAGGTAACGAGCGAAAACTAATTAATTCCGTCGATCCGTCGATCCTTTGATTTCACTGAATTTGCCCCTTACCCTGCCTTGGGGGCGAATTTGAGAAAACGAAATCTTTATTGCATTAGCTATAGGGAAGACGAGGGTATTTGGGAAGTTTCGCTGCTTGAGTTTTACCATGGGTAGTTAGACACTGCTGGTGTGCTTCTATGGAGGAGCGCTGGATAATGTATCTGCGGGGAGAGAAGAATTTTAATATTTTCGTTCTTTCGATATCTCCTCCGCAGTACTATGAAAAATTTCCTCCGCAGATAAATATTATCCAGCGCTCCCCCACAGAAGCACACCAGCAGTGTCTAACTACCCATGGTTTTACGTGCAATAAAATTTGCTTCAGAAAATATTCACATAGATTGATTTTTGAGAACGTCATCAATAATTGGTTGCTTCGCATGCTTACTAACGAAAAACCATGTTGGGCTTCACTTTTTGAAAAATGAGCAACATTATATTATGCAGCAGGTCTCTTTCTGTATATTTGGCTTTTTTGCTTTTTTTAAAGCAATTCACAATCAATTTTAGACAAACATTGCTCTTTACCAGCAAAAAGATTAGTTTTACGAAGCAAACATTTCAAAATAAGAATTACAAGGATATAATCCTTCTATGTTTCAAATCTCACATCAATACGTTTTATCCATTTGGAGATACAACGCAGCGAAGTCCATGTGGTTTTATATGGAGTATGATTTGTGTCAAAATTGCCTTTTTTCGATTTTCAATTACCTTTTTCATATTTGCATGCAATTTCGTTTGCATTTTTGAATCTGCAAAATTTGGTCGGCAATCTCTCCTGTCCTCCATGCTCTCAAAGTCTGCAAGGCCCTCCATTCTTCAGTGCACTAGCCTACGTGTAGACCCCCAAGGGGGGGGGGGTCTACACGTAGGCTATCAGTGCACTTGCTCTGGTTTGCATTGTTGAACAATTATTTTCAATTGAATGTCCACAATTGAATGATATGTCTGCCAATTTTATTGCCTTGATATCTAGGGAGCAGTGATCTTTGAAACAGGGAGTGGTTCGTTTTACCCGTCCCGTACTCGTTTGCACACTTTTTTGCACACATTTCCTGGTGCCAACACGGTATGCAGGTATCCACGAACCTGTTCTGTTCCCAGAGTCCAGAAAAGCACCAAACCTTCCTCCGGTCAAAATTTTCTACTACCAAAACCTTCCTCCAGTTTTTGGAACGTTATAGACTTACTATCTGAGTTTATGTTCTCTTCAGTACCTTTTTTCAAAAAGAATTGCAATACAGGACTCAGGTAGTAGATCTAAATGCACACTGAGGGGCAACAACAACAGCAGCAACAACAAAAAATAGCGATGATGGCCTAAATCAATCTGCATCAAAGAGGGTTCCAGATGGGTATGAGAATGATCTGGTTGCTTGTTAGAGTCAGTTTTGGAAAACAGACTGCTCAAATTATTGCTCCCCATAACAGCAAGGATTCAGAGCCATACAATTGAGAAGGAAGGAAAAGATTGTCTCTTTCTGGAGTTCGAGTGGTGGCGATTGCATCTCTTGCGAATATTTGGCAAATGATCCACTCAATTTGTAATGTGAGAAATAAAGCCAAATAAACAAAGATCTGTGGTAATAGATGCACGTGAGGTGGACAGTGATCGATGTATGTCTTGTATCTTTCTTGCTGCATAAGAATTAAAATTTACTGTTTGAATTTATTATTGGAAGTCCAAAATTTTGAAAACGAAAAGAGAGTTCAACTACAGAGTTTGAAGTTCGTTATAACACGAAACTGTGCTCGAAGTTTTGATTGAGGATTGGTTTAATTTGTAGCTGGAATTACTGACTGCAACAAATTCCAAAAACATTATCAAGATATCTCCACAAAAAAGAGTCAGGGATGGGAGGTAATAACTGAAATCCAGGAAGAAACATTTTTCAACCTTGATTTGCCCATCAACCCAACTGGAACATTCTATGCAGCAACTATTTCTTACTATTTCTGACATCATTTGTGACTATGGTGGTTGATATCTCCCTGTGTCAAGGAGTTTGTAATGAAACTTTCCTGATAAGCTTTGGAGACTTTGCAGAGTTAGTACATATTATTGAAAACATTTTCAATAATTGTTAGTGCAGAGTTAGTACATATTATTGAAAACACTCTCATTTTATTTGAGACATAAAATTGTGCCACACATGAAGCAAGTTGTAATGGGAAATATGTCAAGATTTTTAAAGCAGATATAGAAAATGAGTAGATATATCAATGCTCAAAAGCTATTGCAAGACAAATCATTTTGCCTAAAGCTAAGCATAGTGAGTTTGACTCTGACTACATTGTGTATGACAGTTTCTTACAATAAATTATATCAATTTTCATTGCGAGAAACAATTTTTTCAACTTCCTCCAAATCTCCATTTTTCCAAACCTTCCTCCAAATTCCATTGTTTTACAAGCCTTCCTCCGGTCAATGACCGTGCGACCGTAATGTTTTCTGAACTCTGTGTTCCTAGAAGAACTCTGTTTGATTCTCTTGTCAATACAGTTTCAATAAAAAGATAAGTAACTTTGCAATTGAATCAATCACTTGTTCTGCTTGCTGTTATGTGATCAAAGAATACTTACATAAGACATCCAGGGAAGTGTTTTGACTGATGGGTGATCCAAATTTTGATGTGCTGGTACATGAGATTTTCTTCCCAGTCATTGAAAATAGGGGCTTTGCAATAGTGAATGTTCCAGTTGTAATAAAGTAGTAACCATCTTTTCCCACAGTCTGGCCTGGAACACCAGGGATGTCATGTTTCCAAGTAATATTTGATGCTGGTCTACTCTTGATGGTGCATGTTATTAGTAGTCGTCTACCTTCAACAGCAGTGGCCACAGCTTGAAGAGGGGTTGAAGCAATTTCCGGAAATGCTAAAACAAATAATGTGAATTACTATGCCAACTGGAATATAAAGCAATTTTCCCAAGTAGCTCTATAAAAGACAAGCTACCAGCATGATAATTTCATGAAAATAGGAACAAAAGAGCCTTTTGGATTGACTACATTTCAGTTTCCGCTTTGAATTGAAGAATAGTTATGGTTTCAAACTAAGACTCATGACAATACAGCTTTAAATCATAGACTTTTTTTTATAAATTCATTTTTAAAAATTCACAATTTACGAATTACCTAAGATTACAAACGAGCTACCATACAATACTACGGAAACGATACCAAGGGGAGCAAAAGATCATGACTACCCCAGGGCCACCACATGAAGGAGATAAACTAAAATACAACTAAATATGTAAGAGGCCCCCTAGCTATTCAGAAAAGAATTAGAATTGAACGATATTTTGCAAATGGAATTTTCGAATGTACGCAATAGTGATAGAAGCTTTATCGCCACTCAATCGTAAGTCGCGTATGAAATGTATAAGAAAGACGCTCAATCCGGGCTCTTTTGTAGAATAGCTAAAGGGTGTGTTACGAAAAGCTACTTACAAACAAAAGAACAAAAGAATAGAGGAACGAGACTTGGCGAACAGGAGACTTTACGAATATGGACTTGGTATGGTGGTTGAGTTGCATTTGGCTAGATTTCTGTGACCTTAATTGAATCGACCGCTTGTGTGCGAT
>REGL01000177.1:48019-60787 GCA_004194395.1 Aurelia aurita complex sp. Pacific
ACCTTTTTAAAGATTTGAAAGATTTGAGCCCTACGCTGTGCGATAACAAAGGGCCATCAGCCGTTTGTCAGCAAAATTCAGGATAGCGTTAACACTCAGCTATTTATATGGACTCAATGCCTTTAAGTTTACGAGAATTGCAATGACTTGTGCTATTCTTCTGAATCAAATAAACGAAATTTGCGAGACAAATGTTTAAACTCATCCATTTTCTTTCGCTGCAAAGTCCTGAGTTCTCTTAAAAACCAAAAATCGCGTACATACAGTTCTTCACTGGTTGTCCATACTGTAATCAGGACAACTCTTGCGGCTGTGCTGGTTTTGTATTGCATGTTGAGAGAATTGAAGAATAGCAGCGTCAACCAAAGA
Organism: Aurelia aurita complex sp. Pacific; assembly: GCA_004194395.1. Taxonomy (NCBI): domain Eukaryota; kingdom Metazoa; phylum Cnidaria; class Scyphozoa; order Semaeostomeae; family Ulmaridae; genus Aurelia; species Aurelia aurita complex sp. Pacific. Next base: position 48,389 of record REGL01000177.1, read on the forward strand.
GAACTATTGTTTTACAACTTCTGCCATTGCTGGGGGAGGGTGGATTTGAATGGGAAATGATACTTCAAACTGACACACAATGCCTGCAGAAGGAGATATTAGTAAACTTACAATTGAATTTTCTAATCTTTGTTTTCACTTCTCCATCTCCAAGTGGGCTTTCAGGTACGCATTTGTATTCACCATCATTAATGGTACAGTTAGATGGATGTACCTTCAGAGATAGTTTACCATCAGTTGTATTGGCAAGTAAAACACCATTCCTGTAGAATTTGTAATTTCTTACACCAGGTACTGCTAATGCAAAGCAAACCAATCTTATTTCTGCATTCAGGGTCAATGATGAAGGGTTGATGAACAATGAAGTGTCCCTTGGCTTATCTATGCAAAGAAAGAGGGCGAATGTTGTAAACATCAGTAAATAGAGGAAAAATAATTTGCATTTCTTATTCGACGTTGATACAGTCTTCAAATGTGAAAGATAAAGCTTTATCGATCAATTCAAAGTCGATTGGCAAGGAAGCAGGAAATAAAAAATGTTTCAGCATAGGTTCGAAATATTTAAATTTGTATAAAATGGTGGGTGTAAAATTCTATGACCTGTTGTTTGAAATTAATGAAAGAAATTTGTGCTACTTTAGTCAAATTCTAACTTTAGACTTTTTTTTCAAAAATCTTAAAAGGAATCGACATAGTTGAAAGCTGGCCTTGGCCACGTTAACAATATTTTCCATTGTATTTGACAAATCTGGCACGCGCTGCTTCATTGTGTTGCTAAATAAACGATGGGTGCGTAAGGGCTTCTTTAGCCTATTAATGACGTCATGACGGATACGAGAAATAGCTATGTCTATTCCTTTTAAATATTTTTCGAGCTTACAGCGTAGTTATATTTCATTGCCTTTCAGGATGTGACATCTTCAAATTTCTAAAGCTTGAACCAGAAGAGAAATGAAGGACTTTTGCTCGATACCATTTTGTGGACATTCATCAACCAAGTATTTTTTGAAATTTATTCTGAGGCTCCTCAATCATCTAAAAAGTACTATTGTATTAAACATTTTCCAAATTTTTCTGAATTCTTAAAAAGGAGGAAGAAACCTTCAATTTTGAATATTTCAGGAAAGTGCAACGGCAGAATAATAGCGAAATATCAACGTTTTGAAACTATTCAATTCAAAGACTTGATGTTAAATGTGGGGTACTAAAAATTATATACTATGGAGGAGGCGGAGGTAAAAAAACATACAATGTTCTGGCACACTAAGGCATTTCAAACANTTCATCAACCAAGTATTTTTTGAAATTTATTCTGAGGCTCCTCAATCATCTAAAAAGTACTATTGTATTAAACATTTTCCAAATTTTTCTGAATTCTTAAAAAGGAGGAAGAAACCTTCAATTTTGAATATTTCAGGAAAGTGCAACGGCAGAATAATAGCGAAATATCAACGTTTTGAAACTATTCAATTCAAAGACTTGATGTTAAATGTGGGGTACTAAAAATTATATACTATGGAGGAGGCGGAGGTAAAAAAACATACAATGTTCTGGCACACTAAGGCATTTCAAACATACGTTCTCATCAGAGTGTATCAAATGATAGAAGTCACACTCTGATGAGATCGTAGGATCGAAAGGCCTCATTGTTCCAGAAATTGATCTGTTTCTTTGCGTCCGCCTCCTTTATAGCACGTAGCTAATAATTAAATTTAAAGAAATAGGTCATGTAATATTCTACATCAACAATTCTAAAGATTTGGAAGCTATGCTGGTTCAATGTTTGAAAATGGAATCAAAGTTTGAAACCAACGAATTGCATGTTGATTTCGTGTTCATAGCAGTATCATCTATTGCGTTGTTGTGTCGAAAAGGTGGTATTAGCGCCATTTCATACATTCTAAAATCTTAAAACCATTTTGGAACTCCCAATGCCAAAAATAACAGACTCATCCATGATTAAGTAGTGTGATCTGAGTAAAGGATCAATCCCTTAGTGTTGATATACTTTTCATACTTATGTTGGTTACTTTTTCTCGTATTTCTTTCATATCAAGGTTATTTAAACCTTGAACAAAACATAAAACTTTCGGAGAGCCCCTAGAATTTCAGCATTGCTGAAGGCTTACCCTCCTATTAAGGAATGCTCAGAATGACCTTGACTTGATTGAAATGTTTTTCAAAAAATCCGCAACCAAACCATGCCTAAAAGTTCTGATATGTTTGTATCATTTTCATATTATTTCTTAACATTTTCATATCTCATACCTTTTCATATGATGAACGTAAAATAAAAACAAGCAATACAATGCAGAAACTTTAAAATAGAAACCAGACTTGATTGTGCCTCAAATGTCTCATTCCTTTGAAAATATACGTTTTTAGAAATATGTAAATGATTGCTCCCTCCCAATGTTTTATTTGGTGAAAGGGACGAACCACATGCCATTCCAATATGCTGAGGCACTCTTTGCTTGCCTGAAGTGCTCTGGCAGTGTGCAAATGTGGAGTCATTCAATCGGTTCATTGGGCACCAAAAATCATTACAAGTCCGATTTTTAAACAGTCATTAAATACTGTATCATTGATCAACACAAGCAAATAACGAAAGCAGTTTCATACTTACATAAGACATTTAAGGCCGCTATTTTCGACACAGCCGACCCAAACACAGGGATACCAGTGCATTTTACTTTCCTTCCATTCATGGCATAAGCTGGATTTATACGAAATGTTCCTGTCGTTATAAAGTAATTTTTATCAGTTGGATCTAGCTGCACGCTCTCATTTTTAGTCCCAGTGACACCAGGGTCAATTGACCACGTGATCTTTGATGCTGGTCTGCTTCTTACTTTGCAGATTATGTCTTTGGGTCTTCCTTCCATTACTGTTAATGATCCAAGCTTGTGATTTGCAGNAGCCGACCCAAACACAGGGATACCAGTGCATTTTACTTTCCTTCCATTCATGGCATAAGCTGGATTTATACGAAATGTTCCTGTCGTTATAAAGTAATTTTTATCAGTTGGATCTAGCTGCACGCTCTCATTTTTAGTCCCAGTGACACCAGGGTCAATTGACCACGTGATCTTTGATGCTGGTCTGCTTCTTACTTTGCAGATTATGTCTTTGGGTCTTCCTTCCATTACTGTTAATGATCCAAGCTTGTGATTTGCAGTGATGACTGGCAAAGCTGTAGCAATTGAAGTAATAATTGTTGAATGGTTACATTGCGCATTATTTAGCCCTGTCTGGGCCAGGGAACAAGGGCAGAATTTGTAATACAATAGCATGAGTTGCTTTTGTTGACACCTCAATTCAAAGCGATTAGGGATTGCAGACAAAGGAAATTCTCTCAACCAGTAATTCAAAACAAACAAAGCCGCAAATGTTTCTTTGAGACCCAGGCAGCTCGCTCGCTCGTTGTGCATTCCAGAAATTGGTTTTAATGGCAAACATGAGCATAGATCGAAAGAAGAAGAATGCATCTACACATCTGCCGCGGGCATTTTATTTGTTTGGTTCACAAGCCGTTTAGGAGGCGATTCAATTCTCCTATTTGTTTGGGTGTTATCAAAACATTTACTGCCCAGCTTCTGGATCAAAGAAATAAAATGCCTGGGGCAGATTTGTAGATATATCCTTCTTCTTTCGATCTATGCTCATGTTTGCCCTTAAAAATAATTTCTAGAATGCACAACGAGCGTGCTAGCTACCTGGGTTTCAGAGAAACTTTTGCGGCTTTGTTTGTTTTGAATTACTGGTTGAGAGAATTTCCTTTGTCTGTGATCACTAATCACTTTGAATTGAGGTGTCAACAAAAGCAACTCATGCTATTGTATTACAAAATCTGCCCTTGTTGGGCCAGGGGTTTAGTTAAACCCCCATATGACACAGGTCTCCCATATGGCACAGCAACATGATACTTTCGAGAATAGATTGCACACTCCTCAGGGCATTCTATCATTGCAAATAAAGAGGAAACAAAGCTTTCCTCAAAAGATGCAAATCTCTTTGTCTCATCGGAAAAGCACATAGTTTGTCTAAAGAAATTTCCCCTGTAATCTAGTCTCAAAGGTGTACAATCTATTGTTAAAGGGATCAATTTGCTGTGTAATCTGGGAGATAAGGTGTTTGCAACAAGAGAGATTTGAATCGACAGTAGTTGGACGGTTCGCTGTGGTTCGGCTGCAAAGGCTGTGGAATCACATTACATTTTATCGAAATTATCGATGATGACATGGTGGGAAGAAATTTGATTTGTGGTGACCTTATCGGTAAATGTATTTGCTGGTTATTACTGCGAAAGATTCTGATTTGATACCGATTATTGGGATTCTGCTGCGGATGAAGGTTGACCCATTAGAATTCTTGGTAGCAAATAGCTTCAACTTGTTAAGGATTTTGAAAACAAATATTTTCTTGTTATTCTCAGACATAATTCACGTAACATGTGAAATTTTGAAAGCTATAACTCAATTGTAACGTTCCTGAACAATTCTGGAACATAGGCCAATTTTTGAAACAATGAAATCAGATGTAACGCCGATCTTTAATGAGATTTTAACAAAATGCAGAGCAACAGATATGAAGTGGGGCCTGTAGAATCGATTCGTAGTAAAACCAGCTCTGTATCTTTATCAATTTTCATTTCCATGAAGGTACTGGAAAGTTGTCTCAAACGCCTTATTTTCAGTCATGCAATCGGAATACGACGATGTCATTGGCTAACAATTGTGAGATTTGAAGATTTGCGGGTTTCCATATGCCCTAATGAAAGATTTGACTTGTATGCTGTAGCAAGTGGTTATTGCTCCAGACGCAACTATCTTTTTCCTTATTATGTGTTGGTCACTACTTTGTCCTCTCTAAATCCAAATAGTTTTTGGTATGAATTTGAATACCAAATTGACTTTTTGTGATAAATTGAAACACTGTTTGACTTCCTGTTGAAGGTGAAATCAAATACTATTTCCTTATTACATTAGCCTTGTTTCGCCTGAAGAGCTAATTCATCGAAAAACGATATAAACCATTGCAATTCATCCAGTTGCCCTACATAAGAGGCTTTGGCCGTTAAATTTCTGACTGTACTCTTTGTCCTCGTACAGGGTGCCCCAAAAAAAATTGTGCCCCGTTTGTCTGAAGATTACGATAAAACGGCAAAAGATTCTCGCCAAACTCTTGCACGATGGTGCTCTTCAGATACCCAATTAAAGTTTGCTACCATCCCCATGAAAATCCGTTGAAATATGATGGAGCTATGACGTTCTGGAGACCAAATTTGCCCGGTCACTGAAACCAGCGGTCGGCCATTTTGTTTTACAGCGATAATTAGCTTCATGGATTGAAAATGAAACAGCAGCTTCCAATGTCATAGCTTTCGTGAAAATTCCGATAATCCTTGGAGAGTTCCATTATTTCTGACCGCACAGAAATTATTCCTTACCTCACGTTGAGATACCTTTACTGCAAAATAGTAAGACAAAATGGCTGACCGCTGGTTTCAGTCATCATGCAAATTTGGTCGTCTGAAGGTCATAGCTCCATCATTTTTCAATGCATTTTACAGGGATGGTTGCAAACTTTAATTGAATATCTGAAGAGTAACATTATGCAAAAGTTTTGCTAGAATCTTTTGCCGTTTTGTCACAATCTTCATGCAAACGGGGCACAATTTCTTTGGGACACCCTGTACTTATAGATTTTCCTCTAGAGCTGATTCGAGGAGCCTTGGCCTTCATTTGATTTGTCGGCACCTTTCTATCTGAAGATTCTCTTGGCATTTGTCACGGTATTTTTACAGACTTGCCCGTTGCTATACTTTTGCTAGTGAGTTGTTTAGATACACCATACATCTATAAATATATATCACCCAGGGAGAGGCGGGCTATATTGTTCAAGGAAAATCATGCTATGAATTTAATAAACTTTGATGTTATATGTTAATACTATTTTCATACAGTTTTTCTCTCCTTCATTGCATTGATCTGAAGGAATTTTATCAGAAAAAGGCAAAATGGTTAATATTCGCTCATATTCAGCTATTAAGGCAAGTGGTTTATTCAAAATGAAGGCAAGTGGTTTATTCCAAGAATTAGAAACGTTCTCGAAGAGCAGCTTTTTGCAGAAGAGTATAAAAGTGTGAAACCGCATGGTTTGCAGCCTAAATCGACTTTCCTAAATAAAAGAAGTAAATATAATTTTACACGGGAAAGCAACTTTGGAATATTCTCCCTTGAATTAAGTGTCCATGCTCGATACAATATCACTTTAATCAAGATTCGGTTTTTCATCCCTTTGGTGCTCTTCGTCGTCCCCTGTTATTGCAATAAATAGATTTACCAAAATACGCCAACCCTTGGCCATATCTTTATCTGTAGAAATCTACTTTGAGGAAAGATAAAGGAAGCACAGATTTCATCCAACATGCTGAAAACCAATGTTGGATGAAATGTTGGATGCGTTTGACCACCCATGTTGGATCATCCAACATTTGTAAACTGATGTTGGATGAAGTTTGATCGAGATCAAAAACAAATTTTGTTTTTAAATGTTGGATGCAAAGTTGGATGCGTTTGACCGCCGCATCCAACATTTCGTCTAACAGTTCATTTTTGGGTATGCGCAGAACGTTTTGTTTTGTTTTCCACGCCTCATAAACATCGCAAACTTTAAATTTTGTTTGGGTGGAAATGTTGGATGAAATATTGAATGTGTTTGACCAAGGCTTGCTCCTACCATATAGGATAAATTTAAAATACAACGTACCATATACATTCTCTATTATTGCGCTTTCGCTTACCAGGTAAGGGCCTAGGTTTCCGTTTGCGTCGTAATGGGTGAATTGGCAATTGAAAATCAGCTTTTCATCTCTAAATTTAACTGGCTCTATCTTTATTTCGTAACCATCTACCATTATTCTCCCAATGTACTCTGTTGGCATTCGTGGCGCTTCAACGAGCATCTTTCTTATTGGGTTAGATTGTACAAAATCTTTTCTGACACCTCGGCTGATAGGATTTCCACATTTGATCATTNCTGTTTTTTTTTTAAATGTTGGATGCAAAGTTGGATGCGTTTGACCGCCTCATCCAACATTTCGTCTAACATTTCATTTTTGGGTATGCGCAGAGCGTTTTGTTTTGTTTTCGAGCCTTTTTTAATTGATGTAAACACGTTGCTGCGCAGGCGATGTACGATCAAGGAAATGGATGAAATGTTGGATGAAATGTTGGATGCGTTTGACCAGCCCCTCATAAACATCGGCAAACTTTAAATTTTGTTTGGGTTGAAATGTTGGATGAAATATTGAATGTGTTTGACCACGGCTTGCTCCTACCATATAGGATAAATTTAAAATACAACGTACCATATACATTCTCTATTATTGCGCTTTCGCTTACCAGGTAAGGGCCTAGGTTTCCGTTTGCGTCGTAATGGGTGAATTGGCAATTGAAAATCAGCTTTTCATCTCTAAATTTAACTGGCTCTATCTTTATTTCGTAACCATCTACCATTATTCTCCCAATGTACTCTGTTGGCATTCGTGGCGCTTCAACGAGCATCTTTCTTATTGGGTTAGATTGTACAAAATCTTTTCTGACACCTCGGCTGATAGGATTTCCACATTTGATCATTGGGATATTGACAGATGCATTGGGAAGAAAATGATCTATTCTCATTTCAAAGCTCCCATTGATGGATATATTTGTATTTGAAAATGACACGCCAATGCTAAGACACTGTGAACGCACTGAAATAGAGAATATTGAAATGATAAAGGTAGCAGATTGTGAGTGCACTGTGATAGAAAATAATAGAATGTGCCTATCAAACCGATTCTAAATCCTGATTGTTAAAAGAACTATTCTCTATTTTCGAATTTGGGAAGAACGCAGAAAACAGTACGATAAATACAGGCCCTGGCACGTGACTATGAAGTGCACTTTAGTTAAAAGCAATCTGTCCCCTATTGTTCTGACCTTGGTTACTGTTTATTTACCTTATTTACGCTGCAGCTAAATTCATGCATCATTGAGTCTCTATGACCCTGATTTCTTTGGATAAAGCGAATTAACACCAACTTCTGGAATATACAATATAGATCTTTATCGATTTTATTTTCATTCATCGAAGGGGACAGATTGCCTTTAACTTTCGTATGAAGCTAAAAACACTTGTGAAAAATTTTGAATGAAATACTCTGATTCTTCTTCAGAGCTACTAAGAAGCTCAAAGCAATATTGAATCCAATCTTAGTTTATTTCCTTTCAAGTTACCTTCATATATTGTACATTGTGTTGTAATATACTGGAGAAAGGATGATACATACTTGCATATTGATATATAACCAAGAGCAACTGTAAGTAAGGAAGGTTGGTCATGTTGATGTACATTCAATTTCTCAAATCACTGCGGAATAAAATAGCAGAATTTGATGACTGGTTTTCATGACAATATGCATGGCAATACGTATACATAGGCCAAAGAAAATACCGACGCGCCTATTGTTTATTTAGCTAAATGAAACGGAACGTGTTGAAAATATCGTTCAAAAATATCGTTCAAAAACAAAACTGAAAATTTACTTACTGAGCAAGGTCATCCAATGAGTCTATTGTGACACTTCAAAATTTCTATTAATTAAAGGAAATGCACAACTTCTAATTTCACCTGATAGTATCGTAGGATAGTGTTAGACTTATGACGATGAGTCTCTTGTTTCCCTGTGCTCTTTGACTTCAAGATGGCGCTTCAGTCAACAGAGACTCATATTAGACTCACGAAATAGTCTTGCAATCAGTCTAGACTCATATTATTACTCTGAAAAAGTTGACCCTATTTAGGCCTAATATGCTGGGATTCCTAGCATACCAATCAGAATGCGAGATTTGGCGAAGAACAATCAGTTTCGAATCTTCAATTCGATTGACGCAGTTGACTAAATTTGAAGGAAATTGCTGCAGCAGGTACTTGAAGATTTCTCTGGTATGTCTTCTTGGTCTTAAAAACATGGACATTGCAGCATTNACCCTGATTTCTTTGGATAAAGCGAATAACACCAACTTCTGGAATATACAATAGAGATCTTTATCGATTTTATTTTCATTCATCGAAGGGGACAGATTGCCTTTAACTTTCGTATGAAGCTAAAAACACTTGTGAAAAGTTTTGAATGAAATACTCTGATTCTTATTCAGAGCCACTAAGAAGCTCAAAGCAATATTGAATCTAATCTTAGTTTATTTTCTTTCAAGTTACCCACATATATTGTACATTGTGATGTAATATACTGGAGAAGGATGATACATACTTGCATATTGATATATAACCAAGAGCAACTGTAAGTAAGGAAGGTTGGTCATGTTGATGTACATTCAATTTCTCAAATCACTGCGGAATAAAATAGCAGAATTTGATGACTGGTTTTCATGACAATATGCATGGCAATACGTATACATAGGCCAAAGAAAATACCGACGCGCCTACTGTTTATTTAGCTAAATGAAACGGAACGTGTTGAAAAATATCGTTCAAAAATATCGTTCAAAACAAAACTGAGAATTTACTTACTGAGCAAGGTCATCCAATGAGTCTATTATGACACTTCAAAATTTCTATTAATTAAAGGAAATGCACAACTTCTAATTTCACCTGATAGTATCGTAGGATAGTGTTAGACTTATGACGATGAGTCTCTTGTTTCCCTGTGCTCTTTGACTTCAAGATGGCGCTTCAGTCAACAGAGACTCATATTAGACTCACGAAATAGTCTTGCAATCAGTCTAGACTCATATTATTACTCTGAAAAAGTTGACCCTATTTAGGCCTAATATGCTGGGATTCCTAGCATACCAATCAGAATGCGAGATTTGGCGAAGAACAATCAGTTTCGAATCTTCAATTCGATTGACGCAGTTGACTAAATTTGAAGGAAGTTGCTGCAGCAGGTACTTGAAGCAGTGACGCATTTACCCATGGGCCCACTGGGCCCGGGCCCAGGGGCCCCCTAGAATTCTTAAATTTAGGGGGCCCCGAGCAAAATTTGAAAAGCCTATGAAGTGCTGTTGATTTCACTCTTGTGTTTGAAATGATTGTTAAAAAAGCCTCTCGAAAAGTTCATCGATAAAAGGAGGAATCTCGTTGATACCGAAGCTGAAGTCCATAAAAGTAAGAAATGGAAGAGGCGACAACCCCATGAAACACAAAAGCCTATTTTGGATGATCTATTAGAGCAAATTGTGAAAGGAGATGAAGCTGCAACTTCCCAAAGGCAATAACCGCACTTAGATTGTAAAAAAAAAAAAAAAAAAAAAAAGATCGAATGCAGAAGATAGGGTCAGGTTTTGAACTGTTTCATTATGAGTGCCTGTGAGCAAGGTACCGCAGGGATACAAGGGACTCATCGTCATAAGTCTAGGATAGTGTGGGGGGGGGGGCTCTCTCCTCGATTAATTTACCTATTGAGAGAGTTCCTCCTCTAAATGAACCCCTGCATGCAATTTATTTATTTAGCCCCTCCTTGTACTTGAATTTGAATATTGTATTAATTTTCTGTATCATTGTGTTTATTTTCCGTAACAATTATCTTAGTAGTTTAGTTATTCGTATGCATAGTTAGGTTATAAATTGTATGTAGTGGAATTTAAAATATGAAAACTGAACTGAACTGAATGTCGAATAAATACCTGGTGAGTCAAAAAAGGTGCGGTGTTTGAAAGCTTACTGCTCCCTGTATATATAACCAAATACATTTTGCAATATCTTGGTGAATAGGTGAATAGCTAACATGCTCTATAACTTTTAGAATTCTTTCTGGCTGAAATCCGTTGCTCCGTTAAGATTTTACAAAGGATTCTCTAAAAAATATCCCTTCGAGAAACGTTGAAAAACATGCTATAGAAATCATGAGCAATTTCCCTTATGTGTTTACCTTACAGCAGTGACTTGAGAACGCTTTAGCACGTAATATCCTCTAAGGGGAATGAAAACTCTTCCTCCTAGTATGAATAACTTATTCATGGGGATTCCATTATCCCAAGAGGACAAGATACACGAATGCATGTGAGTGTCATTGTTGCTAGAAAGAAAAGCAAAAGTTAATTCTGTTTGTCATTTTCCTTCGTTTTTGCAGGTTTTTGAAAGGGGCTTCATATGGAAAATCTCTCATATCGACGGCTGGGAATCGCCGATTAAAGCCGGGTGAATTACTGAACCTACTTGAACATATCAGGAATAAAACAAGACAGCTTTCAATATCATTGCTTTGATATTTAGGGAGCAGCATGATTTCAAACACCGGACCTTTTTATTGACTCACCCGGTACAGTAAATCCCTGCATATAAGAACCTAGTTTTTTGAGAGCCAGGCTGAAATAGGGTTCTTATTTTGAAGGTACCAAGGCCAATTTCAAGGTATCAAGGTTCTTATTTGAAGAGTGCCTTGCGTAGGCTGTTCTAGAATCTTCACCAAAGATGTCCAGCCCTGCTATTTGTTTTGGTAAAGTAATTATGTACCCAAAACCAAATTCTAAGCTTAAAAACAGCAGGGGAGGAGATTCAAACTTTAACAGCCAACTGGAGCAAAAATTATTTTGATAATGACAATGAAAAATTTACTTTGCTTCGCCTTCAACAAGAACATATTTTTCATCAAACTGAAACAGGTTCTTAATTGGGAGGTGCAAGATTTAAGAAAAACATCCTTTTGGTTTTTATTTTGTAGGTTCTTATATGCGGGGATTTACTGTATAGTATATTTTTAACTTGGCCCAGGCCATCTTTTAACACTGTTGATCCCTTAAAGGCAATCTGTCTCATTCATAATTGGCTGAAGATTGTATAAGGGGATTAAAGATTTATATGGCGGGATTATCAGAAAAGAATTGGAAAAGAGATCGTTTCGAATTGAACTGCATTTTTATCATGCGAAAAATTCAAAGAGTCTGGGATCTAGCTCCTTTCCTTTGTTTAAGCTTTGTTCTCTGAACCAATCACCTGCGTGACAGAGCTCCTTTAAACTATTTAATTTCAGATCGAGGCAGAAAAGAGTATCTTTGTTAAAAAATCAGTTACTCAGAAATGATGAGGATTAACTTGGGTTGAGCATTTAGTTTGCCACTTTTAAAAATGAAATACCAAAGCTATAATTGAATAGCAATTAAAAATGTTCCAACTTAAATTGTTTTGAGAAGTCATCAGGAAACTGGGATTGATTTTGCCCTTTCGTTTCAAGGATCAGCAAGAAGCTATTGGTGAATCGCAAAGCTGAGCTATTGGTGAATCGCAACTCAGTAAGCTCCTCCTGATGGTAATATGGTCGTTGCAACAATAATGTAATCATCAATTAATTTTGAAATTTATCTTACTTTTTTCAGTTAGTTTTCACGATAGAAA
>REGL01000177.1:115398-132231 GCA_004194395.1 Aurelia aurita complex sp. Pacific
TTATAACTGATAAAATCTTAAGCAGAAATTTAAATTGAAATAAAACTGAAACTTGATCACCGTTGGTATCCCTTCTGATTCCCTCGAATCTGATTCTGGTCATAGGGGCATTCAACCTCGAATGAATCCATTGAAATACAGCCATTTCCTCGAATCTGATTCTGACCTTTGGACCCCCAGAATCAGATTCGAGAAAAATTTTAGTTGTTGTTGTTGTTTAGTTATTTTCTAAGGCTCGTATAACAAATTGTGAACACCTTTTGGCGAGAAATCGCGCAGAATTGCTCAGTAAACGCTATTTTATCAATTGGGAGTGCAAACATGTCAATTCTACCCATTTTGTGGCCAAAAACAGCACATTTAAGATCCCAATCTGATTCTGGGACTGAATCTGATTCTGAATCTGATTTTCAATCTGATTCTGATTCTGGGTCTGAATGGCATGCGGTTGCGATGGACATGCTTAATCCTTCCATCGTAAAGGTTGGAGGAAGAAGATATAGGAAGATGTATCATTCATCTGAAAGATCAAATGGAGAAACATCAAAAGAACAAATGTTTTGTGGTAAATATTGTCTCCTTGCTATTCGTACTGTTTACGAAGCTGACGAAGCTAAGCTATTAAAATCCTATATATATACTGCTGTCGCTAAATAAAGAAAGCACGAATTAGTTATTGGTTTCTTTGCAGAGGACTCTATTATTTTAAGGACAATTGTCCCCCGATCAGAAGCAGCTTCCTACGGCCCTTAGATTGAATGCTTCTTCCAAAGTGTGCAATGGAAGATGTGTGCCTTGCTGTTGTTTTAAAAGCAATGGCTATTTCTAGATTTGAGATGGTTAAAACCCAGAGTGAATTTTATGTTGCATTTTATTTTATATTTTCTTGCATTCGAATCTTTTTACAATTTCTTGTTATGTTGCACACGTGATATTCCTGTAAGGAAGAACAACAGAGCCAAAATAGAAAATTTGATCATTTTAAAGAAGCAATTTATGCTTTTTCTCAGAAATTGTAGGGACAGGGCACAGGGGTTATAAGGGGATTTAAGTAAACTTTGATCTTGATCTTGCTGCTTATATCATTTCATTTCATTTTATTGCTATTCATTAACTAAGATTAATTGAGAAAGTAAATGTATTTACAGGGTGTCTCAAAAAAATTGTTCGGCATTTGATTGAATATTAAGAAATAACAAAATACTGAGCAGGCTCCATGGTAAGATAACCATATTGCTGAGATTGTAAATTAATTTTAGACACCAGAAGCTAGCAAATCGGCTAAATATTCACGGAGTTATGAGCTTTCGAAGTTCAAGTTTGTGCAAAAGCTGAAACCAGATGCCCCTAAATTGCATATTTCGTGAAAGTGGAATCTCGTTTATTCACAGCAAATCAAATGTAATTTCAAAGGCACTTTCGATAGACTAGCTTTCTATAACATTGAATCAAGGTTATGAATGCTTGGAGGAATCCTGTTCAGCACAATTTGAAATCGCCTCGTCTCTCGTCGATTAAGTTTTCATTCCATGTTTTCAGATACTTGCATTCTTAATCAATTTTCGGCAACGGTTGCAAGAATTAAATTACTTTTGAAGTCCTATTTTGTTTGCTCTGATATCAACAAGAGGTAACACATTGGACATTCTTCCTTTACCTCGGTTTTAGGAAGTCTTTTTGAAAAACAAGTCAGTTAGAGGCGTCTGGTTTCAGCTTTCGTACAATTTTGAACTTCAAAAGCTCGTAACTCCGTGAATTATTAGCGGATTCGGAAGATTCTGGCATCTAAAATTAATTTACAATCTTAGGAACAGGGTTATCTAACCAGGAACCTGTACATTTTGTATCATTATTTTTTGACATTTAATCAAATGTCGAACAATTTTTCTGGGACACCCTGTATATCACAAGACTAGTAAAAATCTAAAATGGTTCCTTCATGCTCTAGAGTTTGTGAGACGGGATTTTAATTGTATGCCATTTTCAATGTTTCTGATCATTCACTGTCTGCCAGCCTCGTTGCTTTATATTTGGAAGAGCAGTATTTATAACATTCCTCATTCTTTCTATTTTAGTTGCACAAAGCTCTTTATTGCTTGACCTGTCAGTTTTCAAAAAAGTGTTCCAGCATTGTATTTAAATTGTTTCTGCATTTGTAAAAGGGTTGATAATAATTTTGTTTACCTATATATAACACTATCAAACCTTTTACAAATAGATAAATTTGAATTATGATGTTTGGACCTGTCCGTTCAAATATTACTTGATTTTGGCATTGCTTGAGGACAATAGATGATTGCACTTAAGATGGCGGCAAGGACCTTTTTACCAAGATGCACTGCGTTCTAATTACGAATCTTTAACAACTCTATAGGCCTTCAATAAAGAATGCAATGCATCTTGGTAAAAAGTTCCTCACTGCCATCTTTAGCGCAATCGTCTATTGATGTTTTTGAAGCAATCACATATTTTGCCTTTTCTCTAGACATTATTCAGCAGCATTTTCTTTGTCTCATTGGCTCAAACAAGTTCTCAAACTCTAAGCATGAGTGATAGGACACCAAAAGTGTGTAAAAGTTTTATTGGTAGTGAGCCACCTTAACCAATTGTTTTTTGCGTGTTTCTGCCTAATTTCTACTTGGTAGTGAGCCACATTATCACTGTCTTTACGATTAAGGTGAATCTGCCCCTAAGGTGGCTCACTACCGAAAAATTCAAAAATGAAGAAACAGCGATAAGGTGGCTAACTACCAAGTAAAAATTAGGTAAAAACACACAAAAAACAATTGGTTAAGGTGGCTTGCTAAAAACTTTGACACACTTGGTGTCCTATCACTCATGCTCTAAGTTGTGGCTTGACCTTTGAGGCCTGTAAAAATAGAAACAATTAGAGCTGCAGCTCCTCCCTAGCAGCCATACAAACTTGACATACTTTTTTGGAACGCCCTGTATTGTGTACCCTTTTAGCAGATAGATATCTTGAAGATGAGCCATGCGATGATGGGGATACATTGTCAATAGTGAAGACAGATCGAGGCTACACTGCATACTGTGATGACATCCCAAGCTATTTCTTCAAATTCATTTGTGGAAGAAAGCAGGAAAATATATTCAGAATTGAAAGAGAAACAAAGACACAAATCAGACTGCCAAAACCAGGAATAGAAGGTGAAATAGGTAAGTACATAATTTTTTATATACAATCTCATTGACATACAAATAGAAAAAGAAATTCTCATAGATCAACATTACAACTAGCCTGAGATCAGGCTCTCCAAACAAGAAACAACAAATCAGCGAAACTGCGGAGGAGAGGAAAGGGCTTTTGCGTCCCTTCTCATTTTTTTCGGTGAGCCTGATCTCAGGCTGCACTACCTCATAAAAGGTTACCAAATCTATTTGAACCTCAACCGTGCACCGTCGCGAGGCGTTGCTTTGTAAATAAAAGATTGTTTTACAGTAAAAACGATAGAATGTTTGAACTCATTGATCAACTCAGTTTTTGTAGAAATAAGATTAAAAAATAATGAGAACGTAATTTGTGGAGCAATTTACAGAAGCCCTTAAATGGGCGATCATGAATCCGTAAGAAATCTGATACGATCCTGGGGGTACATGACTTGTGGATGGATGGGGGTCTGCCGCCCGGTTTTCAAAAAGGTACCCTCGTAAGCTTCCCTTGGTACCCACTTTTTTGATGGATTTTAGCGGAAAACTGCCCATTTTGAACTATTTTTGCGAATTTCAGCAAAACCCCACCCATGTTTATGAAAATCGATCTGTTTGCAGCATAAGCTCTTGTAGCAGAATACTTCTCTTCGGTGATTTCAACTATCTTGAAATAAGCTGGAAAAGTCATTTCACATATACAGACCATACTCATCCTGCTTATCAGTCTCTTGAAACAATCACTGATTGCTTTCTCGCACAATTTATTGACAAACCAACACGCTATCGAGTGGATCATAAGATCTGATTCTCATCGACGATCAAACTACTATAAACAAACTTAAGTTTGGAGATCCCTTAGGATCAAGCGATCATGCCACGATTGAAGTAGAGTATATCAAGATTACAATCTTAACTCAGATTCAAAGCGATTTGCACTGGATTGGGGGTGATTACTAGACTTGCTCCAAGTCTCGTTCGTTATCTTATTCGGTCATACAGCTAACTGCCAACCAAGTAAGTCCGAATAAGGTAATGAACAAGACTTGGAGCAAGTCTAGGTGATTACCAATCAATGAAGAAAGACCTTGATGGTATAGAATGGGACAAGGAGTTCCGAGAAAAGAGTACAGATTCTATGATGAACTTCTTTGAATCAAAACTAAAGGAAGCAAGTGAAAAGTTCATTCCTCAGTTTCCTGCAAACTCAAATCCAGGGAAGGGAGAGCAACCATCATGGATCAATTACAAAACACTCAAAAACATTAAAAAAGAAACACAACGCGTATAAACGATTTTTGTTTAATATGTCACAGTTAAAACTCAACAAGATACAAATACAATATTCTGTGCCGTCCATAGCAGAAATAGACATTACGTCATCTGGTTCTGGCTATGAACGGCACTTGACAATTTCTTTAACAGCAATCTTATTAAGCACTTTGTGTACCATGGCACCATTCCATTTTGGCAGACGCTAGCATACGCCAGCTTAGTTTAGGTGAATTTTTGTAAAACAAAAAAGGAACAAAAGTAAAAACGAAAACAAAAACAAACAAAAAACAAATAAAAATAAAAACAAAAACTATGCACTGGTGCAAAACTTGTGCAAAGATGGTTGGATGTGAGTCACCAATGACTGGTGCCATGGTTCACAAATGGCTTACTCAAAACAATACTAAACATAAATAAAAATAAGGGGTCGCCAATCGTCAGGTTTTCATCAAGTTTCCGAAGAATTCCCAAAGACCCCACAGACCAGAAACTCCCCCGGCCACAAAACCGCCACACCACCGCCAAAAACCACAAACCAGCCATCACCCGAATGAGCCGAGCAAGAGGAGTATAAACGATGAATGATAACCAAAGATGGCAAGTACTATCAAAAATACAAGCAGCAGCGAAATGCGTCGAAAGCTAGAGTTCGCAAATCAATTGTAGAATTTGAAAGAAGAATTGCTCAGACTATAAATAAGAGCAACAAAGGATATTGGAAATACGCAAACTTGAAATTAAAAAGTAGATCGAAAGTTCCTGATCTGAAATTGAACGGAGATTTGTATTCTTCAAGTGACCAAGAAAAGGCAGACATTTTTAATGAGTTCTTCTCTTCAGTTTTCACGAATGAGGACGTAGATAGTTTCCCTAAATCTCCCACCCACACATATCTTTGGATTGAAACTTGAAGATATCAAAATTACAGAAAGCATTGTCTTAGATGCACTCTCTTCCACAGGAAATTAAGGATTCAAATTCTGTGCATCAATTTAAGAATAAAATCAAACATTGGACCAATGAAGGCTGCGACTGCAGACTTTGCAGGCAGTACATTCCTCAACTCGGCTTTCTATAATTTTACACATTTTTTAATATGAACTTTGTAACTTGATTTGAACATTGTAATTTGATTTGAACTTTGTAATTTTATAGACTAGTTTTACTTGTATATATATGTATTTCTGTATTTAGTTTGTTTGCTTGAATTAGCTTTTGTAGTTATGTAAGTTGCCAACGTAAAATGAATTGATAATAATAATTATAATAATGATAATAATGATAATAATAATAATAATAATAATAATACGCTAAGTTCATCAAACAGTCCTCCGGGACCTGATGGTATTCACCCAAGAATGCTCAAAGAATGTAATACAGTTATTGCTCACCCTTTACCATTAATTTTCAAATCAAGCCTCGAATCATGGAGCATTGCGGACACCTTTATTTTGTAGGAAATTTTTATTTGATAGTACTACCTTAAGTCCTTTGCGGAGGAGCATTGCTTGCGAAGCCAGCTACCTCTCCGAAGGAGTGAGCGAGCGTAGCGAGAGAGAAGATTTGAATCTTCTCACGCGCTATGCTAGCTCGCTCTTTCGGAGAGGTAGTTCGCTTCGCGAGCAATGCTCCTCCGCAGAGGACTTAAGGTAGTAGTATCGAATAAAAATTTCCTACAAAATTTCGTACAAAATAAAGATGTCCGCAATGCTCCATGCTCGAATCTAGCGAACTACCAGCATACTGGAAATTAGCCAACGTGACACCGGTGTTCAAAAAAGGGTGTTGAAATAGTAGAGAAAACTACAGACCCTTGAGACTTACCTCTATTGTTTGCAGATTAATGGAGAGGCTTCTCAAAAGCGCTATTATGGATCATTTACATAAAAAGAGCTTATTCGCAGACAGTCGGTGGGGGCTCCGAGAAAAGAGATCTTGCGCCTCACAGCTCTTAAAAGTGTTATAAGAAGTAACTGCCTACATAGAAGAAGGCCACTGCGTACACATTATATACTTTGATTTTGCTAAAGCCTTTGACTCTGTGCCGCATGAAAGACTGTTACGCAAAATAGAATCGTATGGCATTGGCGGCAACTTGTTGAACTGGATTAATTTCTTTCCCAGCGATCGTAAACAGCGAGTCGTATTAAATGGATTCACATCGAGCTGGAGTAACGTTGTAAGTGGTGTCTTACAAGGGAGCTTAGTAGGCCCGTAGTTATTTTTGCTGTATGTTAACGACTTACCAGAATGTATTGAACATTGCAAGGTTAAGATGTTCACTGACGATCTCAAACTTTACTCAACTCACGTATCGAATGATGACAAAATCCAGTTTAACTCCGATTAAACAGCGAAAAATGTCGTCTTCTGCTATTAGGTCAAAAGAAGACGGAAGAGACAAGTTATTATTTTACCGACATAGCAAATAAGTCACTTGTGCCTATTTCAAAAGTGTCTGACGTCAAAGGCCTAGGATTACATATCGATGACAATCTAAATTTTGAAAAATAAGTAGCAGAATGTACAAAAAAGGCAAATGGTATTCTTGCGTCAAAAAAGTTCATAAACGGTGATACTTTCAAATTGCTTTACAAAAGTTTAGTTGGCCCAATACTCGAGTTGACGAGCTCAGTCTGGAATCCTTAGGGGGACACTTTAGAAAGACACGCTTTGTTCTTGCATCTTATGGTTGTGATTGATGCGTGAAAGGCAACATGCCTGACCGCTTTTCTCTTTCTGGGTAAATCTCGAATAAAACGGAGACACTAAACATTGTTAAATTGTTTTGTAGTTATCTATGGAAACGACAGAAGCAGTGTTGTGTCAGCCAAGTCAAGAATTGATATTGTCGTCGAGTCTGCAAGAAGCAAACTCAAACCAACACATTTCATTTCCATACCACTCGTGTGTGATTCGACGATAAGACAGTTCGAAGAATTCGAGAAAATGTTTTTGGAAGAATGTGCTGAGGTAAATAGAATACAAATTAAAGACATTTTGCTCCCCAAGATCCTTTGCAGTCTCACAATAAATTCATACTGTGCCGGATGAGTAAAAAAGGTAACACTTTTATCGGGCTGTGAATAAAGAATATGCGGGGCCGATATTCAACATTGCAATGTTAACCTATCAGTCAAAAGCTAACTTAGATGTGAACGTTTTATTTGGTAAATCATTCATCATTTAGACCCAAAAATTAGAAAAATATGCTGGTAAAGGGCTGTATGAGAACGATAATTCCATGCTCGATTCTGGTACATGATTTACTTGCCATTGAAGTGTAAATGCAATACCATTGTCCATTGCAGAAATAAAATTTCAATGGAAAATGGGCCCGTAAGGAACGTGGAAGCCTCATTGCCATACAAACCCCCTTATCAGCATTTTTGTAATGTCTGTATTCTAAAAGATGAGTGAATTTACCAAATAAAATGTTCACATCTAAGTTGGCCTTTGACTGATTGATTAAAATTTCAGTTTTGAACATTGGCCGCATACTATTTATTCTCAAGCCTGCTAAACCCATGAACTAATTTTACTCACTCAGTATGAAATTTGATTTTGGCCTAACATCATTAGCTGTATCGTCCTTTCAGTTTTCAAATGAAAGTTGTTATTCGATCACGTTTGAAATCAAAAATCAAAAATTCCTGCAAATAGTGGGAAGATTATGAAAGCCGTATCTGTGTCGTATTTGTGCCGTATTTGGTAGCTACCGGTTGACCTAAAACAAACGTCACCAGCTAGATCATGCCTAGTTTCCAGAGAACAAATGTCATGAACACAAGCAAGCTATGAGCCTGTTCTTGAATGGCTCAGATTTCTTTTGAGATATTGCTGCAGTCTAAACTATAAGCAACGGGTGTCCCAAAAAAGTACTCCCGTTTGAAAAATCACCAAAATTTTATTACATGGCCGATCTTCAATTTTCCTTTTTTGTCAAGTACATCAAGAACTATATTATTTTCAAAGATATAGCTGTTCTTGTAACTGATTTAAAAATTAGCAAATTTAGCTTTTTTAGAGCTGCCTGATTTTGAATCATACTACGAAAAAGTACTGATGATTACCAGATCAATTTCTTTGTGCATATTAAGCATTTGATTTGGTCATCAATGACAAAAGGAAATGCGCACTATCATTGGATACTTCAATGATGATCAAAAATAAATTTTTGTACAATGTTGTATCAAAAGCAAACATTTGATTACCTATGAATATTTGTTGGGTCTTTGACAAAACAGCTCAAAAAGAAAATTGTATCAAAGGTTTAATAAACAATCTTTGGTGATTTTTTTAAACAGGAGTACTTTTTTGGGGGACACCCGGTACTATCCGAGGCACCAGTTTCAAAAATATGGTAATTCATTCATTTGTCTAGACTTTCCCGTCCTTTTCCAATTCATAGTAAAAATGTGGAAAATGTGGAAAATGTGGAAAATGTGGAAAATGTGGAAAATGTGAAAAAGTCGAATTCCAAATGTGCTCATGAGCACGAAACAGAAATAAGGAGCAGAGATCGGTTTTTTTGCTAATATTTCCTCGGACGACTTCAAATCCATCTCTACGTTAAGTTTTTACAAGATCTTAACGAGAAAAGGATGGCAATTTATTTCACTCTAAATGAAGAATGTAGAATTTGAGTTTCTTTCAATCTGGTTTTTCAGACGATTTTTTTTCAGCTATTATCGGCAAAATTGCCAATTTGTATCATTGTATCCTATTGTATTGTATCATTGTATCATATTATCATATTGTATCATAAGCAGACCGAAGAAACCTCCATTTTATAGGGAAATTCTATAGATATTTTGCAGTAAATCTGTAGTCTGCAGCCCGTAATAGCCTTCTTCATCTTCGCCCCTATTTGCAAAAGATATTTTTATCGTTGGTTACAGAATCGCTTTTTGGTGCATCTTTAAAAAGTTTCACTTTTCACTCGTTCATCCGGTATTACCAGTCATATTGTACCGAGTGGGCCAAAGTAAACTATGCATGTTTGGCAGGCCACAGTAACTCGTACACTGGGCCGATTTTGAAGATTCATGACTTTATCTTTAGCAAAAAGCCTCCACTAGATTCTAGGATTTGTTGCAAATTTTTTAGGTTTTTGATTTTTAGAGCTAGAAGCAAATTTCGTAAAATTTTCGTTTTCGAAAACGCGGAAAACAATCAAAAAACATTGATCAAATTTTCTAAAACTCGACATGAATGGACAAAGAGGAGATTTTTTCGTGGTGATTTGGGATTTAGAAATCGATTAATTAATCGATGATAAATCGATAATTTAAGTCCCAAATCACCACGAACAAGTTTTCTCTTTTTCCATTCATGCCGATTCTTTGGAAAACTTGATCGACGTTTTTTTAATCGTTTTCTGTCTTTTCGAGAACGAAAATGTTAAGAAACTCACGTCTAGCTCTGAAAAATGAAAACAAAAAGTTTGCAAAATAACTTAGAATTAAATTCAGGCCTTCTGCTAAAGATTAAATCTTGAATGTTCAAAATCGATTCGGTGTACGATTTATTGTGGCCTGCCAAACGTGCATAGTCTACTTTGGCGCACCCAGTACAAGATGTTTCTATTCTTTAGTTACTATGAAACTATGATTTGAATTTCAGTGCAAAGGCTTCGATGAAGACTTGATTCAGGATGTTAAGCGGCTTCATTTAACAATGGGTGTCATGACCTTGATGAATGATAGAGAGATCGTAAGTTATCTTCTTCTTCTTCCTCTTCTTTTTCTTCATGAAGGTGTTGTGGCGCAGTGGTGTAATCCTCTGACTTTGCAGCCAGAACAGTCAGGCGGACAGAGTTCGATACCAGGTAGAGCCCCACCACTTGGGTGTCATGACAAGGGGTCGCTGACTCGATCAGGACTTCTCTACTTCTGCGATCCCAGTGCTTGGCGCTAAAAACCGCAACTTCACCTTCACCTTCTTCATGTTTCCTGCTTGGTGCAAGCTTCGCGAGTCAATTCAGAGCCAAGTATGTGTTATGTGAACCATGTTATCACAGGCGTTACAAATGAAGATAATATTTGAAATGAATAACATCTAGAATCACCCAAGTCATGGTGGAGAGAGGTTAATCAATACTTTTATGCAATAGTGAGGATAATGATGTGCAACTTTCTTCAGCAAGCATCTCTGGTGCAAGTGAAGTACAAAAGTATTAAATTGAAATTAATGTCATGTTTTCAGTGAACAGCAATATCTCAGGATTATTTGTCCAAAGACGCAAAAAATCCTACAAACCTACAAGCCTGGTTTAGAGGAAGGTTTGTTTGTGAAAAAAGACTAAATCTGGGCTCAGTCTAAATTTTGGCACTGTCAAATACTGGATCGAGATCGAGAGAGGCAGTCTGAGCCAACTCAAATGCGGAAGGTTACATTTTGGTACTGGCAAAGATTGGATCATACCTCACTTCTAGATTCCTTCGTTTCAATAACCCCAGTTCTTTTACAATGGCCATGCCACTGAACGATTGACTGATATTGTTCAAAACATGGTTCAAAAATTGTTCTGGTTAATATTTTTTCTGGGAGAATGAACCATTTCTTGAATTTCTCTTTCTAAAGTTTGTGCCATATTTTTCCAGCCACGTAATGGTCCTAATGCATCATAGGAAGATAAATAGAGAGCTTATTTGTTATGGATGTATATAAGTATTGATGGGTTATTATTACAAAGTTAAATTGAGGAAAATTGAGACCTTGAAATCCAGGTTTGGAGGAAGGGCAGGGACTTTTTGCAGCCCTGCCAACAATGAAAGAAAATAACGAGGCCAAGAGGTGAATAAAACTTCCCTGTATATAAACGTAAACTTTCGTATTTCAATTGGAGTAGAATTATCGAATATTAACTCTCTGAAAGGTGCTCTGAGATCCGAAGCAGCTTCATGCCACAACTAGCAGTGTTTTTACTGAGAACGGGGGTGTTACTTTTGTTTTCCTTTTCAATCTTTACAAGATTTTGACACTCGATCCAAGCCTCTTCTCTAACAAGTAAACAGATCTATTGTGTCACCCTTGGTATTATTCGTTCTGCCTAACTAGCATTGAGCACTGTTTTAACCAGTAAAGACATACCGGGTAAACCAGAAAAAAGTTCCCACTTTTGAAAATTCATAGCATCAAGAGTAACGGGTGGATTGGAATGAATCAATATTTGCTTGACAGCCAAAAGATCGAAGTATTTTTATGATTTGCTCGCCTTGTTACGAGCACTGGAAAAACTGGTAAATTCAAGTTTACAAAACCTTTGTGGTTGCAAAAGGACTGAAAAAAGACTAAAATACGTGATCAAATCATAAAGGACTCCTCGCTCAAAACAATAGAGAAGAGGCAATTCCTCATAGGTGAGAGATATCGTCTGCACATTTACTGTCATGGGATTGAAAATCTTTAGTATCTGTTTGAGAATCTATTTCTTATAGTTCTTGAGAGAGGTGAAATGCCCGTATGTATCGTTCTGTATGAGAAGAGTCCTAATGATTTGATCAAGTGTTTTAGGCCCTTTTTCAGTCATTTTGAGAATGTGACATTTTTGTAAAGTTGAATTTACGTACGTATATTTGCAGTGCTCGTAAAAAGACGAGAAAATCACAAAAATACTTCGATCTTCTGGCTTTTAGCTAGAATTTGAATCATTCAAATCCATGAAGTACTTGTGGTACTACGAATTTTCGAATGTGGGAAGTTTTTTTCTGGCTCACCCGGTATACAACCCATTGCGATCTTAAATTCGCTGACCATTTGTGAAATCATTTGCAGTTTTTTTGTATCGTTGTCTCATAAGTGAAATTAGTCGCATTATTTCCCATTATTTGAATATTTGGAAGCTTGTTTGCCAGATTTTGCTTGTCAGTAACAAATTTTTCAAGCTTTCTACTTTTTCTCATAAGTACAATCATAGCCATATTTTAAGTTATCTTAATCTTTCTCCCAGGGTATGGCTGCAGAATTTCTAACAAAGCTTCAAGATGACATAAAGAGGTGAGGGAATTTGCTGGTGTTGGTGTCAGATTTAGTTTTTACCAGGACCCAATGTAATAAGTCTAGTGTCAGGTTGCTCATAAATCATTCTTCTTATGGGTGAGTTTGAAAAATGTATGCCCATTTTTTGAAACATCGTAATACAAAACTATAACACTGGATTGACGAATTACAACGCCATTGCCCAACTGAAGGTTAACTTAATTTTGACAATTTATTCATCATTTAAAATGCATCATCTTACTCCCAATGAAGAATTCCCGAGAACTAGCTTCCATTGGCTTTTCCCAAAACTATAGCGGATGGGCCAGAAAAAAGTTCCCAATTTCAACAGGCGAGGTTAAATCATACACTGGATCAATTTCAAATATTTTTGATTTAATCCTTTGTCAATATATTATACTATCCTTGGCTATTTTTTCTCGATTTTTCGGATGCCTACTTACTGATATATTTAAGATTTCTTGAATTGTTTTGCCTTCAGACTGCCCAAAAAAATCGAAAAACAGTGACTTTGGAATGGATTTGGAATGGATTAAGTCGTATGAGCATAGGTAAAAGGGAAAAATTAGTATAACAGTAACAAGTAACCCGTTATTTATTTAAGTGGTTGCCAATTTTGTCTAGATTAGATTAGGCCAATGTGGGCCAGATATTCTTATTTTGTGCCGTCAACACGAAAGCCCAAGTTCAATTCGACACAAAGAGGAACTGTTGTATCACAAACATTCTCGTGGTTGGCCTATCAAATCGAGACAAAATTAGCAAATTTGGCAAGCACTAAAGTAAAAAGTGAGGTACTTGTTACTTTATGCTAATTTATCCCGTTACCTGTGGCATCAGCGCACAGTGGGCCACAATGGCGATTTTGCAGACATTCATGGATATCTGTAGGGAAATGAATGTTACAGGAGCAGTTGGTAGCTCGTTTTCAACATATGAAAAGGATAATTCAAATGGTTCACAAAAAATTAAAAGTTTCCATATTTAGGGGGGCTGGGGTTCGATATTCTAATTTTAAACTCTGATCCAAAAACCCCTTTTGTACAGCTCGGTCTCAAAAAATTAGCAATGGTGACTGATGGCTCTTTTTGACATATTCTGTTTGAAAAATGAATAAAGTTGAATATTTCTCCACATTTGGGGCACTGGGACCTATATTTCAGCTTTAGGAATTCTAACCAAAAATCTCCTTTCTGTTACATTTCAACATAAGCCTAAGCTATGTAGAAGGTTCTTGTGCACATATTAGTACCACAATGTTACCCAGTGGATGCTCCTTAACTAAGATATTTTGTAGCATTCTGAAAAAATGTGCCTTTTCTCAATATATTTTCTTGGGACACCCAAAATGTCCCAAAAAAGGCCTTTCCCCCCTTTTTATTTGAATTTTCCGAGGTGAAACAAAACGAAAGCTTCAGAAATAAAGATATCATGCGCTCCCCTTTCAGAAAATGTATTGCTGTCGATGTTTCTCCTCGTATTTTTGGAAATATTCTCGATTGAAGTCAAATTTTGTGCTCTGAATGAGACAACAAATCTAACAAAGTGTCTGAAGGAAATTGTTGCTGTGGTAAAAGTGGACTTCATAAAACATTTTCATCTTGCTTTTCAACAAACAGTGACTATTTACGTTCTGGTAATGCTGATCAAACAATCTGCAAGCCACTTTCCAAGCCGAAAAACATTTATCCACATTCTTTGCCACTAGAATGCTGGCTGTAACATTTTCAAAGATTTTGTCCAATTTACTCAGATTCAAAATCTATAACTATGTGATAACACAAGATAAATGAAAACTTTAAAAAGTGCGTGAAAGCCCAATTATTCAGCTTTCTAAAACTGCATAACAAATAGTAATTTAGAGAACTTCAAAATTTTCGAATGTCTGCCTCTAACCCACTGTGCAGCGGTCGTTTAATCATTGCATAACATTATTATCACTCTTATCACTACTTTCCGACTTTCTGTTTTTATCATTTCTTTGACAGAATACTTGCTTGCTACTGTAATTTGTGCCTGTAGGGAATAGGTAGTGCGTCTTTGCATAGAAAATTCCTAAATCTACACACGTGTTTGAAATATTTTTTTAAAACCAAGTTTTGAATTTGTACGCGAGTTGAGTAAACAGAATGTATGAGTCTCTCATGCAGAAGTAAGATTTTTTGTCTGGAGCTCCAGTTGTAAACAAATATGACATTGGTAGATGGTTAGTTGGCGGAGATAGATAGCTGGCTCTAAAGTTACGTATCCAAGTCTAAAATTAGCCTAATTTATTCGATTATATCAGCGCATGCGTTGATATTGTTTAGCTGGAGAAGAACTAGCACACTTTGGCGTTTTCTTTGTCCTATTAAAGGGAATCTAAGCATATAAAAGTAGCCCAAGACACTTGCGGTCAAATTCTAGCCTATCAGAAATCTGTATTTCTGTCGACGTGGATCATTTGCCCAAATATGGTTCGGAAAGGCTTGTATATCCTTTGATTCCCTTTAACAGTTTACTCCTCTTAGTTCCGTACGTTCACTTTAAACAATAACATATGTTTACAGAATTATTGGCGACAAACCAATGAAGATCATCCTCGAGGGAATAGAAAGTATGAACGATGACCCATCAGCAAGTATAGTTTTGTATGCGAAGGTAAAGCTTGCAGACGGCACTGACAGGTAATTCTTCCGTTCAGTTATCAACAAACCGTAACTTCAACGTTGACGTTTAGTGCTACTAGAACTGCTAAATGTTTTTGTAATTTGCCATAGCATCTTCTTAGATTTTTAGACGAACTCGTTTTCAAATTTTTCTGATGTACTGGGTGTCCCAAAAATTGCTCCAACTTTGATCACACGTCAAAAAGTAACTGCACATTTTTTTTAGGAATTCATTTCAAATGGGCTGGAAGTATTTCTAGCTATCCAAAGCTAATTTAAGCCCACTATGCATGCCGCATCCAGGCATGGGACTCGCCTAGTTGACATGAAATGTTTACGAAAAGAAAATAAACGAAATTAATTTGCATAAACCAATTACTTCAAACGTATTCTTATATGGTTTTAGTAAGATCTTCAATCTGAATTGCTGAAAATAAACAACCAATTTTTTTTAAATAGCGAATGTCATGATGCCTACAAATTCCCCACTGTGCCGCTACCCTGCCACTCACCCCACAAAATGAATGAGCTCTGCTAATAGGACCCTGTGTCTCTGAGATCTTCCAATCGGTTTGGACACCAGATTATTGCAAATTTGCTGTGTGAAAGCTGAAACAAGAGACCTTTGAATGAATGTTGTAAATAACCTCCCAAAACCGAGGTAAGAGAAGGTTATCATGCCATAGCTCTCATTGATATCATAGCGAACCAAATAGGACATGGAAGGTATTTTAATTCTTGCAACTATTGTCAAACTTTACTTAAGAATGGAACAGGGTGTCCCAAAAAAATTGTGCCCCGTTTGTCTGAAGATTGCGACAAAACGGCAAAAGATTCTCGCCAAACTTTTGCATGATGGTGCTCTTCAGATGTTCAATTAAAGTTTGCCACCATCCCCGTAAAAATCCGTTGAAAAGTGATGGAGCTATGACCTTCAGAAGACCACATTTGCCTGATGACTGAAACCAGCGGTCGGCCATTTTGTCTGACTATTTTGCAGTGATAAGTATCTTCACGTGAGGTAGGAAATAATTTCTGTGAGGTCAAAAATAGTGGAACTCTCCGAGGATTATCGGAATGTTCACGAGAGCTATGACATTGGAGGCTGCTATTTCATTTTCAATCCATGAAGCTATTTATCGCTGCAAAATAGTAAGACAAAATGGCCGACCGCTGGTTTCAGTGATCGGGCAAATTTGGTCTCCTGAAGGTCATAGCTCCATCATTTTTCAACGGATTTTCATGGGGATTGTGGCAAACTTTAATTGAACATCTGAAGAGCACCACCATGCAAAAGTTTGGCGAGAATCTTTTGCCGTTTGCACAATTTTTTTGGGACACCCTGTATATAAAAAAACATCAAATGAAAACTTAGTAGATGAGAGGCTGAGTCATTTCAAACTTTGCTCACAGCATTCCTCAAATCATCCATAAACCTCATTTGATGTTGGAGAAAGTAAGGTTATCTAAAGTTTTTCCAAATTCCACCTGGTTTGCTTTTAAATGAACTCGAAACAAACGAAATGATGGCCCCATGCTATTTTCACTACAAATGCTATTTAGAAGCCTCTTCTTTCAGTCTTTGTAAAACTTTAGTTGCAAAGCCTTGTTACTCCGTGAATCTTGTGTCTAAACTTAAAGACCCACTGTCAACCAACAAAGCAGCCCCTTTATGTTATGGAGCCTTCCCTTGTTTATCAACATCGCGCCTACGTAGTTACATGCTTTTCTGTGTCAG
>REGL01000177.1:161952-181272 GCA_004194395.1 Aurelia aurita complex sp. Pacific
CCGCTCTAGTGCACAGCGAGATGCCGTTTCGCAAAACCACTCTCCTCAGAAAACAGTTAATTTCTCCAATATTATTCGGCCTATCGAAAAGCGGTAAAAAGGATGTCGTTCTGCATAATCTGGGCATTCAAAAGATGTGTACATCGCAATGTTTCCGTCAACCCTGGTTTCGCAAATCCTAGTTCAAATCTTTTTGCTGATTTCAGAAAAGTGGATTTACCTCGAAGCACAACTACTCCAAAAAGTTTCGATTTTTTCGTTCCATCTTTAGCTAGGTTGTTGATCTACAACTTTGCCAAGTCTGATTGAAAAGGATAGGCTAGATTTCCTGCAATCGAATTTTACATTTCTGTTTACTTTTCGACATCGAAGGGGAAAAGCGTTGGTCAACAGTTTAGCCCATGCAGAACGATTTGAACGCCCCCGTAGAATGTTTTTGCAAAAAATTTGGTTCTCTTTCTTGATCTAAGATCTATGCTCATTATTGTGGACTCGAAAAGAAATTGATAATTTGTGAATGCTTACGAAAGTATAGAAGGACACCCAAAGCATGGTTTCGTGAAGTTGCTGATAAAAATCAGTAATTTTTAATCAATAGATGCAAATGATACTTTTACAAGCGCGCTAAGGATGTCTTTTGAGACTTGCGTATGGTATTCCCAAAAGATAACGTTCATTTGTTTGCCAATGGACAAATTTCTAAAAGTTATTTCAAGCCTGAGCTTTAGCAAGCGTGCTTCATAGCGTGCTTAATCTGTTGACCAAGGTTTCTCCATTTCGCTGTCGAAAAGTAAACTGAAATATGAAATTCGATTGCAGGAAATCTAGCCTAGCTTTTCCAATCAGACTTGGCAAAGTTGTAGATCAACAACCTAGCTAAAGATTGAACAAAAAAATCGAACATTTTTCGGGTAGTTTTGGAGATAAATCCACTTTTCTGAAATTTGCAAAAAGATTTGAACTAGGATTTGCGAAGCCAGGGTTGACGGAAACATTGCGATTTATACATCTTTCGATTGCCCAGATTATACAGAACAACATCCTTTTTACCGTTTTTTGATAGGCCGAATAATATTGGAGAAATTAACTGTTTTCTGAGGAGAGTGGTTTTGCGAAACGGCATCTCGCTGTGCACTAGAGCGGAAAGCAGAATTACCTTAACCAACCAAATTTTATCATCCAATTTCACATGTTTGCTTACCCTGGGTCCCAGAGCCAAAAATAATAAAATTGAAAATTTGGAAAAGGAAGGAAGAAAGGAAGAAAGGTTTCCTTCTTTACTTTTTTTTATTTTTTAATTTTATTATTTTTTTAGCTCTGGTACCCAGGGTAATGTTTGCTACACCATTTGCAGTTACACACCGCAGTCATGTTTCAGCATATATGCTTCTGCGAAGGAATATTTATATCTTTTTGCGGAGGAGCGTCTTACGCTAGCTCCTCCATAGTAGTAAATAAATTTTCCTCCGCCAAAAGAGCAAAGCTGCTGGATGCAAGATGCAATCAAACACAACTATGGCGTCTAATGACCCATAGCTACACAATAAAAATCAGTTTAAATGAATCTGAAGAGTCTCTGACTAATAGACTACAGGCTTGCATTGGTTTTACAGTGAACAATAAGAGACAAACATTGATATCTCATATTTTCAAAAAGGCATTATATTTTATATTTCGGCGGGTGCCCTCTAAGAAAGCTAAAAAATGCAGAGTTTAGGGTTTACTTTGTTCAATTTATAAAACTCAAGCTATTCAATTTCACTTCTTTTGCTCACCCGCTACGTGAAAAGAATAATTAATCTTTAAAATCATGACAATTTATACTTTTCAAATCAACACTTATGAATCTCGTGTTTCGGTGATTGAAAAACAAACAGTAACTTAAACGCTTTGACGAAATCCCGACGAAAAGCTGAGCTGTTTTATTGTATGTTATATTTAGAGCCCTTCTGATTTACTGCTATAATTGTCTAAAGACCTTTCTTTGGCAATTATTATTTACATATCAAATTTTTTGGTAAACATCAACTTCGTTTCATACACATTCGGCATTTCTAGGTCATTGCTTTACAGTTATCATTGCAGCTGAATCCTTAGTTAGTTTCCTGTTCACTGNAACGATTGGTCATAGATGGTCTTTCTGGGTACCTTGAATCGTTCTTGCAAGTGCCATGCGAGCAGCGTTTTACCATGTTTCAGCTAGACGAACCTTGTCGCAGTTGGGTTCATATCAACAAGGCCTAATGTTTGTCCAAACTTTTGCCGCGCTAAGTATTCAACCAATCAGATTCCAAGATTAGAGAAACACGTGATTACGTCGCGGGGGGCCCTGAAAAGGTGGATTTATACTTTTCAAATCAACACTTATGAATCTCGTGTTTCGGTGATTGAAAAACAAACAGTAACTTAAACGCTTTGACGAAATCCCGACGAAAAGCTGAGCTGTTTTATTGTATGTTATATTTAGAGCCCTTCTGATTTACTGCTATAATTGTCTAAAGACCTTTCTTTGGCGATTACTGTTTACATATCAAATTTTTTGGTAAACATCAACTTCGTTTCATACACATTCGGCATTTCTAGGTCATTGCTTTACAGTTGTCATTGCAGCTGAATCATTATGTAGTTTCCTGTTCAACTGCAAGGTGGCACAGTTGCAAAAGTCTTGCCTGCATTCTATTCTCGCCTTTGCTACCAATGACACCTTTTCGTGATATTCTTTGGAATATGTGAGGGGTGTATCACTTTTCCGAAAAGGCGTACACTTTTTTTTATAACAATACTATACATTTTGTCCAGCCTCGATATTCTTAAGAACTTTTCGTTTTGAGCCTCGACATTTTTTCAAATCTGATATGATTTCAGGCCCAGGTGTCGACAAATTCATACATATGGGTCAGAAATTTCCTGATATGCAAATATGTTCGGAATTCTTGAATATTCTGTCATACGAATGATTCCTTTTCTCAATGTCCAGATTCAGGTCGAACCACGTTCACAATGAAGTACCCCCCCCCCTACCGGGGGAAGCAGGATCTCCGATGACAGTATTTCACTTTCTAACAATGTCATCGGAGAAATTTGTGTTTCTTCTATTTTCAAAGAATTCAAAACTTTTAAAGGAACAACTTTCGGACATCACCAGATTTCGGACATTTAAACTTCCGAACAAAATTTGTCCGCAAGTTTGATCGTCCGAAAGTTCTCGATCTTAATTTGATAATGCAATTTAATGTAAATAAGCCTCCTGTACGAGCAACGCCAAATTGCCACAAACAATATATCGAGACAAAATGACCTTTCTTTCTTCAATCCGTTGAGTCTCAAGAGAATAGTGTTTATTCTGCAGCGCAAATTTTGCTCTGAAGAAGAAGGGCAGATTTTGTAATACAATAGCACGAGTTGCTTTTGTTGACACCTTGATTCAAAGCGATTAGCGACTGCAGACAAAGGAAATTCTCTCAACCAGCAATTCAAAACAAACAAAGCCGCAAAATTGTCTCTGAAACCCAGGTAGCTAGCTCGCTCGCTGTGCATTCCAGAAATTATTTTTAAGGGCAAACATAAGCATAGATCGAAAGAAGAAAGATATATCTACACATCTGCCGCGGGCATTTTATTTCTTTGGTCCAGAAGCTGAGCAGTAAATGTTTTGATAACACCAAAAATATAAGAGAATTGAATCGCCTCCTAAACGGCTTTTAAACCAAACAAATAAAATGCCCGCGGCAGATGTATAGATGCATCCTTCTTCTTTCGATCTATGCTGATGTTTGCTCTTAAAAGCAGTTTCTGGAATGCACAACGAGCGAGCTAGCTACCTGGTTTTCAAAGAAGCTTTTGCGGCTTTGTTTGTTTTGAATTGCTGGTTGAAAGAATTTCCTTTGTCTGCACTCGCTAATCGCTTTGAACTGACGTATCAACAAAAGCAACTCATGCTATTGTATTACAAAATCTGCCCTTGTTTTGCTCTGAAGATTTATAAAGTGGACTTTAGGTTTATGTGACCCCCGTCTATTTCTTGCACAAACTTAAGTCTGCAAAGAGCGAATCTAAAACGTCAAGTTAATCAACGCAATCATAGCACTATATAAAGATTGATCGACAAACTTTAACAGATATCCACAATGCTGTATTCATGGTGAGAAAAAGAAGATTCAGACGTCAATAGTTGGTAAGAAATCTTTTTGCATGATTAGTGGCCATATCTAAAATGGTTATCGTAGATGCAACAGTTTTCCTTAAATTTCTATGTTTTATGTCAGGTGAAATTTGCGATAACGCAAAATTAGTTGTACTAAATACTGTAATGATTGTTATTTTATTTGTGAACATTTTCATCTGACATCTAATTTGAGACGAACAAGTGTAAATGAAATATAAGCGCTTTGATGTGAATTGTAATAAGCACAACGTTTCATCAAGCATAGCCGGTCATCAAGCCGTGGCTTGAAATGGGCTGTGCTTGAAACGTCGTGCTTATTTGAATTCGCATCAAAGTACTTATATTTTGCTTTATTTACTTGTTTACCTTCGTACAATCGCACTACACGCAACAAGAAGATGTTTTTCTAATTTGAAACAGATTGCAGAGTTTTTTCAAGAAACTTTGCTTCTTCAGTGCTGCCAATGTTTGAAATGGATCTTTGAGACTTTAAATAAAATGAGAGCAAGATAACAAATGTTTTGTGGAGGCAATCCAATTTTAAGAAGTCCCCAGCTTCATTCAAGTGTGCGAAATCCATTCGAAACTTAGACCCCGCTCATACTCTCTACCGGTACAACTTTTGGAACCGCAACAAAAGTGCAACGGATCAGCCACCGGTTTACACTATTTCTGATTATCCATGACACTTTTATTCCTTCTGTCTACAGAATGATTTTATTTTGGAGCAGTGTAAATGCTCTTAGCAACTTTGTAGTGGTGCAAAAATGTACTGGCACGGTGTAAACGTAAGGCCTGTTTATATAAGGGAAATCACTTCACCTGAGATCAGGGGCTGATAGGCGAGGTAAACTTCAGCTACTGTTCATATGAGATTTTTTACCTCGCTTGTCAGCTCCAGGTCTGGGAGGTGAGGTTTCTTTCGTCATACAAACAGGCACTTAGTTTCTTGCAATTTTTAAAGAATATTGTAAAGCTTCTCCAAACGATCCAGCATTGACAGCCCACCGTTGTTGGATGAATTTACAACATGTTTTCACCGAGAGGCTTATCACTCTGCAAAAATCTCGTACGCCTTCACCAACCATCCTTTTGTTTTCACGACGAATCTGTAAAACATCCCTAAAAATCATATTGTTTTAAAAAATCTCGTACGCCTTTTCGAAAGAGTGATAAACAAAGCGGCAAAATTTTCCTTTAAAACCCAGGTAGCTATCGCGCTCGTTGTGCAATCCAGACATTGCTTTCAAGAGCAACTATGAGCGTATATTGAAAGAACAAAGATACATCTAAATATCTGCCACGGGCATTTTATTTGTTATGTTCAGAAGTAGATTTGGAGGTGGCTCAATTCTCTTATTTTTTGGTTGTAATTAAAGCACTTACTGCTCAGCTTCTGAACAAAATGAATAAAATATCCGAGGTAGATGTGTAGACATATCCTTCTTCTTTCGATATATGCTCATAGTCGCGCTTAAAAGCAATTTGTGGAATGCACAATGAGCACGCTAGCTACCTGGATTTCAGAGAAACTTTGCGGC
The DNA here is from genome assembly GCA_004194395.1 of Aurelia aurita complex sp. Pacific. Lineage (NCBI taxonomy): Eukaryota > Metazoa > Cnidaria > Scyphozoa > Semaeostomeae > Ulmaridae > Aurelia > Aurelia aurita complex sp. Pacific. The sequence goes on from REGL01000177.1 coordinate 167,659, forward strand.
TTTTTGTGTTGTGATGAAATACTGGTTGAGGGAATATTCTTTGTCGGTAATCGCTAATCGCTTTGAATTCAGGTGTCAACAAAAGCAACTCATGCTATTGCCTTACATAATCTGTCCTTGTTGTGTTGATCCATAGTTTCTGCTTACTTGATTTTGAGACAGCCTGATGTGACAATGGCTTTCTAAATACCCTCATTATTTGAATGAAGGACGGACCTGGTTTCAACTTTAAGCGACGATTGCTTTTCGGCGTACCAATTAGATTTTCACATCGCAATCTACCGGGCGGTGGTGTATGCATTGTTTGAAGAATCGTGCAGGCTTTCTAGTCGATTGTCCTTCATTAATTCAAGATTTACGATAAATATATTTATGTCTTTCAAAACTTTCCAGGAATTCTTTCGGTGAAGGCAAACACACCACCATTTTGAATACAATCACGATTTCATAAAATATCGCAGTAGAACTACAGAAAATTCCATCGAGTTCCTTTCAAGTTATTCGATTCAAAAAGCAATACACGTTTTTCTTTTAGGAGAAACTTGGATCAGCCCATAGCCCATGGTACGAAAAGTTTCTTAATTTGTTTTTTATATATTTGGGTGCATGAATAATGATGTCGATCCTACCACTTATTAATTCTTGACATGCATCATGTTATTCAATTTTTCTTTTGACAATATCTTAGTGCTTCTCCATAACACCAATTTCTTATATAAAAAAGCATGCAGTAGAATTCTAAAAAAATCAATTTCTTAGATATTTGGACCCTTAATTATCCATATGACTTCAGTTGTTGTTTTGGAAGCAAGTAGTGTAGCGTTCTTCTGAATTGGCAACACAAGGTAATCAAACAGTAATTCTTTGAAAGTACCTGTTTTCAGTGTTGGTTTCTAACTGAAAATTGAAATGACGTTGATTGAACTGAGCACTAAATGTACCTATTTGCATAGGACTGCACACCCCCGTACCACTAAAAGTCAAGTACCTCCTCCCAGGTAAGATAAAAAATCAGCCTTGTGGAAATTGTAAGAAATTCGGATGTTAACGTATGTCTCTATTTGCTTACAGACTGAAAAATCAGATCAAGTAAGATGCAGGTCCATCCGCGGCTAAGACTGGGAGAGAACAAAACTGAAATGGAGACTTCTGAAGAATAGCAAAATTAATGAAAAGAGGATTTGTGTAGCTCGATGCAATAGCACATGAAACACTGGACATAGATCTTTTAGCTGTTCTACAATAGATTCAAATAACAGTGAAGCGTGTGGCGACGTATTAATAGCAAAAACAACTGATGATCTCAATCTAAGAAATGCTTCTAACCACATAGAAAGTAGCAACTAAACGTATCGGGCCGTGCCGTTTGTCAGCGTCAGCAGTAAAGGAACTTGGTAGAAGCGAAGACTATAGAAAAAGAAATAACATTTAATGGAACGGTAGGATCGGGCAAGTAACGGAAAAATTCTACGGGCGAAAATAGAAAACTCAGNGCTCGATGCAATAGCACATGAAACACTGGACATAGATCTTTTAGCTGTTCTACAATAGATTCAAATAACAGTGAAGCGTGTGGCGACGTATTAATAGCAAAAACAACTGATGATCTCAATCTAAGAAATGCTTCTAACCACATAGAAAGTAGCAACTAAACGTATCGGGCCGTGCCGTTTGTCAGCGTCAGCAGTAAAGGAACTTGGTAGAAGCGAAGACTATAGAAAAAGAAATAACATTTAATGGAACGGTAGGATCGGGCAAGTAACGGAAAAATTCTACGGGCGAAAATAGAAAACTCAGAAGCAAGAGGAAATAAAATCAGAAAAAGGAAAAGTGCTTGTTAAGTCCTTTCAGAACACTTGTGTCCAGTTTAAAAATCATTCTTTTCTCTAATGTTGTTTTCTTCATGAGTCTATGGGGGCATCAAACAGTCCAAAAATGGTCATATCCTGAACGGAATGTCCTTCCTCTACAAAAGAGCCTGAATCAAGCAATCTTCTCGTCCATTTTTATACGAGATTTTTATTGAGTTATTGAGTAGCGCTGTAGCGTTGAAGCTTGTGTTACTATTGTGCACATTCGAAAGTTCTGCAGAAAGAATCAAAATATCGTTCGATTCAGATTCTTTTTTAGAATATCTAAAAGATCTATTGTTATGACTTCGGAAACCCAAACGCCCAAACACCCACACGGAAACACTCTGAATGTGAGTTTCTTGCAGGAACTAGCTGATATTGGCTGCTACATAAAGGCTCTACGGACCTACACTGTATAATACAGAGATATCTTGGTCAATGAACAAGAAGGAAGGCTGTATGAAATTCGCTTGATCACACCCGGCATCGTCGAAATGTAAAACTGGCAATTATCTTTACTTCCATTGGAGTTAAACTGTAATGTACTTTGGAATAGAAAAAGAGAAGCTCTATGCCACTCATTCTTACTTAATCACAAATCAAGCACGGGGCATCATCGAAATGTAAATATCCAAAGTCTTGCCCAAGCCAACTGCTGCCAAGCAGCTGAAAACTTGAATCAACAATGAATACCACTGAGAAAAGCATTGAACTTTCATGCATCGGTACAAAACCAGTTGTCTTTGAAAATACGACGGGACAATTTGCCATTGCGATTACAACAATGATCATCAACATAGTCTCGTCAATTTTTGCCACAGTGAGTAATTCCTTGGTACTCATAGCTCTTTATCGCCTCAAGCAACATCGTACGCCCTCCAATCTTCTCTTAGCGAGCATGTGTGTCACAGATTTTCTTGCTGGTCTCATTGCAGAGCCTCTCTATGTAGCACTACGAACCTTCGAACTCTTAGGCATCAACTCCTGCCCCGTTACTCAGGTTAGTAGTTTTACTGGCTACATATGCAGTGGTGCATCTCTGTTTACATTATGTTTAATCAGTGTCGACCGCTGGTTCGCAATAACGCAACCACTTCGTTACCGAGCTTCATCGTTATCCCAAATATACATGATAGCCGTTGCTCTTGTGTGGACATTCTGTCTCCTGTTCATCGTCCTGTATTTTGCTGAGGTTATTCCAGCTGTGATGTTTCATGTGTCGTTGCCATTGATGATTCTACCATTGGTTCTGATTGCCTTGATGTGCTATATACGAATTTACCGCATCGCAAGACATCATGAACGGCGTATTCAAGCCGTATTGGAAGTATCGGCTACCCGAGCTACTCCTGAGTTTGAGACAGGAACAACGGTGGGAGCATCACTTCGAAGACGTCCTGTTAAAATAGCCGAAAGACGCAAATCAAAAATAGTCTTGCTCATTGTTGCGGTTTTTGTGATTTGTTATTTGCCAAAAGCAAGCGTGCTGATTGAGGCATTCCTCTTAAATCGAAGAAGCCACTTGTCATATATTCCCGTAAAATGTTCGGAGACACTTTTATTTTTGAACAGTTCTTTTAATCCTTTGATTTATTGCCTTAAAATGACAAATATTCGTCGTGAAGTGGTAAAAATGTACAGCGATATCAAAGCGCTATTCAGTCGAGATGTATGAGGGTGGTACAGTAAAAACCCGCACATGAGAACCTTCCTCTACAGCCTGACGTAAAATAGTTTGTACCCAATAAATAAGAGCCTTTTAAGGCTGACATCTAAACTAGGTTCTTAAAGACAAATGACGGATATATAGCGCCTAGTTTAGAAATAGAACAAAAGATGGCTTAGTGCTTTCATTTGTCCAATTGATTTCCTAATCTCTCGATATCATCAAATACAATGGAATACAATATGCTATATTTAGATTGCCCAGGCCCCTGATTTAAATCACCTTATATCTCCACCATTTGTCTTTAATAAAGCGTCTCATTCATTCATTGGGACATAAATGCAACATTTTGCCAATCAACCTCCTTCATGGACTCCAAAACATTACTTACAGAACTGTTATAGGCAGGGCCTGCAGGGGTAAACTGGGTAAGCTTGGGTTGAAATGGATATGGCCAAGAATGTAAATAAATTTGGTTAAGATTTAGACTCGCATATTTCCCTGTGTTAAGAATCTACACCCTGATTACTGGATGTGCCTCATTGCATAAGAACCCAAGCAGGCTGATTTCAAAATCTTAGGTCCTCATGTGTGGGTTTTTACTGTACTATACCACAGTGTTTACCAAGTAAGTAAAACATGATCAACACTCTTGGTGGGCTGTGAACTAAAACCGACATGGCCGATATTAAAAACTAAAATGTTAATTTAGCAGTCAAAGGCAAAATAAGATGTGAAATTTTTTGGCAAAAGCAATCATTTTTTAGACCCAGAAATTAGAAAAATGCTGGAACTCCATACTCCATAGATAAGGGTTTGTACAGAAAGAGAATTCCACTTTTCATTCTGTTCCATAAGTCATTTGCCATTGACATTTAAATTCCATTTCTGAAACAGACAATTGCTTGCATTGAATTCCTATTTCAATGGCACATAAATCATAGACCAGAATCGAGCGTCGAGCCCTTTCCCATAGGCCATACAAACCCCTTACCAGCACTTTTCTAATTTCTGAGTCCAAAAGATGAGAATCTGAGTGCTTTTGCCAAAGAAGATTCTAACATCTAAGTTAGCCTTTGAATGATAGATTAGCATTTTAGTTTCGAATAGTAGTCATGGTCTTTTTATTCCATATCCTTCGAAACATGTTAACCCTATCCAGACTGGGCTTTTTGAGCAACTAGAAGACTGGGGGGGGCTCATTCAGCCCCCTCTCTAAAATCGCCATTCCTTCACTTACGAAGACGAAACTCACCATGCAGGTAGCCGTGCTTATGATCTATCATTTCTCACAAAAAAAAGTCTAAAAATAGAAATGACGTCATAATTATTCAAGACCAACTGGCACGTGTCCACGAAAAAAATGAAAAAACAACTTTTTTTTAAATCTTTATAATTTTCTAAGATTGATTCATGAAACCAAATTATGCCAATCAAAGCATTGTTAGAAGGTGAAAATATACTTATAAAGTGAAAAATTTGATTTTCGCAAATCCAAGATGGCGGACACAGAGATTAAAAATCTTNCAAGATCCTAACATCTAAGTTAGCCTTTGAATGATAGATTAGCATTTTAGTTTCGAATAGTAGTCATGGTCTTTTTATTCCATATCCTTCGAAACATGTTAAATTTTATTTGAATCGCCAGATACAAGATTGACTTTCTTTGTTGCAATAAATTATAGCGCTATCAAAGTGGTATTTACGAGAGGTCGATTAGACAAATGATTTCCGTCCCTTGTTTCCCTGCGTCCTTTGATTTCACTTATTCAATAGGAAATCATACCATTACTGTACAGTGGGCCCCCTCCCTGTTTCAAAATGGCCTAGACTAGCGGGAATTCCCATACACTCAACAAAATCGCTTCAAAGTCTGGTTTAAAAAGCTACAGCATTGAAAAGCAAACTTTTAGTACAAAGAATAACGTTTTCCTGATCTACTTATCACAAAATACATACCTTTCAAGGAGTGATCTTCCTCTGTAGAAACAAAATAGATCCATCGCAGCTAAGAGAACTCTAGGCCGTATCAACGATTTTTTGCATGCAACAACAACAACTGTCTAAATAGCGCCTCCTTATTGGTTAGAAACAAATTCTAGCAATTTGATTGGTAAATACGGAACCACTCCATACGGGCCTAAAGGGGGCCTACTTTATAGGAATAACGGTATGAGTCCCTATTACCAAGTGATATCAGCAAATCAAAGAACGCAGGGAAAAAAGGGACGAAAAGTAATAAGTCTAGCGATTGATTAGATATGAGCCTACTAGAACTCTTTAGTGTGATGATTTCCGTTGTGAGATTGCAGGCATGGACAACGGTGTCAAAGCAAAGTGGTATTTACGCCAATATGCTAGAAGTCTACATTTGGAATTCCCATTTTATTTCACAGATATCAATATTTGTTTTGAGGCTACTCAAATGTATCTCAATTTCAGAGAGATATATTTTTATTGTTAGTCATCTAGTTAAGTTCGATATTCCAACAGCCAATAAATATATATATATATACGATATATACAGAGTTAACTAATCTCAATCGAATGAACTTAAAATGTGTGTAGAATTCACTGGCGATTTGTTAAATTGTATGCATGGTGCGTAACAGGGGTGGACAAGTACTGTAGAATATTTTATCCCATGTCGGTCCAAAGGAACTGGAAAAGATTAGGATTTTGATAAGGTAATTTTTTGTCCACGACTTTTCTGCCTAAAAAACCATTTTTTGGAACAAATGTGAAATTTTAAAATCAATCTTCCTATTCTATCAGAATATCAGATTTCTATTCTATCAACTATTCCATCAGTTTGCCATAAAAATCAAGTTTTCTAACCCTCCTCCCTGATCAAAATCCAAAAGTTTACCTGCTAGCTCGTTCTACTTTTGTCTGCCAATTTTAAACACAAATGACTAGTTTCTCAAATTTTCACATAAGCGGTTCCACCTTTGTCGGCAAAATTTACGAAAAAAGACCAAAAATGCCAATTTTTCACCAAAGCGGTTCTACCTTTTTCTGGCAAATTTCTGAAAAGAGACGAGGATTTCAAACATTTCCAAAAAGATGTTCTACCTTTGTCTGGCAACCGGTTTCGGGACACTTGTACTTTCGTGGCTACAATTACCACTTGTTTACGAGAACCATGGTTGGTAGAAAATACCGGTTTTTGGGACAAACATCATCAGTGATACATCATGTTACAATTGTCTGCCAAACTGAAGAAAAATGACGGTGGAAATTTGACCTAAAAAGCAACCAGTTTTTGAGACAATGGTGGTGCCAATTTTTTCCTGAACCATTAGTTTTTGGACAGAGGTAGGACTATCGTTCTCAGTGTGGCATACCTGCCCCTGGCGTAAGCAATCTGTGTAAGTAAAGTAGCATCTAAAATAAAAAGCAAATGGTTTGTACGATTTTGACGAAAGAAAAGAATGAACTGAAGAATGGCTGATTCAAACTGACGATACCCATTGGGTAATNGGACCACAGCTTCAAAACGGGTGGTTAATGCATCTTTCGTTTGATATCATGGCTTCAAAGGAGCTTAATGTACTTCAGGTACTTTTGCTGTAGAACTTTATTGGGAATCTTTGGGATTATTTATTATTTAGCCAGAAGTTGGGACCAAAACTCCGAAGATAAATTGATTTGATACTTAGAGAAATTAATTTGATAGTGAAAATATATTTTACCCAATTGCGAGAACATGGAGATTCGTTTTACCAAAATCCAACCAATTATATCATTGAAAACTTTACCAAAGTGCAACTTATAGCAATTCCCTTGAAGTATCGTATCATTTTATTGAATTTGGTTCCAAAAAATCCATTCAAGTAAACACAAGGATTACAATCACTGTCAGCATTACTTGAGATTAGCAAGAATATTTTTGAATCCTTTTTGCAACAAAAAATGATTTACAGCTCAAGAAAGAATTAGGGAATTCACGTTACCTGACAGGTTTGTGCAGATATATATTTTTTACCAACCTAATTCATTTTCGGTATCAAACCCTGGCTAAGTAACTGATTTCTCCTTGATGTCTTAAGTACTTTGCAAATTGCAGCGTTTTCTATCTTTTAAGGGAGTGTGAAATGGTAAGCAGGCTTCTCTGAAACCAAGAATCATCTCTTTTGTTATCCAATTTTCACGGCGCTTGTGCTAAGTCTATATGAATGGGATATTTTGAGATTCTTTTGCCCTTTGTAAATGCAACGTTTTACCCTTGCACCAAGGGTGCCTACCTTGTAGGAACTAAGTTTATTCCCAGTTCTGTATTCGTGACATAATAATTGGAGTCATTGCTGTTTTGTCAAGATGACGTAAGAATAACTTTGTGGCTTCAAATTCCGATGTTGATGTAATACGAGATCAACTGTCATGCGAGATGACCACAGGGAAACAGAACTTTTGACTGGTCAACACTGACAGACGCTAGAATTTGAACATCACCATGCACGAATTAACAGGACAGCAATTACTCTGTGTATCATGTCACGAAAACAGTACTGGGAATAAACGCAGTTCCTACAAGGTAAGTGCCCTTGCTTGCACTAGCCTTTCTCTTACTTTCATTTTGCCTGGGCCCGAGTCTGCACGCAGGCTAGCACGAGCCCTGTAAACAAAGTTTTTGACATTAGCGATAGTATCGTCAGTATCGTTACTTTGAGCTGGGTGAAAAATTGTTCATTACCTTCTTTCCTTTGTCAAAATCTACAATAATTTCTCATATTGATTAACATCAATCAATATCCAGTGGCAAATCCCTTCCTCGATTGTCTCAACCATCACCGTCACAGCAGACAAACATAAACAATGCATTCTTAGTTGGTAAGGTCATTCAGGCTCCCATGCGATTGATCCGCTTACCATTGTTGCATCGAGCCAATGGCAGGTGGCATTTGAATGCACTTCTTCCAACGCATTGTCCATTGCCATCTCTAGTTGCAGTTGCTCGTCCTTTATAAAATGTAAGCCGTATGCTGTGATCATAATGAAAATAATTCAATTTGTTTAAAGTTGAAGTCTGAAGCTAAAACTAAATGAAGCCAGTTTTCTTTCTTCAGTAAGAATTCGTGTTCTGGTTTTCTCTGTTTTATGCAAAATGCAGACTTTAACACTTCCAACTTCAATTGCTGCATATTTCCAAAGAATCTCTTTTCTGAGTGCAAGTTTTTTTACATAAGAAACTTGGATCAGCACTTAGTATTAAGAGTTTCTTAATTTTGCATGAAAATTTCAGTTTTAGTAGTTAAAGTTTTTTAATTAGCTACGGCTAGTTTGCAGTTTAGCGGACACACTTTTAACATTTCTCCGTGTGTGAATTTTGTACCGATTTTGAATGGAAAATGCATCAGTACTAAGATTAAAGTATACCTATTGAACCAGCGGGGGCTTGGGGGCGGCAGCCCCCAAAAATTTGCAGCGAAACGAATTCATTGATTGCCGGTTCCTGCTGCAGTTTTAGGCCATATTTAAGTCATGTTGACGTTCTCCAGTAATTGCGAATTAGTCGAATTACGTTCGAATCTTGCATTATCCAATCAGATGATAGGATTTACATCACTATTGTTTAGAAAGCCAATCAGCAGTTAGTTCTAACAATACAATTCAATTCAATCTCTGTTTTCCTTGGAAACTGTGTCCGCCAAAGTGCATTTGTCCCTTAGCTTCTTATTTTAGGGCCTAAAATTGCGTTATGGTTCGAAGTTGAGCCTTCTTATCAATAAAGGGTTTGCATTTTGCAATGATATTGTCACCACGAATAAGCCATGCACATTAAGGCAAAAATTTACCAATTTTTTGCAGTCAAAAGTTTAAAAAAAGGTAGCTTTGATAGAGAGACATAAATGAGAGAGACATACAGAAATAAAATTGTAGAGTTTCTTAAGTGTTCTTGAACGTAGTACTAGAGTTTCTTAAAGTTTTGGTCATCGTAGTACTAGTTTCTTATGAACCAGTTTCTTATGAAAAAATGTGTAACTCCTCAATTCGCAGGAACGAGTCCATTTTCAATTTTTCAATGTAAAAAGAATTATGACTTACCTGTTTAATTGCTGGCATGTCTAATGTTAATAAAGGCCAACTCTACCCTATTAATAATTTTGAAATTAAACCTGTATAATGCAAATGGGTAGTGGCATCCGGATCCTGTCCAAATTTCAGTTTTCGTTTGGTTTCATAATCGCTTTTCGCAGCTTTCTATTAGCTGATGCGAGCGAATCTTCATTCTTTGATTTCAATTTGCAAATATTTTCTATTGTCAACAAAACTGATTCCATTTGCCTTTTGAATGAATCTCTACTTTTCAATGACTTCCTTTTCCCGTAAGCCAACCAGATTGCTTGAAAATGTCGCTAGTCACAGAAACCCACAGAAACCCACAAGAACTTAGGCATGACAATTAATTTTGTAAAATAGTAACTTGGCCATTACATAAGAGGACATTCTTAGACCAAAGATCTTTGCTTAGACTGATTACATAATCGTAGTTATCGATAATTCATTTAAATTAAAAGATGTTCAAATTGTTGTTATTCTTGTCAATGTTGGTGTTGCTATAACTGGAACTATGGAGTGAGTCTAGGACAACCAATGATTGTTTCAAATCGGTGCACAATTGATCATGGTACATTTTGGAAAACGGAAAACTTCAGGTCCTGGTTCATCTATTTCAAACTCAACAACATACATTCCACAAAGTACTTAATATATAAAAGAGGAACAAATTCTAATTGCAAAAATTTTACAAGTTACATGAAAAATACAAAAAAATGAGCAAAAAGTATCAGTGAGAATATATTTGTATGTGAAACCATTTGCAGGAGGTACTCCCTCAGTAGCAAGGTCAATCGAGGAGATCGAAGAGATCGAGGAAAAGGCAAACTAAGGAATCAGATTTCTTGATAATTGTAAGTATAGTATTCCAGGATTCAACACCAGTAAAACGAACAGATTTGTTTTTTCGGAGTCATGAAATTGTCGTTCTTACATGTTGCTCACCTTTCTTCACTTTGTTACACACCAATTTAGGAACCTATTTGAGATGAAAATACACTTTTAAATATGCGAAACGGATTTCGTTTGATTATTTCTAATCTGCTTATAACATATTGGACCAGAAACGAATTAAACCTCAATTAGCGTTATTGGAGATGAATGTCCAAGAAGTTTTCAAAATGGTGGCAGAGATTTATGATTCTGAGCTTGTTAGGGCTTGCTAGCAAGGCGTGCGAATATATCTTTCTGATCCAAGCACACATTCTATGAGCAGCACCTGATATATTGGCCTTGGAATGGAGGCATGGTCTCATCTCATGAAATCTTATTTCTGGATATTTTCTGAATAGAGAAGGCTCCAAACCTTTAAAAGGTTTTTGTAAAGACATTGAAACCCGTTTCTTTGAACTGAATGGCTAAGAACAAACTTTAGCTACTTTGCAATAATCTTACCATTGGGCTTATTTTTGAAATCATGAATTCGAAATTACACAATCTTTTATAAGGACATAACGTCATCAAATTTCTAGGTATTAAACCAGAAGGGTGAAAGACTTTCGCGTGATACCATATGGTAGGTATATTCTTGAAAATTATTCTATGCATGCTCAAACAGTTTAGAAGCTACCATGACGTTAAGTTTCTTTCAAAAGAATTATAAAATTCTTAGAAAGGAGAAAACTCTCTTATTCTAAAAATATAGAAGAGTTCAGACAATTCCAATGGTAGAGTTATTACAAAGTAGCTAACGCTTCTATTAAGACATCAAGTTAAGAGAAACAAGGACTTGGAATTTCACATCAACCATTCTAACGATTTGAAAGCTATGTTCTCCTGAATAGCATGCTTACGACAAAAATGCCTAATTTTCTCCGGAAAATGGAGATTTTTTGCACCGCACCGAAGCAGGGCTTAGTGCGTAGATAAGATACGGAGAATGCATCTCAACATTTGCTTTTCCCGGTTTATTTTTCGTCTTTCTGGTTAAACCAGTTTTTGATCTAATTGGAATCGAGGCTGTGATCACGAGGTTCACAAAATGGCGGATAAAGGTAAACAAACTGAAGTTGTTAGTGGTTCAAATATGTGCAAATTGTCAGCAGAAAAGATAAAAAGAAATAGATGTAAGTTTGATTTTATTTCATTTCAAGCAAAATATCATGCTGATCATGAGTAGGAGTGGTACTGGTGATGTGATTTTAGAACGCCTCGACATAGGCTAGGCCAACCAACACAAAACATGCAAAATGCAACAATACCAAGTGATGATAATCAATCTTTAGGCCAAATCTGTGAAGCCTTCTAGACAAACCTACAGGTGGGGGCGGGGCATTTAGTGTTTACTTTACTATTGCTAGTCAAAAGGTTGTACAGGGATGCTCAATCCTCCACTTTGTGGGATTAAGGTTAATGTGATTGTTATTTCAGCTGCTGAGAACGTTTCCCTGCATTGTCGCTGGGTCTTTTTTGTGGGTTAGGTAGAAAAATAAACCATTTTTCAGGGTAATCTAATTTAAAAACTCACCACTCACAACAGGCATCAGCATTGCTGGTCACCAATTATTGTCTTGGATAAATCCATTGTCAATTTAATCAGTCTACTTTTTGGTTTTCTCTTTTATTCGGAATCAAGGATATTATGAAATTCTAAAGGCTAAAAGGCCAAAGCTCTGGTTTGCAAGTGGACGCACACTTGAGCTTTCAAGATTGATATTTCTGCTCTCAAAGCAGAAATACCAACAAACGAGGTATCAATGTTCAAGTTAACTATCGAGAAACATTTTGAGAGTGATTAGCCATTGATTAAAGCTAAATTCACATCGCTGGAGTCAACCAAGTCTGTATACATTTTTTGGGACACCCGGTAGATATAAAAGTTAAAATCTAATAAAAAAAACACCCCCAGTTTACAATGGCAGGGATAGTATTAAAAGGTCAGTGCGACCTTGTTTCCATAATGGTCCCTCCAGTGATGTCGTTGAAAAAAAATTTTTCAGCCTGCGTTTGCTGCCGAGTTTGCTGCCGCGCTTGCTTATGCTTCGGGGTTTGCTTTGACCTGTAAAAGATTGACCCTTTCAAAGCATGATCTCTCAGTATTCGATAACACTGAAGAACGCAATATATTCTTATTCATGACCCTACTAAGTAGCCTTTTAGAAAACCTAGAGAACTGCTTTACAAACTCGCCGATAAGCAATTGAATAAGCAGAGGTCTCTTTGGATCATAGAGGTGAAAAGACCATGTTCTTCAACAGGCACCTGGCTCTCTAATAAGGTCGTATGTAACATGCGTATTACTAAACAGTCAGTCTCCACATTAAGTACTGAATCTATCGTATGGGAAATGAGTCATGTAGGCTTTCCTGCCAGGTTTCTTCCATAATACCGGTTGAGTTGTAAAACTGTTTCTGAAGAAGCTTAAACGCCTGTAGCTATTAGAAAATTTGTCAGATTGCTATAAACCGACGATACCTGTGTAGCTACACGTTTTTTTTTTAAAGAAACTTGGATCAGCATTTAGTACTAAAATTTTCTTAATTTCGCATGAAAATTTCGGTGTTTAAGTATTTAAATTTTCTAAGTTAGTTTTTTATTTTTTGGGGTCTAAAATTGCATTATGTTTCGAAGTTGAGCCTTCTTATCGACAAAGTGCTTTCATTTTGCACTGATATTGTCACCACGAATAAACAGTTCACACTAAGGCAAAATTTACCAACTTTTTGCGGTCAAATCTTGATATTTACAAACGCAATGCCGCAAGAACCATACCCTACCCACTCTTATTCTAGAAATAAAATTTTATAGTTTCTTTATTCTTCTTGAACGTAGTACTGGAGTTTCTTAAACTTTTGGTCATCGTGGTACTAGTTTCTTCTGAACCAGTTTCTTATGAAGAAAACTTGTAACAGAGCTAACATCTCAACGCAGATAAGACAATTTAGGCCTAGGTAAAACATCGTTTCTTTGCCTTGTCGAATTTAATAGATGTATTCCAAAGTTAGAAAGATTTAATAAAACTTCCAAGTGTTGATCAAATTGGACATGACAAAGAAAACCAACGGTTAAATCATCAACCGTTTTAAATTGTTAAAA
>REGL01000177.1:196649-212130 GCA_004194395.1 Aurelia aurita complex sp. Pacific
ACCCCTTATTCTTATTTATGTTTAGTCTTGTTTTGAGTAAGCCCTTTGTGAACCATGGCACCAGTCATTGGTGACTCACATCCAACCATCTTTACACAAGTTTTGCACCAGTGCATAGTTTTTGTTTTTGTTTTTGTTTTATTTTTGTTTTGTTTGTTTGTTTGTTTTTGTTTTGTTTTTGTTTTGTTTTTGTTTTTGCTTTTTTTGTTCCTTTTTTGTTTTACAATAATTCACCTAAAATAAGCTGGCGTATGCTAGCGTCTGCCAAAATGGAATGGTGCCATGGTACACAAAGTGCTTAATAAGATTGCTGTTAAAGGAATTGTCAAGTGCCGTTCATAGCCGGAACCAGATGACGTCATGTCTATTTCTGCTATGGACGGCACAGAATATTGTATTTGTATATTGTTGAGTTTTAACTGTGATATAAAAAAAAGAAAAAAAAAATTCTCATCGCAGGCCTTCCATTTCTGTCTGTATGACTGGACCCATACTCCTCCGTTCTGAACTCTCTTCATATAACATAGGGCTCCAATCTTGAAATAGGTTGGTGTAAAATTCTATTGCAGTTTTCTTTGAAATAAATAGCTTCGAAGGAACTTAGGGTTTTTTGCTGTAAAGCTGCCGTGGCAATTTATTGATATCTTGATTATTTTCAATATGGCGGCATTTATTAAATTTGATGCCATGACGTCATCAAATTTCTAAATCCTAAACTAGAACAGCTACAGATTTCTGCTTGCCACCATATTGTAGACCTCCATAAACAATGGTGTTCTTGAAGGTTCTGTAATGTTTCCTCTATTAGTTTAGGATTTACGATGATTTGAATTTTTTCAAAATTTTTCCGTGAATTTTTTCAAAGTAATCAAATAACTGCTATTTTGAAAACAATGAAGATATCATAAATTTTCCACGGCAGATTTACAGCAAAGTACCAAAAGTTCCTTTCAAGCCATCCAATTCAAAGAAATCTGCAATAGAAGTTTACACCGACCTTATTCAAAATTTGAAATATTTGAGCCCTATGCTTCTTCATATTGACTTCTGGTTTGGCAATATTGTTGACATCTTCAAGCAATTGATAGACCTACTTTGATCCTAATCGCAGTGCTATTGTAAGATTATATAGTACAACTGTCGCTGCTGTACTACCAGGGCACTAGTGTCCATCTTGTTTACTCCTCATGTCCCATTCCTGGGGCCTCGATACTAGTTTGCCTATGTTTTGTTTTTCCAGAACACAGAAGGGCGTGTTTGAATTAACTATTTTCTGCAATATATTTTTCCAAAACTCAGATCATTTTTCTATGAGTTATGATTTTTCTACTTTTCCATTTTTCTATGGGAAAAGCGGTATCAAAGGTTTGTTTTTGTTTCAGGTGGAAAAACTGGTGGATAAGATCAACATTTACAATTCTAATGATTGTCGGATTTGGCGTTATCATCAAAATGGGGCCACTTGCCATTTTACTACTGGTAATTATGTGATTACTATTGCAAGGATTTCTCCAGATACTGGCTATGCTTGACTAGATTTATTACCTGAGTTCCTTGCGTGCACTACCAAGTCTAAAGTCTGTCTCAAATTTGATACCAAATGAAAAGGTCCGAATAAAGAAACAATGAAAATATTTGCTTGAGCAGATTTGTAGTGAATTATATTTTCAAAGAATATTTCCTGCATAAATGGATTTAGGTCATTTTCAGTTTTCTACATCTCGGTCAGAAGTATTTGTAAGTTCTTTCTATGAATGGTAACTGCACAGTCCTTTTGTAATAGCACACTGAAAGAAGATTCGTTGTCCTTATATGTAATTCCCAAGACCCTTTCCTGTATTTCATTAATTTTCGTTAAAGCTGCCTTCTGTGAAACATCCAGATTAAAGGGTAGTTTTGAAACTAAATTGTAATGAACGACCTTATCAAGTTTATTAATTTGTTCTGGTCCATATAAGGGGATATGTGAGCAAGCGCATAAAGTTTATTGCCAGTTGTTTGGCGCTGTTTCGAAACATGATGGTCGAAGGCGAGTTTGCTATCAATATGAACTTCGGGTAATTTCTTTTCGGAGCTATTAACGACTTCCGTATTCCAATCTTAACAGTAACTGGATCATCACATCTCTGCCCAATGACCAAAAGATGACATTTATCCGCATTTAATTTCATGCATTTGTGGCGAATCGTTCTAAACGCTTGTGAGCTATGTTACCTAGGTTTTTATCGCACACATAGATTGTAGTATAATCTGCATAGTTACAGACATATGAGTTTGGAATAAAAAGTAAGAGATCATTGATGTATCTGTTAAACAACAGAGGATTTAATGAGGCACTGTCATTGATTTGAGTGACAAAGGCACATCTATTCCACTGTTTTATTTTGTATCAAAGCTGAACAAGCCGCTTCAAAACGTTGCATTTTTATTATTTTTGTTCAGCTCTATCGAATCAATTTCCCATGAATATTTAGGTAATTTTTGACGAACAACTGTTGTGTAATTATGAGTTAACATTGTCACATCTTAAGTATTCATTTTTTCAGATTTTTGCCATCCAAGTGAAATGCTACCATGAAATCATTTCTATTGGTCATGTGCAGTACAAGAAGTTTAACCTTCCCTGGTTTCGAACTCTTAGTTGGTGAGTACATTCACCATTCACCATTCACCATTTGAAATTTCCTTAGATTAAAGCTGAATGTCTGGCAAAAAGATTAAAGCAACATAGTGGTTAGCTGTAGTCTTTATTTATGCGCACTTTCATGTTGCCTATATTTGCTTGAAAGCAGCAAAATAAAAAGCTCCACTGTGAGGTAGAAGGAGTTGATTAATAATCTTGTCATGCTCGCTTATAAATCCCTCATAAATCGAGCTTTTGAACAATAGAGACCCTGAAATCTATAACTTGATGTCAAAAAGGTAATGTAGTTTCGGTATGCTTGTAATTTTGCTGAAGTTGGAAAAGAATTTAATTTCATGTTCTATGAGATGTACAAACAACATACAAAGATTGCAAAACGATTTGACTGAGAGCATGGAAATTCATAACTTCCCTGCGGCCATTCAATTTAACGTCAAAATTAACGTTATATTTATATATCACATATTACCGGGTAACCGAAAAAGAACTTCACCAGCTAGATCATAACTAGCTGTTTGAAATCACTTCGTGTGACAGCTTAGCTGAAAGTCTTAGCTATCTTTTGAAATGCAGCATGGTCATTTTCAGCAATGATTACCATCTGCAAAACCAGATCAAAGAAATTAAAACAAATTTCGAATCCCAGATTCCCCATTTTGAGTGAAATTATTGCCATCATTTTCCAGTCAGGGTTTTGTGAAAACTCAACAAAGCGATGGATTTGAAGTTGTCTTGGGAAACTCTCTACTTGCAAAATGATTGACCTCTGTTCCTCATTCAAAGTTCGTGCTCCAAAGCGAATTTAGAATTCAGCTTTTTCATATCTTCCATGGCCTGGAAAACAAGGGAATAGTCCGAGAAATAAATGGAGTTCCATATTTTTGAAACTGTTTTTTCGGACAGTAGGTATAACTTAAACTGACCAAGCAACATCTCAAACGATAGCTAAGCCTTTCAGCTACATGCTAATACCTTATAAAACAAAGTTGTTGTGCGTGTTGTACGTGGTGTTGTGGGTGTTGTTGTCATGTTGCTATGCTGATACCTTGTTTGTGTTCATAGCATTTTCTTTCAGGAACCTATGTGCAATGTAGCTCATGAAGTTTGTTTTTGAGTCACCCGTTAAATCACAAATAGCAATTGCAAATGACAGTTGTAAATGAAAATTTCGAATAATTCCAACAAGAAATAGTTCCAAAAGCCAAAATGTAAGAAAGGGCAATTTACTCGAGAGAGGAGGTCTGTAACAACGACTATTTGAACCCGCTCTGAGGCCTGAATGTATCTTAATGTTTCTTCAATAACTTGTGTATTTGAATCTGGAGGTAATTTTTATGGTCATACAGGATGATTTGCAGTTATCTTTCATTTAAAAGGTTTAATAACCCATGAGGTCGCAATTTCGCATTTACACAGTGGAGAAGATCAGGCCTATCTGCATAATAAGCACGACAGAGCAGCCGAAAGTGTTCTTTGTCCTCAATATAATCATTTATCGGGCACAAAGGATTTAAAATATCCAAGTATGTATGTATTTTTGTAAAATTTTGCCAAGAAATTAAGAGTTCAATGTAATATAGATTTAGAAAAAGAAATAAGTTTAATTACAGGTGTACAATATTATATAAATATAGAAGTGAAACATTTATTCCAAACACACCCCCAGTTAAAATGGCAGGGATAGCATTTAAAGGTCAGTGGGACCTTGTTTTATACGATGGTCCCTGAAGTTAGGTTTGAATGTATGAAAATTCGGATTGCTGAGTCCAACACGCACCTGAGTTATAACTGATAAACCTTTTGGGTCTTGAATGTTCTGCGCCAGTTTTAAGGGGTGGGGGGGGGGGGGGATGAGTGCTTATAAGTTGTTAGTGCAAACATTTTTTTTGCTGTAGGAAGGGTCCAATGGTCAGCATTTGCACTTTGCCATCAATTTGTGAAATTGACCATAATTCAGGAGTTTTATGGCTTCGGATCATCCATATTTCAGTGGTCAGTTAGTTGATAAAAAAGTGAAAACAATTGTTCAGATCGAAGTTAGCCTTTCAACTGAGGGCATCTGGCAGTTCTTGACTGTTAACTCAAAAGCGGTCTGGTCTAAAATATATAACTTAAGCACAAAACAGCAGCAACATTTTAGTTTTATTTGTAGTATTCATAGCAGGTGTCTTGTAAAGAAGTACTCCCATTTGTATCACGAATAGCAGATCCGGTATACTACAGTAAATCCCCGCATAAAAGAACCTACTTTTTTGAGAACTAGGCTGAAATAGGTTCTTATTTTAAAGGTACTAAGCCAAATTTCAAGGTATAATGGTTCTTATTTGAAGAGTACCTTGCGTATGCCATTTTAGAACCTTCGTCAATGATTTTCAGCCCTATTATTTGTTTTGGCAAGGTTATAATATACCTAATAACCAATGCTAAGCTTTCAAACAGCAGGGGAGGAGATTCAAACATTAAAAACCCACTGGGACAAAAATGAACTCAACACTGACAATCCAAAATGAACTTTGCTACCACTGCTATAAGAACATATTTTTCATCAAACTGAAACAGGTTCTTAATTACAAGGTGCACAAGTTAGGAAAAACAGCCTGTAGGTTCTTATTTTTTCAGGTTCTTATTTGCGGGGATTTACTGTATATCATCTTCATGGTATTTTTGGGTGTTTCATCTATTTGTGCCTGTTCGTTAGAGTCAATCATCTGCTGGAAGGTGGAGGGAGTTCTCCTTTCTCATACGCCCGAGTTGTCCCTTTCTTAAATTTAATGTATATATTTTTTCATTGGTGTAAGTGGCTACCATAGTTGGAACTCGATGACATCAGGTCCTTTCCAGCTATGGCAGCCACATCATCATCATCAACATCATCTTAGTTCCCTATTAGGTACGTTGTACCCTTACAGTGTTTTTACTTATAAATTTTATTAAGTAGAGACATAATTGCAGTTTCAGTTTGCATTGTCTGTTGTACTTTTTTCATATCAAGTAAAATCTAAACTAACTATAACACATTATTGGTCCCATCTACAGCGGGAAAAGACACGGGGTCACCTAGTTCCCACTGCAGATGGGACTTACAAATTAAAGCACACAATTTCCAAAAGTAAAACAAACAAACAAACAGACCAACAATTAAAACAACGAAATACAAGAATAAACAAAACACAGCATTAACCACAAAAACCCAATCCAAAACGAAGAAAGGAAAAGAGAAACAGAGGGAAGTCGCTGCTATAAAATTACTTGAAAAGAGTTGCTAGCAAAATCTCTTGGATCGTTCAATGAAGGATATCATTGCCTCAATAATCATTCTATTCTCGACTACATTCAAATCAGAAGTTCCGTACAATAGTGATTCACACAAATCCTTTGAATCCATATTTGTGATTTCTAACCCAGGTACATCCACGACCTGAATGAAGAGATCTATGCGCATCAAGTCAAACTGAGGGCAATGCAGGAGAAAATGTTCGTTATCTTCGTTGCCCGTACCACAGATAAAACGAGGGCCTAAGCAGTCAAAGCTGTGCCGAAACCTATGCTCATTGAGTGGGCTGAATTTCGCCCGCAACTTTTTTAGGTTCTTAAGACCTGTCATGTTATTAACATTGTACCGGGTGACCCAGAAAAAAGTGTCCCAACGCAATCTGTTATAGAAAAGAAAGTAAGTGGCCGATTGAAATATTTCAAACGTTGTTCTGTCGCTAAAAGACTAGCCTACGTTATGAGTATTTTTCGTAATTTTTTTGGGAACGTAAGGTTCCCAAGTTAAGGATTTCGAGGACAAGGGCAGGCTTGAAATCCTCAGAAAGTCGTCAAAAACAGGGGATCGATTTAAAGCCATGGCAGATCTTCAAAACGACGAGGAGCGTGTTTCATTTTACCTGAGAATATCTTTAAGTACCTAGGGACTATAAACTTGCTCTGAAGACTTCCGACTGGGTTGCCAATTCCCAGGTTGAAATGAAACACGCTCCTCGTTGTTTTGAAGATTTGCAATGGCTGTAAATCGATCCCCTGTTTTGGACGACTTTTTGAGGATTTCAGGCATGTCCCTTTCCTCGAAATCTTTAATTTTGGAAATTTTCCGTGCCGAAAGAAATTGCAAAAAATATTCATAACGTAGGCTAGTCTTTTAGTGACAGAACAACGTTTGAAGCATTTCAATCGGCCACTTATTTAATTTCCTGTAACAGATTGCGTTGGGTCACTTTTTTCTGGGTCAACCGGTACACAGATTTTTTGACCGGTCTGATAACTGGAAGTTATTTTGTTTTAAATTCCGCAAGAGTATTGTAGTCTTTGATATTTTGATCCAACAAATTCCATTCAAAAAGGACGTTGTATTTGTCCTTTAGTGACGTTGAATTCTTTTTCAAAATTTTAGCCATCGGTCACGTGCATTTTTTTACGATCCACTGCGAAGAGTAGTTGTTTTTGAAGTGAATCATTTCCTGATCTTGTTATATGTGCAAGGTATTGAAGATGTTGCTTTGTACAAAAATTGGCAATGCTTGAGATCTTTATTATCATTTTGAGACGGTCAGTGCTGACCATAAAGGACCAATCCAGATAGTCGGGTTTGGCTGTATCTGTCTCGGCTTCTTCGTTGGTTTTCTTAAATTTTTTTAAAGCTTTGGCGTATTCGATTGGGACATTTTTGTGATCATTCTCCTGAGGAAATTATGCCAGATAGATTCAATTTTTCTTAGTTCGCTTGTTGTGATCTCCCAAGCTTGAACACTATATAACAGTCGGCTGCGTGCACATTCTTCAAGGATTCTTGTTCGGGTGGATATCAGTATCTTTGTATCAGTTGATACATTTTTGAGCTCATTCCATTTTTGGAAAGCAGATGAAATTCGGACATTTAGGTAACAAGAATGGTCTTCATCAGTGTTTACGATCATGTGTCCAAGGTATTTAAACTTACGAAGGCTTTTAACAGGTGCACCGCTGATTGAAATGAGTGGTGCTTTATCTCTAACTTCCTCATGCACGTTAAAAGCCATGGTTTCCGTTTTATTGATTGAGATTTTTAACCCATATCTTGGGAATGTTGCATCATACAGTTTAACTATTTCTGAGAGTTAATCAATANATTCTTCAAGGATTCTTGTTCGGGTGGATATCAGTATCTTTGTATCAGTTGATACATTTTTGAGCTCATTCCATTTTTGGAAAGCAGATGAAATTCGGACATTTAGGTAACAAGAATGGTCTTCATCAGTGTTTACGATCATGTGTCCAAGGTATTTAAACTTACGAAGGCTTTTAACAGGTGCACCGCTGATTGAAATGAGTGGTGCTTTATCTCTAACTTCCTCATGCACGTTAAAAGCCATGGTTTCCGTTTTATTGATTGAGATTTTTAACCCATATCTTGGGAATGTTGCATCATACAGTTTAACTATTTCTGAGAGTTAATCAATATCTTTAGATAAAGTGACTATATCATCAGCATATAAGATCATTCTGAGGCGTTGAGCACCGGAAAGACCATGAACACTGCGCTGCTGGCATATTGAACAATATCTAGGAATCAAATAAGAGTAATGACGCCTAGTATTCGGGAATTTTTCCAGTATCTCATGCTCAGCGCATCTTAAAGCAAAATCCAGGTATATATTAGAAATGACAGGTGTTTTAGAATATTTATATTTCATTGTACCGGGTGCCCCAAAAAGTACTCCTGTTTAAAAAAAAATCACCAAAAACTGATTATAAAACATTTAATAAAATGTTCTTTTTGACTTGTTTTGTCAAAGACCCAAAAATATTTATAAGTGCTAAAATTTTTGCTTTTTATGCAACGAGGTAGAAAAATTGCCCATCAAAAAAACCTTATTTTGAGCTATGCTTTTCAGCAAAATGTTCAATCTTGCCTAACAGTCAAAATTTCAGATTTGTCATCGTCATCGAAGTCTCCAATGAAAGTGTGCATTTCCTTCTGTCATTTATGACCAAACTAGAAGCTTTATATGCACAAAGAAATTGATCTGGCAAGCATAAATGCTTTTTTGCAGTATGATTCAACACCAGGTAGCCCTAAAAAGAGCTAAATCTGCTAATTTCAAATCAATTACAAGATCATCTATGTCTTGGAAAATATTTGGTCCTTGATCTAATTGAAAAAAAAAAGAAAATTGAAGATCGGTCATGTAATTAAATTTTGGTAATTTTTCAAACGGGAGTACTTTTTGGGGAAATCCGGTAGTTTATTTGTTTTACCTGTGATATATTAAAAAAGAAGTCTAAAATACCTAAAATTGTCTAAAGCACATGGAACACAGATGCAGAGGTAGATGCTCTTCACAAGAGTCTTTAATATTTGCCCATTCTCTCTGGTGCACTGGCAGTTTTCCAGTACTTTGGCAAATGTCTCACTGTCCATCTAATCCTCTATTTTCAGGTATTTCTTACTTTGTTCAAATTATTTCTTTTATGGTGAAATGGTGGCGGAGTACTTTCATGGGTTTTCGTATCAGCAGGTATGGCATTTGTTTTTATTTGAAATTTGAGCACTTGTAATACCATTGTCGGTAAAAGTACCCATTTTGAGTATCTTTCGTAGATGGTACAGTAAGTCAAATGTGAAAGTTGACGACTTAATCTTTGATTAGCATCTTGTCTCATTTGATTGACCGCCTTATTTTCATTCTCTACTAACATAAAATTTCTTCAAAATCTTCGTTTGGAAGCAATCCGAAACAATCAAGACGCATCCATTGATATTAACATAACTTTACTTGGCAAGAGAAAATTCTACGACATGATTTCAGAATTGTAGTTACGTAAATCTATTTACAACCAATCAAGTAAGAAACTTCCAAGGCGGCTGAGTATTTAGAAACTTGGTATACAACTGTTCTGAGTCTTTATTATTATTATTATTATTATTATTATTATTATTATTATTATTATTATTATTATTATTATTATTATTATTATTATTATTATTATTAAACATCTATTTAAAGTAGGCTAAAACAATGAATAGCTAAATTACAGCTAATTAAGGCCTACTATTTACAATATACATAATTTACAATAAAAACTATTAATATATATTACAGGACAAATCAGAGTTAAAATCTATCATGTTAGAAACCCAACCTGCAGGATATATACTTTGCAAAGCCTACAGTTGCATTTTCCACCATTCCAGCATCTAATTCGTTTTTTGAACATAGGAAGGCTGTTAGATTGTTTTATTTCTTGCGGTAAATGCTGCCACAGTTTATTTCCAAGGTAAGTAATGGACTCAACTCCAAAGGACGTAGTTCGTACTTTTGGCAGTTGAGCATCATCACCATGCCTTAGACAGTACCTAATATTGCGTTGCATGAAAATATCCTTCATGAATGGTGGATTCAGACCGCCTTTTGTTTTATAAATTTCAGTCATGAGCAACTGTAGGTTTCTTACATGGATTGGCACCGATTTAGATTGCTCCAGGAGAGAACCGAAATCATTCTCGTAATCTTTATATGCAATGCGTAATGCCCTTTCTTGAATATGATTTATTCTATGATTCAAAGCTCTATCATAGAACATCCAAACAAGTGGACAGTAGCTGAAATGAGACAAAACAAACGCCCTCATTAACTGCTGCAGGTTTTCAGTGTCCATGTATCGTGATATTCGAGCAAGAGCATGGAGTTTTTGGCTGGCCTTTTTGCAAACAGTCTTGACGTGCTGCTTGAAAGAAAGTGATTGATCAAAGGTTATACCGAGAAGATTTTCCTCTGAACTTTCTTTCACACAGGCCTCGCCTATTTTAATTGTTGTTTCATTACTCCTTTTTGCACCAAAAATCATTAAGTGGCATTTGGCTTCATTTAGCTTCAGGCAATTGTTTGGAAACCATTCAGTTATCTTAAGGGCATCATTCTCTAAATGCATAATGACATTTTCGATGTTAGGACCACACGCATAAATAGTTGTATCGTCCGCATAACTACAGATTTCGGTCTCCTCCAGGANATCCTCCTTTTGAACTTTCCTACATAAAAACAAGATAAATAAAGCTTAACACTGTTCATGCGTTTAGCTATTGTCCTGAATCTTGATGTGACCATCTGTATCCATCTGCAACGCTCTATATCTCAAGATAAATGGAAAAAAAATCATGTCTACCTATTTCGACTATTTCCACTTAAAATTAGGGTCTTGGACAGTCTTTTTTCAATACTCTATTTTACGTGGGCTGGAAGGATTTCTAGCTATTTCTAGCTTATTTAGGCCCACTATGCATGCCGCATCGGTTGGCCTATTTGTGACAGTCTATTTGTGACAATCTCATTTCATTTTGGAAACACAGCCTTAGATAGCCAGAAAATACAAACGAAGTTTAAGCAACTTTACGCCATCATTTCTGAATAAAAAGGCACAACCAATCCGATCTAAAGACAAAATTTTCAGCACGGGATCTACCAAATTCATTTCGCAAAAAGTAACAAATCTTACCTCCCAGTATCAGCAAAGAAATCATCTTCATAATCTTTTAATTTCTTTCCAAGTGACTTTTTAGATTTCTTCGCCATTTTTTGTTGCTTTAATAATTCTTCTCTGCAAAAGGCAGATCAAAATTTTGTGATTTCATAAAAATGAAGACTTGGGGTGACAGAACAAAGTTATGCGGAGAAGAATACCATGAAAACAGTTGGAGACAATGTCAAACTTTGTACGCAGATACACTTTTGTTGCTTTTGCCAAGTATTAACTGAAGTTGTCAAATCGATGTTTTTATGCCTAGGCCTAAATCGAAACGAGGCAGGAGTAATAATTATCAAAATAAGCTGTTTTAACATGAGTCGTAGTTAGAGCCTCCGGCAGTCCAAAAATAGTGATAACTACGGCCATGTAATTAGTCTATTTCTTGAGCATCCAAAGGAAAATTTAGGTTTTGATTCGAAAGAATAAAGACATTTTAACAAGTAGGTTCTTAAAAGCAGAATTTTCTTATACACAAGGATTGCAACAAATTAGATTAAAGATTTAAAAATACCCAGAAATGAAACTTACAAAGTTGCATCATGTAAAACAGCTTCATTCATCGTAGCAGAAGTTACAGATGTCAGCGTATCTTGACTGATTGTACCTTGAGTGATTAATGAGAAACCTGACGATGATTTTTCAGGAGTTTCTGTTGGTTTTCGAGTTATGTTGAATGTATCGTTTAAATCATCGCCATTACTGTATGATACTGCAACCTGCAATTAAATGTAGGAATTTAAGGAGTTTATCAGATGCATTATTGCGGTATTAACGTGGATAGGAATGGCTGAAAAAGATATTGAGACAGCAAGGGTGATGGTGGCAAAAGAAGGTGGAACGATCTTTGTAGCAACTGATGAATACCTACAGTTAAGCCCGAAATTATTCATACCTATGTCAAATTTGGAATATTTTCAATCGTTATATTTGCTAACCAATTCACAAGATATTTCATTCCTTGCAATGTCTCTTGTAGCACTTGTTTCAGCCTTTTATCACTTTCTTACGAAACTTCAGTCACAGTAAAATTGGTCCTCAAATAGAACGATGCAAAATACTCAGAATTTGGCATAGGTATGAATAATTTCGGGCTTAACTGTAGCAAATAACAGGTCATTATGGCAATCGGTAGTTAGCCATGTTGTGTTAAAATAAACGAATCGCGTATAAGATAGATAGATATATATTGCGGTGAGGAAACAGGCCATTGGATGTCAAATGTTTCAGAATGATTCGAGTGAAAAATAAAAAGAGTTAAGTACCTTTGGCGTTCCGTCGTTTCTTGAACCATTTATTGAGTCGTCTGAAAAAAAAATTGTGAACAAAAGGATATCATGAGAATTCTGACAATAAAAATGTCATTACCAACAAGAGATTGAGACTATCTACTCAATTTCTTTACAAAGTGAAAAAACACTCTGTGAGTAACAACAGAGGGCAGAGAACAATGCACAAAGAGAGATTAACAATGCACACAGCTAACCATGATGCTTTGTGGCTCCAAAGTCTCCTTTCGTACGACGCGAAAGTCGCTGCTGGCCTATAATGTTTCGGTGAAACTGTATTTATGTTGAGGTGCCTTAGACCGCGATTGAATAAGAACATGTGGCGTATAACTTAAACAAGAACTGAACTATAACTGTAAACTCTAAATCTGATCTAATCCTACTCGATATCAACTGGGTGTATGTTATCTGAATCACGTGGTTAGATCCTTAAATGTCATTGATGCTTGGACATCATCTGGCCTAGGTTTTCTCTGTTTTCTTTTCATTCGGTACACAAAGGACTATGGGTAGCAATGGGTCTTTAAAGGCAATAAATTGAATTGAATTGAAAAGGCAAATGCAATGATTGATAGCGAAAGGAATTCAAAGGACGAAAGAAAACTCAGTGAGGAAAGTGGTAATTTTGGATCAAGTTAGCACGATAGCTGGACAATGCTTTCAATAATTAAAGACTTGTTATCATACAAGCATATCAAAAAGCTAGCCTCATTCTACTTACCCTCATTGATCGGATGTAAATCATTTGATGATTTATTCGTTGATCCCTGGGATCTGAAAAAATATATAAATCTCTTCACGTGAAGAACTGCAAGATTTTTGTTTGCTTCTAATCAGTGGGACGTCAATTAAATACCTTTAGCTAAGGAGGGTAGAAATTATGCTTTCAGCAAATAGAGAAAAGAAATACACTAAAAGGAGAGGAGAATTAAAATGTGCTCCTGCCTGGGATCGAATCGGGATTCATATATCTATTTAGGGAGGGTAGCCCTTCAGCAAGTGCTGATTTTCAAGGGGCCCTCGGGGGTGAAATTGTTGGAGAAACTTTTTACATGAAGACACTGGGTTCGATCGCAGGCAGGGGCACATTTAAATTTTCCAATTGTAGTAGCCCACTCGTGATAAATTCAAAAGAAGAGGGATATACGAAGGAAGTAGGAGAAACAGTGGGAATGAGATTCAGTAGATATTTGGCTACAATTACGCATACAGTAAATACCCGCGTATAAGAACCTACAATTTTGCAAGTCAGCCTGTCTTCTTAAACAATGAATACAATGGATTGGACAATTTCAGGCTGTAAGTTCTTAACCCATTAGGTTCTTATACGCGGGTTTTTACTGTAAAGTGAATACCAACAACCTGATCTAATCTATAGTTAAGAAGTGGGGGCCAAATCAAGTGAAAGTTTTCACCAATCAAACCGCACAACCAGTCCCAAAATAACGTTTATATTTACCTTTGCGTGTCTAGCGTATCTTCCGATTGATTCCCTGATATACTTTGACAATCCTGTTATAAAAAGAGAGGATTTGAAGTTAAATCCGTCCTACTCAAATAAGAGATCATACTGCAAAACTGTTGACTTGATACTGTCAATGCCACAACATTAGCGCTATCAATACAACGTGGTTGGACAAAGTTGCAATAGACCTTTTAGCTATTCTACAAAAGACCCTGGATCGAGCGTTATTTTTGTACATCTTTATACGTGAAGTTTGATCGAGTGGCGTTAGAGCTTCTATCATTATTATGCACATTCGAAAATTCTACAAAATGTTAGCAAAATGTCGCTCGATTCTGACTCTTTTCAGAATAGCTAAAAGGTCTATTTGGCGACTCATAAAGTTTAGAAGACAGTTTCAGTAGAAACTTTGAAAACCCACAGAAATCTGACAAGAAAAACTGCACATCCGGTGAAAAAAAGAGGGCAATGAGTAAATGATGAGACAAAAACAGTTTCCTACCTGCAAAGATGTGGCCAAACTGAAATGTTAAGCTACCTGGATCATAGAAAATTACAAGCGCAATACAATAGATGAGAAAGTTACCTTGTTCGTTGCTATTTGCCTTTTTATTCGTCTGTATCTTTCATAAATAGGTCGCATTAAAGTTTTATCCTCCTTCGATGTCTGCAATAAATCATGAAATAAATATGAACACTGCTAGGCAAGGTACACAGAGAAGTTTCATCAAGAGAGATCAATAAATAAATAAATAGATAAATAACGCGCATATCATTAAATATGGATCATACACACATAAAGCAATTACATTGTGAAACTGTTCTTACTAAAAACTCAATTTCAGTTCAACGGGGAATTTTTTTCAGTAATTTATTTTGAGTGGGTAGGGAGTATTCATGGCTATACTTGAAGCTAATTTAAGCCCCCTATGCATTCCGCATGCAGGCATGGGACCCCTAGTTTAACGTCCCTTCCGAAGGACGGCAAGGTGAGCTGCGAGGTCAAGCCTCCGAGGTCACCCATCCGGAGTTCGACCTCACTCGACCGAGCTTAACTTCAGTCACCTTAGGAAACTGTATAAGCCGCTCGGGCACTCACCCCTGAAATGAAATGTCTTAACTTTCAACGGTTTGATTATTATCATGTATTTTCAAGGGAAGTCTTAGTCTATTTTCGATAGCTCTGTTTTGCTCTGTTTTGCAGCTCTGACAAGCGTTAGTCGATAAATAGCAACGTACCGGTCGTCCATGAAGATTTTCATATTGCAACAAAGCTTTCTGTACTGCTAATTTTTCGTCTTTTAATTGATTCGCTGACATCACCTATAAAAGTAAATTATGAACGGATAATAAACATAGATAAATATGAACGTATACAGTATTAAAAGACTTTCCATAAACAAATTACTATTAGAAATTACTACGAAAAGTATGATTGATGAAGTGCTACGCCAGATACTTTGTTTAAATATCGTTTTCAAATAAATCTATATTCAGAATTGAATACAATCGCCACTCGTGACTACCTTTTGATAACATTGCAAACATTTTAAATATACCTCTAATTCTTCGGGTCTGCCA
>REGL01000177.1:212528-231596 GCA_004194395.1 Aurelia aurita complex sp. Pacific
GTATCAGGCTGTGCCCTTCATCAGTGGTAAAGAAACTTATAAGAAACAAAGAATGTAAAAAAGAACTGAAATTGCACGGCTCATTGGAATGAAAAAGATAGCATCAATAGCTGTTAGCTAGAAAATCATCGACAAACGAAGTGTGGGAACATCTGGGAGCTAAAATGTCCAGGATAATATTTTCATACGCTTTCTGGAGTTTTTGTCTAATTTTCAATCTGCCTCCGGATATTTGAATACCTTGCTTGAAGCCTTAAAGGGGCTGTACAAGATTTTTGTAAACAAAGATAAAGATCAGCTGGCCAATATCATCAAATTCAATGAGAAATTCCTCTCTAATTGGCGCGTGGCCTACAATTTTTTAGCCTGCCTATTGCCTTTCGTGTGTTTAGGCTAAACACATTTGAAACTCGTCACTCAGAATCCAGCTGTATCTTTATAATCATTGGTGGTATAAAAAATCTGATTGCACTGGCAAATGCTACGGGGTTCAAACATGTAGAAAGCATCTTCATTTGCAATGTATCTGCTGCTATTTGCCTGCATTAGGGGGGAAAGTTTAGCATCTATGGAAGTTCAGCTTGCACAGCCCCCCTAAGGCTAAAGCAGTCCCCGTCTGTCAAACAACCCAAGCACCATGCCCCTTCCCTCAAGCAATTCTGAAAAGTTAACATATCAAAATGTGAGGAATTTTCACGTCACCTACCTCTCATATTTGGAGCAAATCCAACTTCTGGTCCAGTTTGACTTGCTTCTGCACAATTTGGATTTTCTAAAATACAAAAGTCACCCATTGTCAACTTGAATCTTAGTAAACATGAAACCTACGTTAATTAAAAAAACAGTTAACTGAATATTACTTATAACTTGTCATTGCAAAATCATATGCTATCAACGCAGGATCCAAAGAACCATATCTGAAAGTAGCTTTCGAAAAACCCTGTCTGGCTTCAACTAACATTAATGAACCGGAGTGCAAAGAGTAAAACAATTTAAATTGTCTACATCACACGGATTGTTAGACCGCTTTATAGGCCCCACACAAAATGACGATATAGCATTGACAGTTATCTGTATAAGGACGTCATTACAATTTTCAAAACGCTTTGTGCTTTGCAAGATATTAGGTCAGGTGGCTGAAATTGTATTGTTTCATCACACGGCTGTTGGCTTGCAGTTTATTCGCGTTCACAGCTGGGGATTTACTTACAGACAAAAGTGAAAGCCTGTTTTCGTAAATATCGATGAAGAAGTCGATAAGTATAAAGTAACTAAGAAGGGCAGTAAAGGATAAGCTTGGCCTATGCTGTACAGACATTATTTTCAACATACCTTTTATTGTAGTCATCAGTTCTAAAATGGAAAAAAGCCAATCAAACATATGTAAATATATCAAGTTTAGAAAGAAATAGGGCTGGAGAAGGGCTTGATTCTAAGTACAACTTATTACAGGAAATTTAAGCAACTAAAACTTTTGAAACATTAAATTTACATGGCTGAAAATTAAACTGAATTATGGGAAAAAGAATCACAATTACAGTGACTTTTTAATGAGGCAATTTTAAAAGTTTGAAAACATAATATCTAATACGACTTGAATTAACGCAAGTTGCCAAGATTCATGTTAATCTCATGCGTCGCTGATTTCTTACAATTAAGTGATTCATATGAGTTTGGGACAGACATAACACTTCTTTGCAAATTTTCGCCCTGAGCCTTGATATCGCTGTGGAAGGGGGATATGAGACAATTCTATTCTATATCACGGACAAACTGGATAGCCAGAAGGATTATTTCATAAGCTAATCAAAATTTTAGGAATGAGACAACTATCAAGACCTAATCAATAGCTAGTGAAGCTTGATTTTACAAACCTCTTAATTGTTTCTTTGCCCGACCAAGCTCAGCAATATATTTCTGTACTTGAGACTTTTCTGATGGTTTAGGCTGCAAACAAAAGCGAAAACTGTTAGTGAATCAATAATGGGACAGCAGGAAATGTATTTTTAGACCTCAGAGAAATGGTGTTTCAAAATATTGCCAATGTTAATGATCCTCAAAAAGTAAATGAAATAATAACAGTAACTTTTAGGAACTGTAAAGCGGATTTGAAGATAAGCATAAAAAACCGCGCTATATTAAGTAATTGATTTGTAATTTGTAACTCCCCAAAGACCATATTTTGAGGCTAACTTAAATTGCACCATAACAGCTTTCTTGTCTTCAATTAAAAATACCTCATTCAGTTTACTAGGAACTCAAGTTGATTCTGAGTCTATGAATAAAATCATCATTTTTTTTCAAGATTTAAACTTTCTATTTCTATTTCTATTTTTACTTTTTTTAGGCACGGTAGCCCCATCAGTCCTGAAGAACTGCTTTTCAGGGGGCCGTGGCTTGCAAAATATATCTTGATAACACTTAAGATCTTGCGATTAGGGTTTGAATTAATGGTTCTAAAGAGATCCTGTTTGAAAAAGAGTCTTTTATTAAACAACAACATGAAAGGAAAAAGGAACAAAGATAGATTTACGATGCATACCGGTCTATGATGTTGAGCCTCGAACGAAGTTTCAAAGTTTGAAATGATTTTCTTGAGCGCTAGAAAAGAAAAGTATCATCATCAACATCATTAATTTATTCAACGTAGGCTACATAACATAAGAAGAATAGCTAAATTACAGCTAATTTAGGCCTACTTTACAAAACTAGCATCACATGAAAATTACTTTCCGTCGGGGTTTTCCATTTTAATCAAAGCAATATCAACGCAGGGCCACTTGTAAAACAGCTCCGGCTGAAGGGCAACCCTCCTTAAAAGAATCAAATATCAAAGTATCAAGCAGGGGAAAATTCAAGGGAAAATTCAAGAGAAAGTTCATCAAGATGAGAAAAGCAACTTACAATCTATTCGTTTCTTTAAATCCTTCTGAGACATATCCAAGATTGGAACCGTGTCCTGTCTGAAAAAGAAATTAAATAATAAAAAATTATATTTTAGAGAATAGTCACTTACTGGTTTGAGAATTTTTATCGTAACTTGCACAATATTTAGCAAATGGAATGCTGGCACTACGAAAAACATTTTGATGAAAGTTACTAAGCACATTTAAACAGTATGACAACGACACAGCGCTAAAAATTCAGCTCAAAAAGGGGTCGTTTTGCAAATGCGGTCACATGATATGATAAGCAAAGGCATAAATTATGAACCAATCACTTCAGGATCAAGATTACAGACAATTAATCACCTGTAAAGTAATTTGTGTACAGGTGGAATCTCCTTAGAGCAAACTTATCTGCCGATTTGAATTTGCTGTATGCAACACATATACCTTTCTCTCAAACACAATTTTCATGTTTATTACAAGATAGTAATGTCGCAAGCACATTTATTCTTAAACTTAAGCTATACCTAAATTACTTTAAAGCTTCAAAAAAGTATAAAAGAGACAAACATGGGGCTCAAATCTTTTAAAAGGCTGGTGCAAAATTCCATTACAGTATTCTTTGAATTAAATGGCTTGAAAGGAACTTAGGGTTTTGCTGTAAATCTGCCGTGGAAATTTATTGCTATCTTGATTAGTTTTAAAATGGCAGAATCTATTAAATTTGAGGCTATGACGTCATCAAATTTCTAAATCCTAAACCAGAAATAACTACAGATTTCTGCTTGCCACCATATTGTTGACCTTCATAAACTATGGTTTTCCTAAAAGTTATATCATTTTTCCTCTGTTATTTAAGGATTTACGATGATGTAAATTTTTTCAAAATTTTCCACGAGTTTTTTCCACAATAATTAAACTGCCGACATTTTGAAAAAAATCAAGCTATCAAAAATTTCCATGGCAGACTTACAGCAACTTACCATGAGTTCCTTCCAAGCAATCTATTTCAAAGAAAACTGTAATAGAATTTTACATCGACCTTTTGAAAGATTTGAGCCCTATGTTATAAAAGAGACAACAAACCTTTTTTCTAGGAATATTTGCTGTTTATGGTTTTCTTCTGGGTCGTCATTGGCAAACGATCGAGGTGATCTGATAGGACTATCGGCGAGCACGCTGAAAAAGAAGATTACAAGGCCTTATTATGAAGCCAGATAGCATTATAAGACTCTTGTCTTGTCTAACCCATCTCAAGTTAACACACTGTATATCATGGCTAACTCAAAATTCAGATGGTGTACTGGATAAATAAAAAAATGATCGCCGTTTGAAAGGCCACTGCTCCATCGATATCACAGCAATAATATCGGAAATATTTTCGTGATTTTAGGCCTGTTTTGAAGATCTCTTGAAGGGGTTCTCTCGAAACAATCCTCCTGATTTCAGAACGGGGTGGCCGATTCNATTTCAAAGAAAACTGTAATAGAATTTTACATCGACCTTTTGAAAGATTTGAGCCCTATGTTATAAAAGAGACAACAAACCTTTTTTCTAGGAATATTTGCTGTTTATGGTTTTCTTCTGGGTCGTCATTGGCAAACGATCGAGGTGATCTGATAGGACTATCAGCAAGCACGCTGAAAAAGAAGATTACAAGGCCTTATTATGATGCCAGATAGCATTATAAGACTCTTGCTTGTCTAACCCATCTCAAGTTAACACACTGTATATCATTGCTAACTCAAAATTCAGATGGTGTACTGGATAAATAAAAAAATGATCGCCGTTTGAAAGGCCACTGCTCCATCGATATCACAGCAATAATATCGGAAATATTTTCGTGATTTTAGGCCTGTTTTGAAGATCTCTTGAAGGGGTTCTCTCGAAACAATCCTCCTGATTTCAGAACGGGGTGGCCGATTCCTGTCAGGTAAATTTCAAAATAGATTTGAGCATCTCCATTATTAAATAATACATTTGCTAATAATGTCGTCTTGATATCCGGGCAGTAGTGACCCTTTAAACGGGGGATAGTTTCTTTACTCACCGGGTAGGAAACCAAGCCTCTTTGCCTGTTAGTTATCTCATCCCATCAGACTCTTAAATATACTCTGACACGCAACTCTTTCAAAGATCTAACTTTTCAGTATTTTCTTAGAGTGAAACAAGTGACTAAAGTTCCAAAACAATTGGCCATGGGGTAGTCATTGTCTTTCGCTCCCCATGGCATCGTACCTGTAGTGTTGTATAGTAATTTAAATAGGTATAGTAGAATGTAAGATATATTGTAAAATTTTATATTTGAATAAAAAAGAGTTTCAAAATCTTTCAGTGGATTAGCATAAAATTCTCTGCACTGACAAGTTTTAAACAAGGTTGAAAAATAGCCAAAGAGGAAAATACAAAATGGGCTACTTACTGAGCGAATCTTTCCTTCGGTGAAATTCTTAAATCTTGATCTACAAACAGAAATACAGATAATCAGACAGCAAGACACGAAAGCAAAACTCTTACGTTTTACGTTTTTCTTCACCAGATTTACCAGATGTGGAAACTCGATCCAAACCTGGCAAGCATTCTACAGAGTCCGGATCGAGCGATATTCTTATATATTTTCATATGAAATGCTCAAATGAGTGGCGTTAGAGGTTCTATCACTTTTGTGCACATTCAAAAATCCTACAAAGTGTATAAAAATATGATTTGATCCAAGCTCTCTCTAGAATAGCTAAACGTTCTATTGCAGATTATGCACAAGCTCCTATCTAAGACTATAAAATTTAACATAACAANATGTGGAAACTCGATCCAAACCTGGCAAGCATTCTACAGAGTCCGGATCGAGCGATATTCTTATATATTTTCATATGAAATGCTCAAATGAGTGGCGTTAGAGGTTCTATCACTTTTGTGCACATTCAAAAATCCTACAAAGTGTATAAAAATATGATTTGATCCAAGCTCTCTCTAGAATAGCTAAACGTTCTATTGCAGATTATGCACAAGCTCCTATCTAAGACTATAAAATTTAACATAACAAAGATTTAAAAAAATTGAGCAAACTCCTAAATTTTTCTATTTCACTTCATCAAAAATAACTTTAAGGCCTACCAAATTTATCTAATTAACGTGTTGTTTTTGCAAAATAAATCTGACGCAGGGCAATTTCTGCTTCTGAAAACATTGACAAAATATTGTCAGGGTAAGCAAAATATCCAAAATTAAAGTAGACGTAAATCTTGAAACAGACGTAAAGCTAAAAGCAACAAATATTGTCATGATCACCGAAATATCCATAAGGTTAAAATAAACGTAAATCTTGAAACAGACGTAAAACTAAAAGCAACAAGAATTGTATAATTACCATCTAGATCCTCTTGCTGCACTCTGAACAAGTCCAATGGAGGCACGACAGGCCGTTCTTTTCTCTCCTTGCGATAAACAAATATAATAAAATATAAACATCCGTTTTAACCATTTATGACAAACAATAAAACTAATAAAGACATTGATTATGCATCTGCAGCTTTGACGCTGTGCTTAAACTTTTCATACACAGTTCTTAGCTGTGTAACAAAGCGTGCTAAGGTTAATAATCCATTTAAAATCGAGAAACTTTCCTCAAAATTCACAACTATCGTTATTGCATGTATGCACACAACAGCAGCTTCGAGGATAACACCAAAGAGTAACTGCCAGGTGCCTTGCCCTCCTGATAATCTGATAACAGCTAACTCTGCAACAATTACGAAAGTTTTAGGCAAACCTGAAGGGAGCGTGCAATGGTAAACAGACTTCTCTATAAACAAAACAAAGAAAACATTCAAATACAGCATTGTTTCTTTGATTATCCTTTATTCATGGCGCGTATGCAGCATCGATTTGACTGGGATATTCTTGAATTGTTTTTCTCTTTGCAAAGGCAAGCTTTTAACCTTGCACATAAACCCTTTAAAGGCAGACTGTCGTGAATGTAATTGGCTAGATCATCACATAAAAGTAATTAACCAAAGATCAAATGGGTTTGTATTCTCCAAGCCTTTATACCTTGGCATAACGCTTCCTTTCTTAAATTAGAGGAGTCAGATCGTTATCATGGAGTTTATTTCTCTGGCCATTGAAGTAACTGAAGCTTGCCTGGTTGTTTTCTTTTGGATTGCCTTGTTTACCCTATCTGTGCCACGACAGTGTGCCTTCAACGCGAGATACTAGATTTAAAATGACTACCAATTTTATCGCAAAACCAAGAGAATGACAGCCGACTACCCTGCCTTAAATAACGATTCTAATGAAATAAAATGTAACAAAGAATAACATCGGAAAGAGCTCGGCTCATTCTAGAAAGGGTCCTACCATAATCTACCATAATCCTACCTTAAACTTTGCTAAAATCGAACTAAAAAGAATCAACTTTGGCATTGTGTCATATTATGATAGTAAACTGAAAGCAAATGCTCAGCAGTTTTAAAAAAGCAGTCCTTCGCACAAACCAAGACATTACCAATATCAGACTACTGTACATAGCATTGTGCCAAGTAGTTTTGGGGTAAACAAAAGCTTTTGCAGCAAGAGTGAATATCATAAAACAAAGTACACAGCTCTGTTTAGACAAAGCGACCTGACAGCCTCAAGAACAGATTTCACCCATTCAACGCAGACGACCATGTTTTGCTTTCTCTGTTTATTTTGATTTGACTGACTGCATTCAGAGATGTGAAATGTATTCTTCAGAAAGGCACATCGCTTTGTCTTTTCGGAAACCTGAATCTCTTGCATAATTTTGACAAACACACCTCAGATTCCTTCATTTTTCTTCGCAATTTCGGCGACAACGTAGCATGTTTCGGCGACGATAAAGGCGTAGTTTTCGGCGAAACCGGTCGATGTTTCGGCGAAGATGTTCCATGTTTAGGTGACGAAACGACATGTTTCGGTGACCCGATATCGTCATTACTATTTTTATCACGATTAAGACAAGTTTCATCAAGCGATTTAGTCACTCTGTCATTTTTAATCCGTACTAATAATGGGTTTTCTGCATGTCCAGTTTTATAATTAGTTCTGCTTGTATCAGATGTATCGTTTAAATCATTTTGAATTCTGATGCGGTCTACAGAGTCACTTTCTCTCTCCCTCATCATTGTCTCGATATCTGCAGACTGCGTTTTCCGTACAGGCCGAGTGTGTTTTCGATTTCTTGGTGGTGGAGCTCTGTTTGAGGTTAACTGCAAGAAAACAGACATAATAACTAATAAATCATAGTAAACATTTATAAAAGTGTATTTTCGACTAAAAGAATAAATAGGAAAGGAATATTCACCGGTCACAAAAGTTGCTTGCTTGTAAATTTCATAGGATTAATAATCAAATTTCAATCTCACAATCAGAACTTTCTACGGCACATCCTCGTGCTGCAAGAATCTATAGTCCATCTCAGATTAGATGTCACGTGAAAATGCCTGCGAAACAATAAAAATCGAAGGACACTTTTGTCACAAATCACATGTGACTTCTAATCTGAGCCAGACATTAGGGTTAATGGCTTCCTGTTTAAATGTAGGCTCAAATTATTCATCGAGGAATCAGTCGCACTTGTCATAAATTTCACTTTACAATCAGAACGAAACGTATAGGTGGATTTCAGGTGAAAGTTAAAAGAGGTTTTAATAATTTTTGGTATTTATCACTAACCAGAAGAGGAGATCTAAGCCTCACCAAACCCTAAATCAGCTTTGTATTGAAAAGGCTGGAAGAACTGTTCGTGAAGACCTAGGAGCCTGAAAAGCTCGAAAACATTGATTAGAGGAAGACTACCTGCGAATATTGATGAAATTTGACAGGTGGCTACTGATGATAAAGATAAATCACTAATATACCTTTTAGCTATTCCAAAAATAATCTGGATCGAACGATACTTTGATACATTTTGTAGAATTTTCGAATGTGAACAACAGCTATGACGCCACTCAATCGTAGGATTCGTACAAAACTGTACAAAAATATCACTCGACCCAGACTCTTTTAGAACGGCAAAAAGCCTATTGTTTACGATTTTAATATTGTCGATTTACCAGCCTTAAAAGACAGTTCCAAACTTCAAATCCTGTAAATAAAAAGGTCTGTGAATTTTTAGGACATAAATTGTTGTTTTACTCACACTTGTTAATGTTCCTTTCCATTGGTCTTCTAAAAAGTCCAAGGACTGCTGATCAATCTCCGATATATTCTGTTGTTCTGATGCTTTTGCTGACGTTCTCGAAGACGACTAAAAATCAATCAAACAATTAATGAATAAATAAATCTATCTATTGATATACAAATCAATCAGGCACCATTTATCCTAGAAAACTTTTTTACAAAGCTATTTACAAAAATCCAAAGGTGAGGAAAGCATTAACCATGACGACTTTGAGGACTGACAAAGCATGCAATACAATATAACAAATCTGATTGCCCGAAAGCGTTCAAAACTGACGCAGGAATAAGGCATTGTTTCTCAATACAGACCACTGTCACATTTGAACAGTATCAAGTGGCTTCATCTTTAATTGCTTCATGCTAGACCTTCGGTCATTTTAATCTTTTGAAACAACCTTTTTATGATTCTATCTTTTATCGATCTTTTAAAACAAGAATTTACCCAACCTGCCATAGGGTAACAAACCATATAATTAATAACTCTGTCCTTCAGGCAATACCGAAAATATCAATCCTCAGCTTCTAACTATAATAACTATTTCAGAGGGCAATGCCAGAAAGTGTTAACCAGAAGCTGATGAGGCTGAGGGTTATATTATTTTCGGTATTGTCCGAAGAAAACAGTTATAATTATGGTTTATTAGCCTATGGCAGGGCTAGATAACTTCTTGTTTCCAAAATTCGATAAAGATAAAAGCATGAAAGGATCGTTTCAAAAGATCAAAATTATCGAAGGTCTGTACTTTCTGGTATTACCCTGGCAAAACAGTTGTCATAATATGTATGCTTATTAATTCAAATGTATAAACAATAAACACAAATATAAACTTACAATCCTGATGTTATTATTCATTTTTGATTCCAAAACTTCAGCTGCACTGTGTCTCATCATTTTATTCTTCTTGTCTGCGGATTCTGATAATTTCTCAGCCGTAAATCTTTTCAGCATATCACGAATTGGAGTTTGGCTTACTTCACCTGTACACAAAATGCAGATTTGATCTGATTAGTCAACACAAGGTGAATACCATAAATTAAATTACGAATAAGTTTCGCAAGTAGAGGCTATTCAAAGGGACACTGTCGTGGATGTGAATGGCTAGATCTTCAGATAAAATTGGCAACAAAAGACCCTGACCCTAGTGAGCCGTATTCTCCAAGCCTTTAAAGGGGCAGTCAGACGCGAAACGCGGGTATCAGATTATGCGTGTAACAATCCAATTCGTATAGGCCTAAATACCAAAGCATGTCTACTGTACCTCTTTGTTCGCTGTAATTCTGATGAAATTAATTGAGCAATGAATCCAGTAGAGTGTGAGAAGGTTCTATTCACCTTTCGGTTTCACCTAACATAATAAATCTGACTCAAAAACCAAATTCTTTTGNTAGACGAACAATATCTGTCAATTAAATCCTTGAGATTGTCAAGAACAATGTCGATGGAGATGGATTGAAATGTGCGATAATCCAATTCAAAATCTCCATTGACGAGTCGATGCTAGGCCTAAGCACTTTTCATGCAAATACAATGGAAATGTCCCGCGCAACATCACGTCTGACTGCCCCTTTAAAGGGGCTGTACAAGATTTTTGTAAACAAAGATAAAGATCAGCTGGCCAATATCATCAAATTCAATGAGAAATTCCTCTCCAATTAGCGCGTGGCTAGCGCGTGGCGTACAATTTCTTCAGCCTGCCTGTTGCTTTGCGTGTGTTTAGGCTAAACATATCCAACTGTACCTTTATGATCGTAAATGGCACAACAAATCTGATTGCACTGGTGAATTACACGGGGTTCAAACATGTAGAAAACATCTTCATTTGCAATGTATCTGCTGCTACTTGCCTGCATTAGGGGTAGAAAGTTTAGGAATTTTTGGAAGTTTAGCTTATCTTTTGGATTGTCTTACCCAATCAGTGCAATGCCCAATGACAGTGTGCATTTAAGCTTTATCCTTTTTAGGGATCAAATTTATCGATAAAATAGTCCAAATAAAGAGACTTGCAAGAAATGACAATTTTTTAGCAAAAGTTTTCACAAGGTGTGATCTTTACGGTTCGAAACATCATGTAATATCACAATATAACTTTTCAACTATTCTCAAAAGGAGTCTAGATCGAGCGATATTTTTATACATTTTCATACAAGAAGTTCGATTTTGAGTGGCGTTACAGCTTCTATCTCTATTGTGCACATTCAAATTTCCTCAAAATGTGTTATCTCGTTTGATTTAGACCCTTTTAGAATAGCTACAAGGTCTATTCTAGTGCATCACTGAATTTAATGACAATGGAATGAGTTTCAATATCATGTTAGGTTCCTCTGTGAAGGCTGATTTCCAGTCAATAGCATTTTCTGAGCCAGCAGAGCTTTACATATTAAATGGTCGCTCATGCCGTAACTCTGCATTCAACTTAAACATAATTCCGCCTGCTAAGAACATTCGACTGATTGGAAATCAGCCGTAACGCTAACTTTAAAACAGTCTTAACCACAAAGATTCAAGGGTAAAAAAACCTTCATTACATTTTAGCACATAACTTATCTTTGCCAAAATTGATGTGAGAAGTACGCAGAGCTTTATAGGGTCTTTGATCATCAAAGATAATTGAAATGTCTTCCCTGATTAATGCAAATGACAAACAGTCTTTTGGCGTAGCAGGTTGATAAAACCTGACATAATAAAGATGTCAAACTCTCAGGAGGAGCCATGAATTTACATTAATGATCAATGATTAATTAATGAAATAAACAAGGAAGGATATTTTGAATAAATAATATATCGAATAAATAATACAACACATACTTGTTGGTTTGTCTTCAGGTGATTGCATGGACTCGCTGGCCTAGAATGATAAAAATTATTTTTCTTGTACTTACTAGATATCTGAGAATCGTTGGTCCTTTAAGAACATCCCCTTTACATGTTCATTGATTTGCAACGACATAAAATGTAACTTTTTAATCGTTTTAGTAACAAGAGAAAGCCTTTAAACAGCAACTACACAGTCAATGATCTGTACACAACCCCAAAGTCCTTTCAGTGAAATGTATCTGCTATCTACCTGCCTTACAGCAAATGCGGAACTGTCCCAAAAAAGTGACGTAACGACAAAACATCCTATCATCGTTGCCTTAGCTATGGTTTCATCAGAAGCTGTAACGTCGAGATTTACGAAAACGTCCGTTTCTATTGTCCAGATTTCACTGTCTAAAATCCTATTTTGAACAGCGTACTGAAAGGTTCCTACTGAATATGCAACGTTGTGTACCAATATTCGTGGCTGCGAAGCGTATAGGCCTCCATTTTCACCAATGATCAAAGTTAGTTGACAGAGATAAATAGCTAACTCAAGAGCTGCATATGCAGGTCTAAAATTAGCCTATTGTATTTCAT
The DNA here is from genome assembly GCA_004194395.1 of Aurelia aurita complex sp. Pacific. Classification (NCBI taxonomy): domain Eukaryota; kingdom Metazoa; phylum Cnidaria; class Scyphozoa; order Semaeostomeae; family Ulmaridae; genus Aurelia; species Aurelia aurita complex sp. Pacific. Next base: position 225,015 of record REGL01000177.1, read on the forward strand.
GATTTCTACACGTGCGTGGATTTTGTTTAGCTAGAGGAACAATAGCATGCGTAGGAATGTTCTTCATCCTATTTATAGATTACCTCTGATATGATATGATATGATATAATTTTTTATACACGAAACTACCCTTCAGCTTAAATACAATAGATAAATTGGTTATTAACAAAAGATCAAATTACCTAAGATGCTGTTCTTCCAGGGGGTCGTGTTTTAAACTGATATTTTCAGTCAGCTCTTCAAATACTCCTTTAGTTCTTTTTTAAAGCGACTAATAGTCGGGAGTTCTCTAATATCAACTGGGATATTGTTCCAAACTTTCATAGCAGAATAGTAATAACTCTTTTTCGCATATTCTGTATTTAGTCTAGGAATTTGTAGATCTCTACAGTACCTTGTTGCATAGTTTGACTGCGACGATCTTTGCTGAAATTTATCCCAGAGGCTTTCAGGGCTTAATTTGTTCATAATCTTATATGTCATGACCGATCTATCAAATCGAATAATATTTTCAACGCTCAGCCAGTCACATGACCAGTTATCCTTGAATCTGGCGCTTTCGATTATTGACCGGGCCCTGTCCTGCAGACGTTGGAGGGTATCAAGTTTTGTTTTTGGAAGGCTGCCCCATATTTCATTAGCATAACGTAGATGGCTCTCGACAATAGCGTAGTAGACACTACACAGCTTTGTTTGGGGAATTATATTTCTTAATTTCTTTAATGACGCAAGTCCTCCAAAAACTTTACCCTTCACAGTTTTGNACCTGAGTATCTGATTCCGAAGAAGACATGATGATAGTTGAACCAAATAAATGTTCTTTAACTGCATCACGAATCGTGAATTCAAGTATTCTGAAATAAAACAAAGAAATATCAAAACCTAATCAGAAATTAAGATAATAATTTCATCCAAAATGCCTCCACTTTTTATAAATCTTGGGAAATGATGAATAATGGTTAAACTTTAAAATATCTACCTTTAAAACTTCCATTAATTTAACCCAGATATCGACTTATCTCCATCTATTCTTTACTTTAGATGATAATGATAGGTGACAATAGTTATTCATTCATTCATTCATTCATTCATTCATTCATTCATTCATTCATTCATTCATTCATTCATTCATTCATTCATTTCATTTGAAAGATTGCTAGATACACAAGCATCATCTCATTTATTTACGATACAAAGATAGAAAGGAAAAAGAAATAACAAATGTTCTACTGCTAACAACTTAGGACTGTTCAAGTAATATGAATGCACTTTTAAGGAAAATGGCAATCTCCTTCATCAAGACAAATTTTCATTGGAAATCGTAAATATAAATTTCTCATTTAACGCACAGGGTTCTGTTCCTGAAAAAGTAACGAAAGTTTATCACGAACATCGTTCTATGCATTACATGTTAATAAAAGCTGTTCTTCGTTCTCAATGCAATTCAGTACTGCTTACTGTTTTCTGCTTGGTGACATTCCAGCTGGTAGTGATGCAAGTCTTTGCAACTTTGGAGGTGACTGACTCCGACTTGGCACAGGTTTTGTCATCTCTGGTTCAGTTACAGAAATTGTCCTGTAAGATTAAGATTGAAGAATTTCAATCAAATTCAATCAAATTAGTGATGGCAAATTCTTCTAATTTCCAACAGAATTTAATGAAATACTTCCAGTTCAAACCACAGGAAATCTGCCCAAAGCAGCAGCGGGCAAACGATTTACAGACAGTTGAAAAAAAGCTCATCAGTTCTTGGCAAAACTTTGTCCCAATGCTTGCACCAAAAAAACTCCAAACGATGTCAGCAGTACATTCATGGAGATACTTTTCTTTAAAATATTATTCACTTCTTCATTCATTTCTCTTAGCATCCCGGTAGTTCGAAAGACACTAAGAAGCTAAATTTATCGAACCAGTGTCCTGGTGCTAATCTTTCTTCTCGATGTGATAACACCTCGTGATTCATTTCGTCTGGAATTACAGGTAATTGGTGACTCTCCTCACCCTACGTAGCAGGATTGACAGATTCATACATCCTACTTTCCTTGCGTTGTAAATATTGCCGGCCAAAAACCTCTTCTTTTGTGTGTGTTTAAAGCAATGTTTTAGAAATGTCTGATTTTTTCGGCCAGTGTGATGGCATATTACGTTTTGAAGATCGTTAGTTTTACAATGTCAACAACTTCCAGTCATGACAGACCTGATGGTTGAATTCAAACAACGAATAAACTTATCTATCGGTTGTTTATTTGATACCTGCTTTAAACTCACGACAAAGTTTTGTCTTGTAAACACAGGCCAAAGCGGAAGCTCTCGCAGGTAAGAGCTAGATTTCTGTGTTTCTTCTCTTCAAATTATCAAAAACATTGTGCAACAAGACTTGCTAAGACAGTCATAATTTTCCATAACTCTGCTTTACGGCTGACATAGCAATTTTAGGCAAATATAATTTCTAGTTTCATACAGCAAAAACCTGCGTATAAAGACAATTTTTTTGAAAAGTCTGCGTGCTAGTATTTTGAACAACAAATATAAACTGAAATTGGCATAAAAATGTGTAAAAAGTACTTAGAAAGGCGTTACTAAATCCTAGTTGACAAAGGATGAAATTATTTAGCCTTTTTGCGTATTTTTGAGTACTTTAAGTACCTTGACTCCAAAATAAACTTATCTTTTGTCAAGCTAAGCTCAGAAAATGAAGGGTTTTAAATCTGAATCTTTATGATACCTCATTCAATTTCTGATGAATCTTCAATTTCTCCTCTTCACACAATAAAGTAAATATAAATGCAAAACTTACACAGACTTTCGCATGCTTATACTTGAACTACTTCTTGATGAATTATCATTTTCTCCTTTGGATGCTTGGTTAATAAGTTCAATTTGTGAGTCTGTCATTCTTCTAGTAGCCCTTGGCAACCCATCATCAACCATATTAGAATTCTCATCTTCGCAGATTTTCCTGGGGGAGTATCCTCCTTGAGGGAATTTCGGAGGTGGTGGACGGCATGGCTATGGAAAGGAAATAAACAATCTAAAATCGATTATGGCTCTTGTATCTTTCATTCAAATAAATAGTTACAAAATGGAATGGTGGAAGGGTTTCATAACTACCGTAAATGTTCCATAGAGACCCCGGGGGATCAATTTAATTTCGGAGACTCCAGAAAAGAGAAGAGAGAAGAGACTTAAAAGAGAAGGGGCCAATTAGAGTGGGGCGCTTATCCGCATTAGTTAAATGACAAGGCTATTAATGATAGCTTTTCAGGTTTTTTTTACGTCATATCTAGCAGTCAGTATACTATATAATCGATGGAGGAGAGGGACAGCATCCATAGCGGTCAATATACAATTTTTCGAGTCAAATACATAAAAATTCTACATAAACTTAATCCCAAACCATATCAAATTAGCATTAAAACTTGTTTCAGCTAAGTAAATAAAACATCTTTGATAACTTCTGGTGCTTCATATAAGTGGAAGGGGTTTGAAAGAGAAGAGGCCTTACAAAATAATGTGGCTTAGAAGGGAAGGCATATTAAATAGCTAAATAGAAGTTTCTTAGCACTTTCTAAAATGTCTTGTTCTACGACACACCCTGAACTGAATATCAAAAAATGCTTTTGAACATTGTTGTATACAAACAATCAAATACATTTCTGAAAAATATCTGTACCTTTTTCCTTGGTGATTTATCTCCACTTATGCTGGAAAAGAAATAAGATTATTACCAGTAAATATATAAACGCAAACAAAACAGTGCTGCAAAATCTAACCATTAACAGTGATATATAAACATCCTGTGTCGCATTATGCGGCAGGCTCTGCCGCACCAGATCATGTTTGCCGTACTTAATTCATTCTGCCGAACCAAACCGATTCAAACGTCGCACTTTTCATGAACTTAATTCCTCAATTAAGTTCGGCGCATGAGAAGTACGACGTTTGAACCAGGCCTTAGCAACATATCACTAACATTCTCAAACACTTTCTAGCACTATATAAAGATATGACATAAATTTGTATTTGGGGTAACATGATCGTGTTATTTCTCATGTAAGGGAAAAGAACTACTAACAAAAGGTTAATAATAAATTCAGGTTTTTCCAGTTTTGTCTCTAAGAATGGTAGAAACACCTATATTACACAAGGACATTTAGAGAATGGAAGAAAAAAGGGGCTAGCAGAGATAGGTAATATCAAGGGAGTTTATTGAGCTTTTGAAAAGCCTGCAAGTTTGGGGGGGGGGACAGAGCCAGGTGGGTTGCTCAAAAAGATAGAAGTTTAGATAGAAGATAGAATTTCTTGCTTTATTATGTTCTGTTTAGGCCGTATGCAATGTAACACAGTGGAACCTCCATTATATTAATGGATACCTCTATACAACGGACAACTCCGAGCAACAGACAAATATTTTCGTCCTAAAGTATAGTATGAAAAAAGATGACACCTCCATACAGCGGACACCTCTCTACAACGGACAATAACATTGGTCCCACAGGTGTCCGTTATATGGGGCTTCCACTGTATTGTATTGTGCTTCATATGATAAAGAAAGAAGTTCTAAGAATGTAGGTCCTAGAATGTGATACAGTACAAGAATTAGGGAGAGAAACAGAGCGTCTATAGACTGATAACAGATGACCAAGTTTAAACTCAGAGGTCTAAGCATTATAATGTTAAAAAGCTGTTGAGAACGATGCCAAAACGTTGGTTGCCAAATTCAAAATCATTTCCATAAATGCATTGCATACCTGATATTCAATGATGTTTCACTGTCACTCTGCAAAATAAAACATGAAATTATAACACTTCCAAAAAAGCACATGGAATTTTTTAAATAAACAACAGGATTTTCAGGGATTATTTACGGATATTTCTTGAAAACAAATAGATTCTTGCCAAACGTGTACGGAATTTTTTAAAGAGTGATACGCCCCTCGACTGGATGGGAAGATATCCTGGTTTCGAATATTTTATGACAACCAGGCATTTGTGTTTACTTTTCGAATAATGATTAAAAAGATCAACAAAGATTAACATACCGAGAATAAAAAAATATGTTGTTCAATTATTTTGCAAGTTATTGCATTAACACAGGCTTGCTCTTGGAGACCTTGTAATGTATCACTGCATCTATGGCGAAGAAAAAACATGTTAAGTTTTATACAGATGTAAGTTAGATCATTTTTCCACTGTAAAAGGAAATTTGTGTTTTTCCCGCCGTGCATGGGACCAGTAATGCAAAGTATTGTATTTTATATCTGGTTTAGATTTTACTTTATTAAAAAAAGAAAGATAATTGCAAATCAAAAGAAATGTATGGTCGAAGCGCGTTTGTGAGGCCAGACCATTTCGAATGTTTATATGATGTGATGACCATGGTGATGACAATGTATTTCAAGCGAGGGAGGCTGTATCTACAGAGAGCAAGAGAAGTCAAAAGCAGTGTTAGGCAGATCTCTTCTCAGGCTCAATAAAATGACTCCTGACCTACTCGTTACCTTTGCCAAGGAGCTCAGCCATGAAATCAGATACCTGGCTCGTAGAAAGGGTCTCTACCAGTCTACCGTAACCTTCGACATACCTCTATTTGTTTGTTTACGATTCCGATTAAAACATCAACATGAAAGAGAGGAATTTATGGAATTTACTGCTTTAGAAAATGCAAACGAGCAGCCGCAATATGCATTCAGCATCAAACAACAGGAATTTGTTTGCCATAATAGCCTGACAACTTAGGCGGCCTAAGTTAGGCCAAAGTAACTGACCCTCACTACTGGAGTCTTTCCAAGAAAACAAACGCAATACGAACATCTTATTTGCTATGACATTTACTAAGCAACTAAATCTCCTTATGAAAACGAATCAAATAATAATTCTTACAAAACTTCATTGGTGTCACAAAACTTCTTCCTCAAACTTACCACTTCAAAACGTCTTCCTTCCACTTCAATGAGTTCTCGCAACGTGTGATTAATCAAGGGTAAAATTGATCAATCGACGATTGACGATTAGTAAATAATGATCGTTCCGGATCGAAATTGAGCTAGCACTATCCAGCAAGTTAGGGCTTCATAACCGGATTCTTTAGAAGCCGGAAACGTTTTGGAGCTTCAGGACTCGCGAAACGACCACAACCTCCGAAGGACAGAAACTTGTGGTGGTATCTCTCAAAACATCGCTCAAGCTCAAACTGAAAACTGCTTCTTTTAAGAACAATCAATGCAGCAGGGGGTAACACTAAGGAGCGAGAGGGTGCAGCACCCTCCACGTGATACGCATAACAATGACCTTGTGTTTAAAAATAACATAAGAAAACTATGTTTTTTATGAAAAGATAGCTTCGCCTCTCAATATTTGGCAAAGTGTCCACCACTGTAAATATGTCAGAAAATTAATCAAAATGTCAAATATCGGCGCAAAATCACGTTAAACTTAACAATGTCAAAAATCAGAACACTGAAACATGATAAACTAATTGTCCTAGCAAGATGATAAACAGTGCAAAACTAACCACAACAACAGAATAGCCCCACCAAGGACGAAAACAAAACAAAACCACTCACCAAGAACGATTGCAGG
>REGL01000177.1:236234-249648 GCA_004194395.1 Aurelia aurita complex sp. Pacific
GCTACCATCCCGTTTTCGGTAAACCACTGTAAAATCGAGCTCAGATCATTTTCCAAGTTGTTTATCACTTCATCAAGGGTCCTACTCCTTGCGTAGATTGTATTGTCATCTGCAAAGTTGCAGATTTCTGATTCCAAGTCAATTAGGAACAGGTCATTGATAAAAATGTTGAACAGCATCGGTCCAAGGACCGATCCTTGCGGTATTCCTATCTTGATTTTTCCAAGGGAACTGTAGGAGGAGCCCACTTTAACTCTTTGGCTACGGCCTGTCAAATAGCTATACATGAATTTGAGGCTATTTCTGTCGAATCCATATGCCTCCAACTTGGCTATCAACAAATCATGCAGGATACAGTCATAGGCCTTGGAAAGATCCATTAATACGGTACCAACAATCCCCGAGGCATCGAGGCATTTTCGCCATGATTCGATTACTCTAAGTAGTGCATCTTGCGTACTATAACCTTTTCTGAATGCAGATAAGAGACTTGTCAATTTATTCTCGAGAAAGAGATTTATTTGCAACCCAATCAACCTTTCAAAGATTTTAGATATTGGAGGTAGTACACTTATTGGTCTATAATTTGATCTATCTGTTTGTACTCCTCTCTTATAGCCTGCAGAAACATCGGCTACCTTGAGATCGTTAGGAAAGCTGCAGTTATTTATTGCTGCATTAACGCAGTCTGTTAAGTATGGGACCAAAATGTCTTTGCTATTTTGTAGTATTTTCACTGGTATGTTTCCGCTGTTAGATTTACTGGGATCGATTGCTCAAGGATACAAGGATACAATCAAGGATACAATTTTTACGAACAATGAGAACAATCGGCGATATATGATAAAACAATAAGAACAATCGGCGATGTGTGATGAAAACAATGGGTAATGTGCAGTGAAAACAATAGATTTTCACATTTTAAGCACGCTTACTCACCAGAAACATTTTCAAAAGACTTGCCACTGCAAACACGTCACTAGTGTCTTCTAAATCCGCATCTCCATCTGAAATTGATAAATAAATAAATCGATCAATCAAACCACTCAGTAAATCAATCAATTAATCAGTCAATCAATCAATCAATCAAATTATCAAATCACTTTGTTAAATGGATCATTCTATTTCAACAAGTTTAATTATTTTGAACGTCATTCGATAAACTTCACTGGATTTGGATAATTTTCAGCCTAGAAATGTACAAATACATGAACTTATTAAAAATTTATCTAAACCAAGTAATTCTATCTGAAATGAAGAAGTACCTACTGACCTGCGATTTAGTCACGATCTATAAGTAAGAAACATTAACACCCCATGATAAAATAAGCAAATGGTTGCCTCAATGAACACAACTTCATAACAACTTGTGAAAATATTGAGATACAATGAAGACTACGAAGACTTACTTTTTTCAAAAGCTGTTTTCAGCCTATCCACAGTTTTCATATTCCCATTGACTCTGAATACACCTTCGCTGCCAAGCCCTAAAAAAATTGGAGCAGCGTAAGCAAATGCATTTTTAGTGCGAGAAATCAAGAGCTTAAATGCATGTATAATAAAATATAAGACAACCATATATCTATGAATAATAAGGTATATTTCAAGTACATAACAAGGCAAAGAAAATATTTGTTTTCAGCCCGGTATACACAAGATTAAAACGTTAAACTACAGTAAGAACCCGCAAAATAGAAACAAGTTTTTTCAAAACAGCCTGTTTAGTTTCCTATTAAAAGGTCATTAATATTGAAACAGGCTGAAAGGCTTCTTATCACATGGTTAAGAAACCCTCAGTTATTTCAACTTAAATCTTCAAAGAAAACCCAGAGCAAACACTATCAAACAGTATTGTCTTGTTACCTTGCATTTGCTGGAAATTTATTCAACCTTAGCTTACATGCCAAGTATATACGTAGATTGAGATGCTTTTGATGAAGTCTCTAAACATTTTTGGCACCTGATTTTAACAAGATTATTAGAGATGAACTTTTTTGGGATCCTCCTATAGGAAACCTTCCTAAATCAGGCTGAGAAGTTTCTTATACGAGGGCACCATTTCTCAAAAAAAAAATCAGCCTGAGGTTTCTTATAAAGTGGTTTCTATTTTGCAGGTTCTTACTGTAGCAAAACAAAGATTATAAGAATTTTGAGGCAAAAAAGAAAAATATTGACAATCATCACAAAATCCAGTCATATTGGAAAGTTTCCATTCTAACATTGAAAATTCCATGAAAGGTTTGACCAAGGCCCCTAGGAGGACATTAAAAGATCTTACCTAAAAAACCAAGGACAACGCTGGATAGGTAAGATCTGTTAATGTCTTTCTAGGGCCCTTGGTTTGACGATCGAGTTATTACACCTTCAATTCCTCCTCCCTGTCACCATTTCTACATCGATTTTTTATCTAGCTTACCATATACAAAAACAAATAAGTAGACAAATCGAAATCGATGAAAACATTGACATACCATTTTGCAATATGTATTGGCACATTTTATGTACAACAGCAGGAACCCCACTTTCATGGCAATCTCGTTGTACTAGTTCGTCAAGTGAAACTCCAAATACTTTCGGTGTAGCTGTACCTACAAAAGGATACAGTTAACTTTTAATGTTACACTCACTAACAACTGAACGAAACGTAGAATTCACCAGTACATCATTTGTTCCCAAAGCGCCTCAGACTAAGGCCAAGTTTAAACATCGTTTTTTGCCATGTCGAATCGAACTGCATTAAAAACGTCAGAATCTGCCGTGTCTAGAAATCTGATTTAAACATCGTTTTTTGCCCGTGTTGGATTGAACTTAAAATGGTTAAAATGGCCATTTTTCAAAATGCAAAAGCGCAGTGGCTGATCACACGTAGAAACAGCGGACTATGGCCTAGAATTGATTGATAGACCTTTTAGCTATTCTGAAAAGAATCAGAACCGAACGATATTTTGCTACATTTTGTAGAATTTTCGAATGTGCACAATAGTGATAAAAGCTCTAACGCCACTCGATCGAACGTTGCGTATAAAAATGTATAAAAATAACGTTCGATCCAGGCTCTTTTTTAGAAGAGCTAAAAGGTCAATTCATGGTAAAATAAAAAGTCGAAGAGAGCAGATAAACTCATTACATAAGTCCTAGTATCGCTCATTGAACTGGATGGTTATTGGATTAAACATATTGAACGAATACAAGGAATCACGTTGCCCAGGGGGGTCACTCGAACTTTTTATATACGGGGAGGTCCATCCGATAATTATGGGTAAGACTTTACTTTGTAATCTGATATTTTTGGGTACCTGATTTAAAATTATATCTTTTTGATACTTATTTAAATACTGATTTAAAAAATATGGATTTTTGATACTTTTGGGTTCAACCAGATCAAAGACAGTTAGGATTTCTTTCAACATCCGTAAAAATGAGGTTTTTGCGATCCATCCATACAGAAAAAACACATACAAGGGATATACACGCGGCAAAATTTCACTTTTTCCCGCCAATTTCACCGTCTCGCTTTCGTTTCGTTCTAACCATTTTATCACAGGCAAACCACTGCTGGAACTTGTAAATTAATTTGAAAATATTTAGAATTGATTGAAAATGTTTTCAATTCATTGGGACTTAAAAAGGAACAATTTTCCAGTAAACCAACAAAAACTTTTTTCAAAAACATTCAACTATGTCAACAAAAATTTTAAACCAAATAAATTAAATTTCAATTATTTCAATGAAGGCTTTCCTGTGATATTCTATCGAGGCTGATGCACTCACAACAACAACGATAATGGCAGGCAGACAGAAATTTAGAAGACAAATACGACCAGAAAAAGAACCAGCTTCTGTCTGCAGCACCAAAGTTGGTGGATTGATGATTCTATGATATTAGAATAGGTAGTAATAGATTGCACTGTGAGATCAATTGAATGGCTCTGGGGACTTTGGACTGGAGGAGTTTTTGTTGATCTAAGGCCTAGCCCCCTACTACACAAGGCGTTCCTTCTTGGCCTGGTTTCGAGTTTCACCTACCTACCACCCCAAATATGGGAGCAGCACTGGAACACTGGGTGCAGTTGTGATGATTAAAGGGTGAGTAGTTGGGGGGGGTGTGAATTACTGTCAAGATGCAAAGAGGAATCCAAGTTTTGTGCTTTAAGCGATGCTCAGTAATGAAAAAAGACCAAGAATCCTAAGAAGTGAGGAACAAGGTAACAAAACATAGCAAAATAGCAGTATTTGCCAACAAAAATTATTCTGTCCCCCAAAATTGGATATCCCTTTCATAGCAACAGTAGCTCAGGTCAGTTTGACTTGTACGTAGTAAGCCATGTTAGTGAGGAGTAACCCATGATGGAGCAGCCATGGGTTACTCCATGGGTTTCCTTGGTTTCTGTCAATTATTGGTTCAATCTTGGAGTCACAAAGTGGGTTTTGTGACATGATTCTGGTAGTTTATTTATTAGTTTGCCACCTCTTCAGCACCTACTTTGAGTAAATATTTTCCATCAGTTGCTACACAGAAGAATGCACAGTGGATCTGCATGCTATTGTGTATCTGTCTCCCAAGACCTAGTGTCATGAAATAGATGCTGTTTAAACTAAGCAAGATTTTGTATTTTTGATACTTTTGGGTCTCATCAAAAATTTTTAGTTGATATTTTTGGGTCTGTGAAATTTTATTTGATACTTTTAGGTGAATTTGGGAAACTGCGGATGGACCCCCCCGTATATAAAAAGTTCAAGTGACCCCCCTGGGTCACGTTGTAAGTCTAGAAAGCAGATACATTACCCGATGCACTGGCTTTTCTTTTCCCCCGTGGCGATGAAATCATTTTCTTCATCTTTGCATATGCTGACTCCGCAACGGGCACTATAGCCAATGACTGTGGCGAGCTCTATGAAAGAGAGTCATCAATTAATCAATTAATCAATTAATCAATCAATCAATAACGCAAAGACAAATATCATACAAAGCAGAGAGGACCTAAAACTAAAGTCTGTCTCAAATCAGATGGCACATAAGATTTACGATAACGCAAAATCAATCGTGCAAAATACTTCAATTATTGTTATTCGCGGACATTTCCCCGTGACAGATAATTTGAGACAGAATTCATGTCGATAGCCTGTTTACCCATGGCTTAAATTGAAAATGTTGAAATATCATAAAATTGCAATTGGCTGAGGTAGAAAGTGGGTTTCTCAAAGATGGGACTTGATATGGTGACCTCGTGTGATACATAAATTTTTGATAGAATCAATCACTATCGATTTTGATAAAATCAAATTTGCTAAAATTGGTATTATCAATCACGTTGAAAGGATTTATGAATGATTATTGCCAAAATCTTATTATCAGGTGTTCACAGGTGTTGTTGCCACAGTAACTTCACGCAACGGGTCACAAAAGGGTCAATTATGTCTTTGCCTCAGATGATATGGCAAGTCTGCAACAGATTAGATTCACAATATTCGTCGTAGATTCATTCCTTGGTCTGAATGTAGATATGTTGAGCGGCGGCAATAAAAGAGACTACAGGAAACACCTACACGCTTATTTGCTTAGTCAGCTGCGGAACGAAACGGCACATACACTCTATCAAATCAGGTATCAAAAACAGACTCTTTTTAGACTAGCTACTTCAGTCCCGATTTCCGCTTCGTTCATTGAATTGGATGACGGTACTACGCGTCATGGTAGTTCTAGCGTCTATCAGCCTTTCAATAGAGATGACTACGAATGTGTAATCAGTCTAGACTCTCTCTACCTCCTGGCCTAGGCTAGCTCTACCTATGTGAATTCCTTTTAAGAACGTCCTCGAGAATGTGTGAACGTTCGAAGAGATCAGTTGAAGGTATTTCCGTTTTCTTTTTGCAAGGACTCTGGAATCAGTACAGACTTTCAAAATTCTTTGCTATTGGGCAAAGAAATGCGTCGTCAACTGAGATCTTTGTCCGGTCTAGGGAACAAAGTCCTCAGCGAAGGTAATTAACAGAATAAATTCATTTCAATAAGGATCGTAAGTTGTGGGGCCTCTGTATTAAGCCTTGGTACAGATCACTAACTACTTTCATTGACAAATTTTTACGTGTGTGCATGCTTCTATATCTATTTGTGGATGGTCAATAATCCATCAATTACAACGAATATTCGCTCGTTTTCATTATTTTACATGAAACCTAAAGATCTAAAAGGATTGGCTTTTCAATCAATTGATTATCTGATCGATTAATTGATTGATCGATTAATTAATTGATTGATTGATTGATTGGTAAAGATAGGCAAACATCCAGTATGATTTAAACCAAGATAGCACAAATACAAAGTAAAGTCGTCATATCAAAAACCACAAGATCAAAGACTACCAACTGATGTTCTAAGCAGAGCGAGATAAGAAGTCAAACATAAAATGAGAAAACCACGAAGTATTTTTTCAGGGTAAAGCATAGTAAGGTTTAGCTTTGAAGATCTGAAGCGGTTTTGCCTTCATGGAATAGCATCATTAAAGAATTACAACAGACTGATTTAGATCCAATGATTTCTTAATCCACTTCTAGTATCTCGACAAAATATATCTGGAATTCTGGATACGAATCAATACATACAACAAGAAATTTCATTGGCAGCCACACATTTTGAGAACCAAACAAGTTATAACAGACTGATTTAGATCCAATAATTTCTTAATGCACTTCTAGTATCTCGACAAGATATATCTGGAATTCTGGATACGAATTATTACATACAACAAGAAATTTCATTTCATTCCCAACGACAAATTTTGAGAACCAAACAAGTTATAACAGACTAGTTTAGATCCAATGATTTCTTAATCCACTTCTAGTGCCTCGACAAGATATACCTGGAATCCTGGATACGAATCATTACACACAACAAAAGATTTCATTGCCAACGACAAATTTTTAGAACCAACCTAAAAACCGTCAAATCAGTGAAACAATTTAAAAGGAATAATTGTCTAGGTAACAATCTTCTGTAAACTTCTCTTGATTGCAAAACAGCTGCTATGTAGCTGTCGAAGTGAATCAATCCAAATAGGTTCTTAAAGGAGGCCACATATAAACAAAAAAGCGTTCAGGAAGGGCTGATGATGACTTTAGACAGCTGCTGAAGCTTGAAGAAGTCCTGTATCACAGGTTGAAATATTGGAAATATATAATCTTTAAATTCACACACGTTCGCTGTCGTCACGTTGCGGTGTATCTGCCTAAACATTGTTTGACGCTCTCTTAAAGAGGATTTCTCCTGAACATTTCTCCTCCTATACGTTTGTGCTTATTTCAAGTCGCATCAAAGGGCTTATATTTTACTTTATTTACTTGTTTATCATTCCTCCTCCTAGCCTCAAAACGAAGTAGCTGATTTATACCAGGTACATTTAAAAATCTAATTGAGCAGGTTGGCCATGGAAGAAAAAGTTAGCAAAATGTCATATATCTGAGGTTCACAGAACAGTAGCCTTTGCAATGCGTACGTTTTTCTGACTCAACCGGCAAGTGTTCTGTTGAAACTCGAATCTATAAGCACAGCTATATCAAGTAAATGCAAGTGTTGAACTGAAGATATCACAATAAATTTAGATCCCTTGAACTGATTTACAATGGTGCATCAATCAGAGACTTTTGTAGTCGTAATCTCGTGCCCATATGCTCAACAGTAAGGTCAAAATGTTATTGTATTGACAACGTTAGAATGAACCTTTACATACTTTTAACGGCGATCAACACACGAATCATTCAGCCTCCCATTTGTGATCAAAAGTGCACCTTGGCAATTGCAAAACCACTGTATACCAATGTAGATATATTTGCTATCGTCGGCAGAAGTACTGAAGCTTCCTCTTCAAACCAGATACAGCATCAACAATATATGAATGCTGAAAGATTTGAAGATTAAGCAAGACGCAACAAGAAATATACTGTAGCAAGCCTTCAGAATTAAAAGTGAACAATAAAAACGTGTCAGGAATGTGCTATTTCCAGATTTTGATCGTAATAGTTAGCCAATGGTTTTTAGATCTAGGATCATTCGGTTTATCTCCATGAGATCTCTCTTGCAACGCTCTGTAATCAGGCGAAATCACAGCCTAAGCTTCATCACAAAGGAGTCATAAAAAGGGCCTATTTAACCAAAATCACCACATCGCTGATCATGAAGGGCAAATCAGAAGTTATAGCAATCAAATCTCACTCTTGTTTTCATGTTATAAATAATCTGCATTTTGTAAATACATTTGACATCCATCATCTCTAACTACCTCTCAGTGGAATTCGAAATCTGTTCGAAAAGATGGAAGTTCCAGACAACAGGCGACCATTAATAGAAACCCTCCCGAGAAGAACTAAAAACTCGTTTGAAAGAATAAATGTTGGAGATAGGGGGCAGTCAGGATAGTGAATGTAAGAAGTCTATACAGCATAGGCCTTGTTAACATTAACATGGTGAACACATCATTAAAGATGAACAACATCTCCTGACTACCTGCCCCAAAAACCACATAATACGAACTGAACTGTACGATAAAATTGAAAAGTCTGTCGTAAACTTCCCCGGGGGGTCTACTTAATACAATAACCATCCGGGGATGTGCCTGCCAATAGGGTGTCATTTTCGGCTGAAAATTCCAGGACAGGATTATACCTTTTGCACCTTTATTCCGGGACCGGTGTGTCCTTTAGAGCTACTTTTTCCAGGACAGATCAGATCATCATTTAAAAAGATACTCCAAGTAGCGTTAGCAATTAGCGAAAAGTACTTTTAGTAATATCATTTTCACGAGAACCATCAGTTTCCCCAATCTTATTCCAGGACAGGTATTAAAATTTCAGAATTTTATTCCAGGACCCAGGACAGGCTCATAAAATTTTGTTCTGGCAGGCACATCCCCGCTGTTTTTCTCCAAGGTAGACCCCCCGGGTAAACTTCAAACTTCTCACAACCGAACAAACTTTATCTATATGAGATGTCATGTGAGAATCTGCAGATAATTAAATGGCTAGCATGTTTTATAAGAAATTCTATTGAAATACATGACCAGGTTACCACCCCCATTCCCTTCCTGCTTCAATGTCTATAAAGAGTTAAATAAGACCAGTTATAGTTGCACTTAGTTTTGTTTCTTTTATGGAAATTTATTGCTGCAGTTCTGTTAGTGTTATACACTTAGATTAGCCTTTTTATTCGTCGTTGTCGTTGTTGTTGTTGTAATTGATTTGTTGTGTTATAAAGTATAACGACGCTCCTATTATTAGTGTAGCAAGTTATTGTTATGAAATTGAACTGAAATTGACTTGTATTGCACGTACATTCGAAAAATCGTCAGATTTCTGCAAAATGTATAATGCTATTACAAGAAAAATCTTTAGAATATTGCATAAAATTCTTGAAGGCATGAGGTTCTTTTCCAAATACTTTGCTGTTTATCGATTGCTTGCACTTTATCTCGGCATTGAACGCTAAATCATAACATAAGATTAACACGGGCTACACCACAATACAATAGTTTGAATTAGGATGAATTCGGGTGACCATAAACCTATTGCATACAGCTGAGATAGATTGACTATCGTGGTTCGTACTCACACAAAAGAGCCAACAAATATCAGGTTTATGTATAAATGTATGGGAAAGATTATAACGATCCTAATGCTGTGAACGAAACCAGAAATAAAGTCAATTTGGTCGCAAATTCACTCTAGCACGAAGCATTAGACAGAGAGGCTTTTACAAAACACTGTTATTTATGGCATTAATTATTCAGTATGTCTTAAAATCTCTTCGATCTTTAGACGCTGGATTAGGCAAAGCGAGGACGGTTTCTATCATTTTCATTGAGCAAAGATGGTTAAGATATAAGACACCCAGAGATATAGAGGAAAGGATCAGGATAAAAAAGCAGGATGGAGGTCTTTTTTTCTCAATACATCCAAGAAAAAGGATGAAAATCCAGCCTCTATCACCATCGAACACGTTGTAAAAATACTCAAAATAGAATACTTAGATTCAGCAATTCACCGTGAGCTAAAGCCTGATCAATTCCAATGAATTGTAGACATATATCTTTAAAGAACATTTTACTGGCTTTAAATCCCAAAGAAATCTAGGCTCTACGATCGCCGAACACATTCTCTTAGAAATATTCCAAGTAGCATAATCAATAGATTCAGCAAAGTTACACATCAAAGGATCAAACAGCATGTTAGTAAACTTTACAAACTTACACAACGCAGCAATTTAAGGTGTGCCTTAGACATCATAAACTGTATATGAACCAAGCATCTATTGCAATTTTATGGTAATAACTGATAACTGTGTCTATCTTCTGTATTCTGCTCTGAAGTTTGATCACAAACTCTTCAACTATCAATTCTTCCTTATCAATTCAATACCAATTAAATGTTTCTCCATATAAAAATATCTATGCACTACATATGGTCATGACTTTTATTGTATGAAAGTAAAAGCCCGTGCACACATTTTCAGAAATTCCGTAACTGATCATGGGAAATGGTTTAAGTGACACTATCCTTGTTTAAAACTGCTCAGCAATTTTTTCAAATTTAACAATACAGCTAGCTAAGAAATACTTGAGATGAATAACATAATTTCATTTTTATCAAGTGAAATCCAAAACCACAACTGAGTTATTTCAAAAGCATCAAAACATCTAAAAAGAATATTCCTATGTTATGCAGCTAAGCCAAATCAAGTTTGGTGTTCTGCTTCCAAATCTGTGGTGGTCTCTTTGTGTCAAAATATCAAGCAGGCTATCAGGCCTAATGTTCAACTTAATCACTACAAATATGTTGAGCACTTACCTTCAGCTTTAAACAGTGCCCAAAACTCAGTAGCGTAAAGTTTAAACTATTAGCGAACTGCTTTCAAATTGTTTAACTCTATATCTGTAAATCTTTGTGGATTAAAATCAAACACATAACAAAGTTTTAAACATTTTTAAACAAAAGCTGAAAAAGCTAAGTTTGTAAATATGGCCTTGATAAGATTGATGAAAGACTTAGTTATGCCTTGCTGGATTAGCAGGAATTTTATTAAACTTAAAATTAGAATGATTTAAAGATCAACTACAGAATGAGCAGAACGCATATTTGTCCTGTATTAAAACTATAAAAACTCTTTGTCCTTCTACTGAAAAATCTGCTTTTGGAGGAAAGAGTTTTGAAAGTAGAATCTCTAGATCCACAAGGAATCAATAAATACATGCATTTCATCCACGTTCTAATGTCTCACACAGTTTCATTTCACTCTACAACTTCTACCGCTCCCATGACTCTTAGATAACCATACAGTACACATTACAGGCCTCGCCCATATCAACATGGTTTTCCTGCCTAAAAAATTCTTGTTTAGACAAATACAGTATACAGCCTTTTCATATTGCTCATGGATATATATCAAACTGTAAAGAATCCTTGTCCTGTAAATGTGTACAAGGCATGTGAAGGTGAAGTGTCGGTTTTTAACGCCAAGCACTGGGATCGGAGAAGTAGCCAAGCGCTAATTGAGTCTGCGACCCCTTGTCATGATGCTTAAGTGGTTGGGCTCTACCAGGGATTGAACCCTGTCCACCCAACTGTTCATGCTACAAAGTCAGAGGATTACACCACTGCATCACAACACCTTCAACACCTGTGCTGTACATGAAGCTGGGTCTCACTATCTTGAACAACCAAATATTTCCCTTTCAATAGCTGCAGTACAGCAATAACAGTGCACAATTTCAACCCCCTCAATAATGTAAACAATTTGTGCTGCCCATAACAGTTTGAGTTATCAAGATTCCACAGTAAGTGTAGCACATTTCCCTTAAATATATATCACCTCATTCAATAACAGCATATGTAGGGATTCTTTTTTGCCTTGATGAACAGCACAAAATAAGGCTTTAAAATTTCATAATTTTAAGAATGTTGAAATTTTACTTACTGGGCTTAAAGGTGCACTTGAATCCATTCGCAAAGACACTAAATTGCATTTTCAACCAAAACTTTATCTTTTATCTGCCAATTACGTAACAAATGTCATCAACAATAGCACCCACTGATTAGCCAAACTCCATAATTCCACTATGACGTATGTGCGATCTTCTTAGTGACAGGGCAATGTTTGAATTAGCTGAAAGATATAAATATTATGCAAGTTTAAGGTGTATTACCCTTGACAGAAAAAAAGTCAATGGTCTAGAAAAATATACAGTCTTTCACATGGCTCAGAATTCTCATCAAAACATACCAAACTTCTTGTCATGTTTATATACTGCAAGGCCTGTGCTGTAGAAGAATTTGAGATTAAACCACTAAAAGAAGTGTTCTCCTACCACAAATAACTCAATGGCATATTAAAAAGAATTCTGAGATTCAACTGCTTTAAAAAAGGAGTGCTCTACTACCAGAAATAATTCAATAGCATAAACAGAAGAACTTCAAGCTTCAACTGCTTTTAAAGATCTTAAAATCAAGCTTTAAAAAACCTCCTACATACCTTATTCTTAATACCTAACATATGTTAGCAACTGCCTGTTTATATTCATGTTAATCTCTGCATTCTGGTGACAAATGTGTTGAGATTGTGTAAAAACATTGGTAATCAGCATTACATTCCACATTCATCTTCAGGAACTTTTCCAGAGATTCGTGTTTAGAGCAACTCTTGTCTTTGAATTCAAGGCACACACTTATAGGTAGTTAATTTTAGTTCACTGATTAAATTATGGTGTAAAATTGCACTGTTTGACCTTGAACGACAGTATGATAAGCAAGAAAATTCCTTGACAAAATTCCTTAACTATACCTGCCTTAGCAGTTAAAATCAGAAGGGTCATAATAATAATAATCATATAATCAAAACAACTTAAAATAACACCTGCTTTTTGATAAGACAAGAGACAACCTGCTGGGCTGAACATAGCATGGTACTTATCACAAAGTATTTTAACATCTCTTTATCAGCGGTCCTTTAAGCATTGATAACAAAATAGAGAAGGGGGTGTGTCAATGATCAATTCACAAAAGATTAGCTTTGGGGTACAGGGGTGTAGCCTTGGAAGAGCATAGGAGACTGGGACCAAATTCAAACATACTGAAAGAGAAAGTTTACTAAAGAAATGGCTATTAAGACATGTGGCACTGATCATTTCTGTTTTGTAAACAAAAGATTTGCTCTGGGTAGTGGTATAACCAAAGGAAAAGCATTGGAGATTGGCACCAAACTTGTTGGGGAGATGAAGTGCTGACCCTATTGTTTTGATACGTTGTGTTTCAGCTTTGTTGAGAGCGAATCGACGTTGGGGCTCACGCTGTCATGCGCATCGCTGCTTTTGTTTCTTCCCTTGTTCTCAACGGTCAAGCTAATTTGCATATTACATAAGTGAAGTAAATC
>REGL01000177.1:253706-270121 GCA_004194395.1 Aurelia aurita complex sp. Pacific
AAAGAAATCTGCCGTCACTAAGAATCTA
Organism: Aurelia aurita complex sp. Pacific; assembly: GCA_004194395.1. NCBI lineage: Eukaryota > Metazoa > Cnidaria > Scyphozoa > Semaeostomeae > Ulmaridae > Aurelia > Aurelia aurita complex sp. Pacific. The sequence continues at coordinate 253,735 of REGL01000177.1, forward strand.
AAGTAGACTGCTCACGATGAAATGAATTCTAGTAGTCGCGCATCAAAACGAGACTTACACCAAACCGAGACCGCTCACATTGAAAACGAGGCTGAAATGGTCATTTCAACATAATGATGTTTGATTACGAGTCGTAGTTAGAGCGTCCAGCTGCCTATCAATAATGATAAATACGGCCATGTAATCAGTCTAGATCTAAAACATTCATTTTAGAATATACATTACCTGAAGGCTGCAGAAGAGAATTCAGTGGAAACAGATGGGTCAACTTTAGGATTATATCCTCTGTACTTCGGAATCTTTTCAAATCCACCAAGAAGGGAGGGAAGGTATTCATTGAAGACAATTGATTGAATTTCTGCGATCACTCGGCCTCTTGCCAGCTGAAAGATTTCCTCATCGGTCTGTACAGAAAACAGATGAAAACCAATAAATTCTTGCAAACTGTTTCTCACCTAGCCTACGCATAGAACCCATTACTATAATGGGTCTACTCGTAGGCTATTTCTCACTAGACTTTTAAGGAAATGGTTAAAGGGTTTGTGCAAGGTTAAAAGGTTGCATTTGCAAAGAGCACCAAAATCTAGAAATATCCCATCCAAATCGAAAATGCTTACAATGGAACAATGAAAGAAACAATGAAAGAAACAATGCTTAGCCTGAGTGCATTCTTTGTCCTTTTTGAATACAAGCCTTTATGCCAGTCCATGTTCCATTTAAGCTATTGGTAAAGTTTAAAGTTATTACTGCATGAGTTAAAATACAGTCAGTTTTTCCTAAGTTATCACAAAGTTTGACATAATACCAAATGTGCCAAAAGAACAGACGCTTGCTAAAATGTAAGGTGAGGGTAATGAATCGTGGATTAATTTCATTAATAAATGATCAGATTGTACCCTGGGTACCACAGCCTCAAAAATTTAAGGAAAGGAACATTGAGAATAGGAAAAGAAAGAAATTTTTCTATTTTTTACTATTTTTTATTTTTGTTGGCTCTGGTACCCAAGGTATCAGGTTGGGTGGAAATGGTTGCTCACATGTTGCAACTGACTTCTTTATTAAAAACAGTTCTAGGGTTGATTGAAAGATGTTTTTCAAACTGCCTCTGAAAGGACTAGAAATGTCCATGAAATGGAAGTTTGTCTAATTTCCAACTTCATTGCTCGCTCATCATTTCATAGCTTCATTTTGGTATTTCAAAGATGTAAGTAAGATTCACAAATTCAAAGATGCTGTAAGAAAATACAGTATCCTAAAATACAGTCCAATCTTGAAGCGAGATGCACGAAAATAACTGATAATTCTTATATAGAAAATCGAAGTCTGCTGTTTTCTAGTATGAAAGCTTTCCTTAACCAACTGCTATTTTTTGGCAGGTCGATATTTCGATTACTTGAAGTAATTTCGGGAATCATAGTGGAAACAAACAAGTGTTGTTCGAGGCAAAGCAAGCCTACAATGAAGCCTAAATCTACTATTACACGTTTGAGCGTCAGTGATCCCACTAAGCCTTCGAATCGTTTTATTATGTATGAAGAAATCCTTCATACATAAGAACATCAAATGCAATACAGTAGTGTCCCGCATATAAGAAACACAAATTTAAGAAACACAGACCATGATTTTCAAAATAATACCCCACTTTATAAGAAACTAGTACAGGTATGAAAAAAAACCTTGTTTCTTATTTAACAAAACCAAGCAAATCATTTCCTGGAAGTGAAGATTTACAAATGCATATCAAAATAATAAATTTTTTATCACAATCGTAGAGATTATGTCTGAGTAGTTGATCGATAGTGCATGATTTTTCTAATAAGAAACTTTACCCTGATTTGAATTTTACCTCATTATATAAGAAACATGTCACACCTGAAATTGAAAAGGTTGTTTCTTATATGCGGGACGCTACTGTATTGCAACAGAAGCTTCTTAAATGGTACACTTACCAAGGTCGGATATTTTTTTCTGAACAACGCAGCTTGTCTGTTATGCTCACGAAGAAACAATGAATGATACATAAACAAAGTAGGCGCTGTATTCGATCTGACGTCACCAGCTACTCTTATTCTTGTTGGGTCACGCATCAATGGATTCTGATTTGGTAGGCCAAGGGTGTTAAGCTGTTGAGAAAACACGTATCGAGCAGTTAAGTTTATTCTTGAAGAAAGTGTGCAATAGAAAATCAGCTCTAACCATACTTTTGAACAAAATATCTTCCAGTGGAGATTTTTGCCAATTTCAGTGTTTTCATTTATCAAAACTTTTATTTTGAAAGAAACCTTTCTTTAAATACATGAATACGAAAGATCGTTTCATTTATCAAATGCAGAATGATGACCATAATCTATGTCCACTGATACAAAGCTTTATTGTGAATTGTGTAACAGCTTTTTTTTTATACGATCTAAAATGTTCGCTGAACACAGCCCCAAATGTACAACCTTTATGATTTGCTTCACCTTAATTTTAGTTTGTAGTCCCGTTCTTTTCGACCAGTGTTACTGTTCACTCGTTATTGTATTCATTATGTTGTAGTTGTTCCTCAGTAGCTGCTTAAAGTATACACGTTTTCTTGTACTAGCTTACTGATGGAAAAATGAAATCTGAAATCTGAAAACTGAGTATGATACATACTGGTATGAACCCGTTATCTTCGATGAGTTTCCCATCAACCAATGTTCTAAGTGCACGTGACACTGTCTCATTTGTTGCATACACGGTATTGGCATCGATGAATGACGAAAGGACTGTTATGTGAGCTCTGGGGCATTTGCATTTGGCATTACCTGTGCATCTAAACAAAACAAAAAAATCGTCATAATTGAGTCAAAGATAGTTTGGGGGGTTTGCGTCAATCAGAAATTGTTGATTTTCACAAATTCAATGAACTAAAATCATTCAAAAGTGAGTAGTTCTTCTTTCCATATTTCTACCAAGCATCCGAAGGTAGTTTTAGAACGCTGAGAAGCTGAGCTTATCGAAGCAGCGTCCTGGTCCTTCCTCTCGATGTGACCACACCACGTGATTCCTTTAGTCTGGAATTACAGAGAGTTGGCGACTCTCCTCACACTTTGCTGCAGATTCGGCAGGGCGGGGACTCGAATCACCAGCCTTCACATTAGTAGTCAAGCGTGCTACCACTGAGCCAAAATGAGCATTACCAATTGAGTCTTACTATTTCCCAAAGAGAAATATAATTGACAAATGTGTATCTCTTGTGACAGCCTCCTAACAAAATCAGGTCATTTCAAATAAGTGCATTACAAAAAAATCTATCTGGCTACTTTCTTTGCCAATTGTTAGATGAAACAAATTTTGAAATAATTTTTGAGACACTTACAAATCAAAATTGAATCTTCGCAAAGGTATGAAAGTCATCCCAGTTACATCGGGGTCGAATATTACATCTCCCTGAAAAACATTTCAAAGTGAACATTTCTCAGATAGGATTGAGAAAGTCTCAAAGAACTAAGAGAGAAGCAACAGAAAAAAAGTAGAAATACAGAGGGATAAGAACGGACAACGAAAAACAGCACGTAGACGCATAGATATAAAGGCGAGAGGATAAAAAGGAGAGCACCAAAATAGTATAGCAGTAAAGGCTGCAAAGTAGAAGAAACAAAAGGTCAGAAGCAAACTATGAAGTGACGTGGTGCATGATTGAATATGCGAATTTAGAACCTACAACTACAGCATAGGGCTCAAATCTTTCAAATCTTTAAATAGTGAAAAAGGTGGGTGTAAAATTCTATGACATTTTACTTTGAATTGGATGGCTTGAAAGGAAGTTATGGTACTGTACTATAAATCTGCCACGGAAATTTTTTGACATCTTGATGTTTTTCAAAATGGCGGCAATTAAATTATTTTTCAAAAATTTCATGGGAAAATTTGAAAAAATTTAAATCATCGTAAATCCTAAACCAATATAGGAAAAATGATATGACCTTCAAGAAAACCATAGTTTATAAAGGTCTACATTATGGTGGCAAGCCGAAATCCGTATCTTTTCTGGTTTAGGATTTAGAAATCTGATGACGTCATAGGATGAAATTTAAAAAGTGCCGCCATTTTGAAACTAATCAAGATATTAATAAATGTCCACGGCAGATTGACAGCAAAAAACCCTAAGTTCCTTCCAAGCCATTTAATTCGAAGAAAACTGTAATGGAATTTTACAGCAACCTTTTTAAAGATTTGAGCCCAATGTTTACACCTACACAAACTACTCCAAATCGCCAACGTCTATACATCATAAATGGGTCTGATTTGACTTACCTTTGGGACAGGAATGGGTAATTCTACGTCAATTGGCTTCTCAGCTTCAAAATCCTCAGGCAATTCTTCTGTCAAGCTGATATCATGATCAATAAACTGTAAAAAAATATCATAGGACGTCATCATTTGGCAAAGTATTTCATAATCTATCATACCGGGTGTCGCAAAAAATTGTATGCAGATTTGGCTCACTCCAGCGATGCGAATTTAACTTTACTCAATGGCTAATCCCTCTCAAAATGTTTCTCCATAGATAAATTGAACATAGATACCTCGTTTGTCGGTATTGGTGCTTTGAGAGCAGCAATATCAATCGTGAAAGCTTCAATTTGCGTCCACTTGCAAACAAGAGCTTTGGCCTGTTGGCCAAAGCAAATTCCTGAAGCACATCGAAATTAAGACCTGAAACTAATGAAAAATTAAGAAACTTCCCAATGGGTGACTGGGGGGGGGTGACTTTTGGTAAACAGAATAACGCAAGATTTAATATTGTTCAAATTTTAGCAAGGCTAATGTTGATTTATGCGCTGTGCCTAAGAATTTGCATAGGCCAAAAGGCTAAACCTCTGGTTTGCAGGAAGAGGCAAATATGAGCTTTCAAGATTGATATCTCTACTCTCAAAGTACCAATATCAACAAACGAGGTATTCATGTTCAAGTTAACTATCGAGGAACATTTTCAGAGTGATTCGACACTAATTGAAGCTAAATTCACAGCGCTAGAGTCAACCAAATCCGTATACATTTTTTTGGGACACCCGGTAGTTATATGGCATGTTTATGGCATGTTTAACCGCTTAGCCATTGGCCTCCTGACTTTAGATATCAGCTGTCCAAACAAATGGTGACAGAATCAATCGAATATAAAACTATTCTGAAATTAATATACATTTTCAAAATGAATAAACGTATTTGTTTACCTGTCCCCAGTAAGTAATTAAGTCACTCAACCCCCTTGGACTTGGTATTGCTTTGTTCTGGAATGAGAACAAAGACTTGGTGAGAGCTCCATGGAAACAACAGAAACGAAGATGTCAGTCATAACGAGACCAGAGTGCTTGGTGGCACGTCAAAGAAAGAAAAAAGGAATGTGAGATGTACATTACGGTTCAGAAGCAGCTCAACGTCTCAGATGTTACATTCCAAATCAAAGACGAAAATCAGCGCTCGGCCTTAAGCTAAGGTATGTTTAGAATCATTCATTTGTTGACACTACATTGATGGATAAGGATACGAAATATAAATGCGATACAAAAGGTTTAAATTTTCGGCAAACTGGAAGTCATAAATATTTTTCTACTATTTGCAAAAACGAATTCAACCTCACTTGCATAAATTGCATCCAACGAAATCAAAAAAAGATAAGTTGCGTTTACGCACCTGACGTAATAGAACATTGCTGATAACCCTTGCATTTGGTCTGTTAGAGCCAGTCCCACCAAATTCTGCTGGAAAGGGGCAAGTTCCCAATTTGATCTGTTCAGGGGTACATGCCCCAGATGGGATCGAAATATTATCGATATATCCATTTGGAGACAGTCTGATCAAATTCTCACCCGCTGCCCCCAGAAATATCATTTTCTTGTTGTTCAGTCTTCCATCCAATGTTCTACGGAGAAGATAAACATTTGTCAGCTTTTAATTCCTTACATCAGTTTCTTTTTCAAATTCTTTAGGGAAAGTAGCCCCTCAGGATAAAAGCTGATTTTCAAAGGCAGCTTCATTAAACTTACAATAACACAATGTAAAAGTGATCTTGAGGTTTAAAATTGGTTAAATAATGATAGAGATTCAACCTCCTTATGATAAAGAGGTTAATGAAGCTAAATTATTACCTCATTGCACGGTCTTGCACAGATCCAACCGGAAATCGAAGTCGACCAGTAGGACACGTGACACCTTGGATTTCATCAGTGATCAAGATTGTCTTGGGCACATGGATGTACGGTGTCTGGCAATATTTTAGGTTGGAGTAGGGGATACTTTCGTAGCGTGATCTAAAAATGAAATCATCAATTGGTCAGTTAATCAAGTTAATCAATCAATCAATCAATCAATCAATCAATCAATCAATCAATCAATCATGATGCAATTAAATGAAAGACTGACAATAAAAAAAACTACATTTTGCAGAAAGGTAACGGAAATGTGAAATTACTAACTTTGGCATGATTGCTCTGATAACTTTGCCAGTTCTTACACCAGTAATAATAAGACGTTTCATTTCATAAGGCCAAAAAATCACAATTTTCGTTGGGTACCCATCCACATAGCAGTTGACAGTCTTATATTGCTCTGAACGTCCTTCCATATAACAGCGCTGTAAATCGATCGAAAGAAACAATCACAAATCAAAGTTTGCCTGATAAAATCCGTCTCAAATCACATGTCACCTGAGATTTGCGATAACGCGAAATTCCTTTGGAAAACACTTCTATTGTTGTTATTCGCGGGCATTTGCAGGTGACATCTAATTCAAAGCAGACTATAATTCGATCTGTTACAATAAGAATAATCAGATGAAATTTGAAGATAAAAATTGGGCATACATCAACAATAGTGCCTACAAAATTGTCCCCCAATTGCATAGTGTTTTAATATTCTTCCAATTCATAAAAAATCAAAACTAACTGACATAAAAACACATAAATACTGTACCATTCTTGGCCGAGGAAGACACGACGTCATCTGGCCTCCGCCAAAAACAGTACTTACAATGTCACCAATTCAACTTCATGAAAAATCAGAAACAAAAGGTAATGTAAAACGGTCAAAAGAAAGAAGGAGATGTTTTCAATTGTAATCTGTCAGCTTTGTTCCCTTTTGTTTTCATATGCGTAGCGTTGATAACAATAGCAATTTTACAATTCTAGGTATCATTATGATAACACAGACAGCCAAGTGTAAGGAGATCTTTAGAAAATGTGAATAATTGTTTCAAACTTTGCTTAAAGGAAAAACAAGCATATAAAAGTGGCTCAAGCCACTTGCGGTCAAATTCTAACCTATCAGATATCAGTATTTCCTGTTGACGTAGATCAGTTACCCAAATATGGTGCGGCACGTGTCACAGTCTATTGTCTTTGCACGGCTGTTCTTACCACAGGCCTATATATGCTTAGATTCCCTTTAAAGGGTTTATTGAATTCTGTTACCTTTCTCCCATATGACGAAAAGACAGAGATTTCTGCTCCGTAACTGTTGCAAAGACGGTAGGCACATCTGCAGTGAAAGAAAATTTATTCAGGAAAAAACTACTTTGGTTTGAAATAAGATTGAAGAACAAAAATCTGACAAAAAGAGCTCTGAAACTTTTAGTTCATCATACTTCATGTTCTAAGGACGTGATAAAACCATGAGCAACAGGAGACATAATTACTGTCTGAATCTTATTTCTAAGCATATACAAGCGAAACCGACCACCATCTTGTTTGAATGAATTTTCGCTCCTCCGCAAGCAATTTGGCGAAACGCACTTGTGGAAGATGCGTGTTTTTGAAAGATTGCTTGCGGAGGCGCAAAGCTTCATTCAGAAACCGTTGATGCAGAATAATGGCGGTCAAAAAGGACTCTAGTTGTGATGATGATTGTGTTAGCTTGGAAAATGCGATTCAGGCTTTATTTGCAAGATTAGGAAACGACAAAGAAGAACTTGAGTAAACTGTCATTATATCTTAAGTTGTCAGCAGAATGAGTTAACTACGCAGTCAAATCACGATGAGAGTAGCTTAGGCCATTCATCGTAGCTTAGGCCATTGAAATCACTCATATTGTCTCCTGGTGCTCATGATAAAACAGGCCCTCTTAATTGGTACAGGATAGGAACTTGTGGAATTTTGGGTAAGGATTTCAGCTTTTTCTACAAGTTTTGGTTGCACGGTTTTTGAGAAAAACCCTGGAGCACGGAGTATTTTCACCCACAACGTGGAAAACGAAATGATACCTCCATTTATGAACAAATATGAGAATTATCATAGCATACCTGCGAAGCACTTGTAGTTTCACAAAATACTCTATGGATCGTTGTTGCATGTAGTAAGGGTCTGAAATAAATCATGACAGAAACTAAACAAAGAGTGTGATACAAATTACAAACTACGATTTAGTACTTACAATAAATTAAGAAAATGTACACAAGTAGAAAGTTTATCAAACCATGTTTGCTGAGTTAGTCGTAGATCAAAGCTATTTCACATTCTAGAAACGAAAATAATATTCAGAGTTTTAATTTATCTTATAAAGAAAGTCCACACAAACTCTTTAAAGACTTACAATTCTCACCGGAATCCTCTTCATTCATATCGTCCATCTACAAAAAAGTTAAACATCTCTTAGAAAAGTTTATAAGATGAAATGAAGTAGACAGATAGGAACGTATAACGCCTTGAGAGAGATTATGATCTTGCTTTGACAATTTTCTACCGTACCCAGCTTTCTGTTATTGAAAGGTATCTCTTACTAGACTGGTTTTCGAGAAACGCTAAATTAAAAAAAATTGATTGTGTTTTTGAGCGACGACACTAAAGATGCCCTGGTGGACAGTCAGCACTGAGTGAAAGACAAAAAAATGCAAAAGACCAAATTACTGCCTGTTGTTCTTGAGTAGTGGGCCAACTTCAACAGTATAGTTTATGGTGATTTCTACTCATTTACGGCATAACTCCAGTAGAGATTTTCAACCTTATTGAAATGTTTCAACATTTTTGAGCTTAAATTATTTGGAAATTTCTTGCAAGTAACAACGGGACTATCCTGCAATACTGTATTTACTTTTCGCACAGATCAAAATAAAGTCAATCTTTCAAAAGTATTCTGTTTAGCAAGGGCAAATTTCGAAAAACAGAGGATTCAGGTTTCCCGAAAAGACAGAGCGATTTACCTTTCTGAAGAACAGATTTCAAACCGCTGAGTGCATTGAAATGAAATCAAAATAAACAGAGAAAGCAAACCATTATGATCGGTTGCGTTGAAGGTGTGAAATCTATTCTTGAGGGTGTCAAGTCGCTTTGTCTTAAACAGAACTGTATCCTTCGTTTTTACAAGATTCACCGTTGCTCGTCTGAACAGATGGCAGTCCAATAATCTTTTATACAGGACAAAACATGAAGTTTTTCGGACATATAGTTAGAGAAGGAAACATAGAAGAATTGATCACAACAGGAAGAACTGAAGGCACTAGGGACAGAGGGAGACAAAGAATAAAACAGCTTGACAACATCAGAGGTTGGTTACAACTAGACAGGAGCTGCGAAGTGATTCACAGTTGCTGAGATAGAGAGCAATGGAGGTCCATGATCGCCCAAGCCATACGGCATGGCACCTGAAGAAGACAGGACAAAAATAATGGGGACAGTTCTGACGGAGCACAAGAAACAACTACATGAACAACTAAGAATATGCTGTTCATGAGAAAAGTAGTTTGGAAAAGATGCCACTCACCATCATTCTATCTCTGACATCGCCGCTGTAATACGCTTTGCCAACAACGCATGATTCTGAGCCATAATTGTAAACAGAACCAGCGATAACTCTTGTGAAATATGCTTGGTACAACGCAGCAAACAGGGCTAGCCTGCCGTACAAACTGATGAGCATGTTGTAAAATAACATGTACCAAAATGTGGTATGTCTCTGCGATGCTCCACAATCTGCAGTGCTCAAAGAAACTTCCAAATGTATCACGAGTTCTGTATTTATAGGGTGTGAAAGCTGTTGTGACGTAATGAATAAGTACTTTAAGAAAGCATTAGACCTACAAAATAGCCTTATTTGGCAACCAAACATGTTTAATTGGACTGGAAAGTAATTTTGAAGCAATCAGAGAAATGATACATGATTTTGGCACAGTCGCTTACGTTTCCAAGCATATCATGCGGCCAGCAAAATTGCCGACACTAATATGCAAAATGTACGCTGTCGTTAATTTAGCAACAACAAAAACCACTGAAATGGAAGCCACAATATCAATAAGGTGCTGATGGGACAAATTTGACGAATCTGGTCAAAGTTTTTTCTCCTTATAATTCACGAGCATCAGTTTCAATATTGTTCTTGATATTTCTATTTTGGATAATGCTTGTACATGATCTTTCCAGAACCAGCTCTCAAGGCAAAGCATCCTTAACTTTAGATGACATGGACAACACTTTCAATGTTAACACGCAAAATCAAAGTATGTAGCCTCCAATGAAAAGATTTCAGAGGGAATTACACTATTTGCAAGATGAACATCGGAGAAAGGTAAGTCACAAAGGTATTAAAACAAACTTTATTCTCTAAACTCTCGTTCGAAATAGCCTGCGTGCAGACTCGACTATCCTAAAGTCTACACTTTAGGATAGTCGAGTCTGCACGCAGGCTAGTTCGAAATCGATTCCGTTGAAAATGTACTGAAATGTCCAAAATTTTATTCACGAAATTGAATGAAAGTTGTGTATTCATTACCCGCTTCCGAGCTGAATGATGAAGAAATACTTCCTAAACCTTTAAGCAGACATACCGGGTCACCCCCTCCAAAAAAAATTCACGAGTTAGATCACGCCTAGCTTCCAGAAAGCAAATGCTATGAAAACAAACACGGTATCAGCATGTAGCTAAAAGACGTAGCTATCTTTTGAGCTATTGCTTGGTCGGTTTCCGCCATAACTACCCTCCGAAAAACCAGTTTCAAAAATGTAGTAATCCATTCATTTCTTGCACTTTCCCGCCCATCTCTAGTCAATGTTTTGGAAGATGTGAAAAAGCAGAATTCTAAATTTGCTTCAGAGAACGAAATTGGAATACGAAGCAAAAACTAGTCATTCTGAAAACAATGGATTTCTGCAGAATATTCCCAATACGTCTTGATGTTAAGTTTTCACAAAATGCTGACTGGAAAAGGATGGCAATTATTTCACTCTAGATGTAAAATGTAGGATTCCAAATTTTCATTCAATCTGGGTTTTTGGACAGCAACTATTGCTTGAAGTGACAATGCAACATATCAAAAGATAGCCAACCCTTTCAACGAAACGGTAAGACAAAACATTTGTCAATAGCTCTCGATTTTAGAGAGCAAGGTATGACCTTGCTCGTGAAGTTTTTTTGGGCTACACGGCATAAACTAAAGTAGGATCTACATGGGTCAAATGGGAATGCTTGGGGTAAAATGGGTGAGTTGAAGAATGCAAATAAATTCTCAAAATATTTAACCACATAATTTCTCTAGCTACAACCGTTTGAATTACCCTCCATTAATGGTTTACAAAAAATCAAAACAACCTATCGTACCCCTGCACACTCTACCGTTCACCTGAGAAAATTGAAATAAAGGAAATGGTATGCTTATGAATCATATGTCAGGTTACCACAGGTTACCTCGTACTATATAGTATTACTGTCAAAATTCGCATATCTCCAAGTATATAAAAAATCAATATAAATCTTGCTACCCTACCCTGCGAAGAAACTTCAGTTACAGTTAAGCCCGAAATTACTCATACCTATGCCAAATTTGAAGTATTTTCAATCGTTATATTTGCTAGCCAATTCACAAGATATTTCATTCCTTGAAATGTCTATTGTAGCACTTGTTTCAGCCTTTTATCACATTCTTACGAAACTTCAGCCACAGTAAAATTGGTCCTCAAATAGAACGATGCAAAATACTCAGAATTTGGCATAGGTATGAATAATTTCAGGCTTAACAGTACGATGACTATCGAAATGTACAATTCTTGCGTGTGTATTCTTGAATTTTTATTTGCTAGTCATACACGATGTCATGTTAGTACCATTGCAATCCTATTGATGCATTCAACAGCTAAAAATAAGTTTCATACCAGTGAACTAAATATCAGACGACTCTCGACGGCATTTCAGTTCCATCTAACGCAGCCAATAAGTTCTGTGTCGCAAGTGTTGCCATGTCTTCTCTAGTCTGTTCTTCTGCGCTACCAATATGGGGTAGGATGACTGAAATGAAAGCGATAAACATAAGCAAAAATAACAAGAACCTTGACACACAAAAACCAAATCCTAGTTTTGTTACAGTTAGTTTCCTGAGATATATAGCCAACTAAAGAGCTGCAAATGCAGGTCTAAACTTTGCCTATCGTATGTGATGATTTCGACACGTGCAGGGACATTATGTAGCAAGAGGAACAATAGCGGGCTTAGGCGTTTCTTTGTTCTATTTATAGATTATCTCTACTTAGCTCCGTCAACTAACTTTAAAGGCGGACAAGGATGCGTCCCATGCAAAGTCCAAATTTACATCTTGCGTGGAAATTCAGTTTACTTAAATACAGGAAACTGAAGCAAAGCTGAAATGGAAGCAACGGAGGAGGCGATCACGGTGGCAATAAACAAGATGCAACAAAAACAAAGACCACCAGCCAGGATAAAAAATATAATCAAATCTTCCACCATCTAACTCAGCCATATACCAAATGCCCTTAAGGCAGGTAAGGTAATTCTCGACAGTTAAAGAGCTCCTGTCATCCAAGATCCTTTGCGGGCACGCTACAATTTCAGACTGTCTGAAAATCAAATTTTGGCCTAAACGCTAAATGGAAACTATAAATTCCAAGTGCAGTTCAATTCGACTAGAGTAAAACTTGCTTTTTATACCGTACTTTTATAATTACGATACAACACTACATGGACGATACCACGGGGAGCGAAAGACAATGACTACCCCATGGCCAATACAAAAGGACACGCAATGTTTAACTAATTACAAGTACACTACGAACGATTAGAAACTAATAGATACCATACTAGATTCTATTTTACATCAGATGTAAAACTTTTCTAACAGTTCAACTACTGCAGTGTGGATCCATGGTTTCCACTTAGGCCAAATTCGATTTTCAGACAGTGTGAAATTTCAGCGTGCCTGCTAAGGATCCTGGGTAACAATGGCTCTTTAAGCGCGCTGCTCGTGGTTTTAGCAACGTGGTTAGGCCCATTAAAAAATTAAACCAAAGGGGTGAAATAGATAACAATGTAATCACATGGCCCATCCCTGTGCAAATTGAATAACTGCATCCTCTTATGTTCTAACATACTGCAAAGCATTTTAGAGCATGACCACAGGAAGATAATGATCATTCAAACGTAGAAAAGTTTCGAACGTTAACATTTTTAGAAAATTCAAGTGTTCGAATGTTTTGCAGTGAAGAACAATATACACAAAAGCAGTTCTACTACGGTTCAAAAACCAAAACGTCTTGCCTACAGAACATCGTCAATGATCAGATGAAAATTTCTGACGAGGAACCCTTTGCAAACTCAAAATAAGCACAATTTCCCAACATTATTACTGCAAAACAACCAAAGCAAACTGTGAATAGATATTTTGATAGTCGTCCAAAATCTCTGTAAAAATGTCCGAAAACATTTGTCCGGAACTTCTTTGTTGGAAAGTTGTTACTTTGCAATTTCCAAATGAATGAAACCCCCTCCCCAAAAATCGTAAAGAGCAGCATAGGTTCCAGATCTTACAAACTGTCGTTGTAAAATTATTTCAGTCTAAAGAGATAAGGTCATAGAATTTTACACCGACATTTTTCAAAGATTTGGATCATATCCTGTAAAACGATTAAATGAAATTCATGTGGAGTCTGATTTACGAAAAATATTCGATGACATCTCAACTTTTAATTAATACCTGAAGCATAGTTATAACATCAATTCTGATATTCTATCAAGCCCAAAATCGTGGTTATGATGAATGCTATCAGGACTCAAATATGGAGTTCTGACGTTGCTGAGTGTCACATAAGTAGCTTTTGACTTCATAAGTGCTAAAAGTACCAAGCTTGTGTTTTGGTTTCATTTCGAAGACTGAGGTCTGATATCACATTAAATAGCACCAATTACGTGCCAGCTTCGTTTTAACTAACTTGTTTACTTCGCTGTTTGCTTACAAAGAGTACTCTGTCATTCCACAACGTTTTGTCCGTACTGCTCTGAAGAATTCCTGCATCACAGGATGATATATTGGTAACAAATACTGTATAATTCACACACATTTGCTGTTGTTTTTTCGTTGTGTTGCGCGGTGTTTCTGCCTACAAATTTATTCATTCATTCATCACCACAAGCATCTTCGGATCCGATGATCGACGCTGGTACCGTGGCCTTTCCTTTTTCGAATTATCTGATGAAAGCCTAGAAACTGTTTTTCTGACCTGCCAAGGCATAGGGCACGATGAATAGGCTACTAAGCTCAAAAGACTTTCTGCTATCAAATTGAATAGCATTAATTAGGAGCCAGCTTCGTTTGAATTAACTTGTTTATTTTGTTGTTTGTTTACAAAGAGTGGTCCGACATCCCACAATGTTTTGTCAGCAATGTCCTTGGCAAGCCTTGAAACAGATTTCTTTTTTACCCTTTGCCGTCACGGTATAGCGCACGATGAATAAGCGAGAGATAAGCTGGGTAACGCAAATATTGCCACCAAAGTTGGGCTATTTTCATGCTTTTCTTTCAAGAGCAAATTAGAGTGGTCTATAATTGCCTTGAATTTTGGGATTTATTTCTATGAGCTATCAGATTTTGAAACATGCTCCGAAACCAAAAGAGAAAAGTACATAAGAAGATTGTAAGGATGGCTAATATGTTCAGTTGTTGGTGATTTTTGTGCAGTTTTTTTCATCATCCGGTAGTTACAATTCCCAGGCAAGCTTGCCTTGCTGATTTAAAGTCTGTTTCACGATTTGACGAAACGTGAGATTAGCGACAACGCAAAATTACTCATGCAAAACACTTTGAGTGTGGTTATTCGCGGGAATTTTCACGTATTGAGAAAGAGAGTAGTTTCGTGTATTTTCAGAGCCATGACACATAGTGTAAGCTAGCAGTTATCATTATTGTCCAGCAGGTGTGGTCAGAACAACAGATTTGAGAATGTCATTGATTACGCAGATCAGATGAAACCGAAATTACAACCACGTTCCAATTAGGTTTCTTATAACTGAAAGTATTGACGTTTTTAATGAACCACTATTAATTACTTGATACGAACTTGAACATTAATTGCGATGGGTTTCTGTCACTGCCGCAAAGCACCTAAACCTAAACAAAACAAATATTGATATGTTGATGAATAAATTAAACTAAGCCACCATAAAAAATTAACAGAAATAAAATGAATAAAAACACAACTGTTAAAATCAGGAACGTTTCGATTAAAAATCTTCGTCAGCATCTTATGTTGACGATTATTAATATTTCCCTACAGATCAGAGGGTTTCTTCGTGTACGAAGTCACCTTGTGGCATAAAATAACTGAATTTATTTAGTCCCAAGAGAGCGAAAAAGAGTAGAGTCGTGGGTAGGTTAAGTTGCGGATACTAAGTTGTGTTCTTGCACGTAATCATCCGAAAAAGTTTAGAATTGAAAACAAGAAAAATCTTCACTCACCACAGTTGTCCAGAGAAAATAATGGATGATCAGTAGGGAGCGGCTCTGGTGTTGTCACATCCAGTCCTGCAGCCTGAAAAAGAAGAATGAAGATAAAGCTATTAGAAAAAATTAGCGTTCGAAGATTGAAAGATGGGTCTGTTAGCAATTAAGGTAACCCAACAGACTGTCGAAGGACCTTTAATTCAATGCATTTTTTTATATACATATTCCATTAATGCATTCTTAAGTCTCTTAGCAATACTACCCTCGATGGTCTTCAAACAACTCAATATTTTGGCCCTAAACTTTGGAACACCCTTCCATTTTTCATACGTGTTGCTAGCTCCGTTGTAGTTTTTCGATCCAAATTGAAAACTCATTTCATTGACTCGTACGTGTCATTGTTTCTTGATTAAAAATCTCTTTCAAATCCATATATTCTTTCGATCTTTGTAGAACAAATCTGGCTAACGTTCTGGTTTCACTGTAATGAAATATGTTGTAGTGTTATTTGCTTTTATAGGGGGGGGGCTCTCTCTCTCGATTAGTTAACCTATTTAGAGAGCTCCTCCTTAATCAATCAATCTTAAATACAATCTTGTAAAGTTTTTCTTTTCTTTAATCTCTAAGTTGAATCTATTTTTGTGTGTATTGTTTATTGTACGGTATTTTGTAAGTATTTAGGTGCAGTGTAATTGTGTAGAATTGTATTTA
>REGL01000177.1:273641-302717 GCA_004194395.1 Aurelia aurita complex sp. Pacific
CCAAGCAGTTCATCCATAGATGCTAGGAATAAAACAGATATCATAATAAGAGAAATATTTATACAGGGTAAAACCTTGTCAATACTACAAGTACTGTTATCAATAAGGGACCATCTTGTAAAAGATCTGTTAATTTCTTTATTGGATAGGCAGATGACAAAAACTTTGTTTTGCTTTAAGGAACAAAATGAAGGCAATTAAGGCATGGCGTGTAATTTATGCTTATTGTTATATTCGTGTAAATACTTCATGTAAGATACTTTTATGGCGTAGCTTGCTCCGAAGCACACGTCTCGATATTTGTCTCGGCCTACCATAGAAGTCTAAACATGGGTTGAAATTCGAACAAATAATAGATTGAACTTTCCGACACTTGAAGCACTTAAAGCATTTAAAAACAAACGACACTTCAATCAATAGTTCTAGAAACCTAAGCAATTTGCAAGAGGCATTTTTCATAATACATTGCTTAACGATATTTTGATAAATTTTGTAGAGTCTTCGAATTAGCGCAATAGTGAAAGAAGCTTCGACACCACTCAATCGAACCTCGCGTATAAAATTGTATAAAAATATTGCTCGATCCAGACTCTTTTGTAGAATAGCTAAAAGGTCTATTAGGTCATTAGATGGAGGAGAGGAGTAATTTGTCAACGACGGCTTTACTGCACTGGAAAAACAATCTCTTATGACTTTTCAAACAAGATTGTTAAAAGGCACTGCTTGCAACGCAGGTACAAAATATAAAAAAGTCCAACTTATTTCTAGACTCACAACGTGATCTTGATCTTCTGATTAGCATCTGGCAAACAAAAATTTGCAAAATTCTCCATTCATTTGATAAGTTTTAAATTCTTGCACCATTTTAAAGACATTAAAATCGCGTATTTTGTATTAACTTTGGTTAATGTCATAGTCAAAACAATTATTGTGAAAAAGAGGAGAGAATACTAACTGTAAATGGCTCCAACATCCTTTGCAGCTGTTGTAAGGGAAAAAAGAGATTAGCTTCAATCCTTTTTCTGTAAAAGTCAAGATAAATCTATACTCTAAACTACAAACCATCAACTGCTAAATTATGACAGACTTGTCCCCAGTCCTTTTTGTGCATCTTTTTGCTAACTTTAGAGCAGCAGATCCTATATCTTAGTAGACTAACTCCATAACTCTCAGTCTTCCAAACTGAACTAGATCAAAGATACTGAGTGAATACAGTGACCCACGCCGTAAGTCTAACATATCGTCAATGAAGAGAATTTTCAGGTGGGATGAAACTGTTTCGAATTCATGTATTTCACTCGTAAAATTGTATGTTGAATCCGCAAAAATATGGGGTAAAAGAAATGAGAAGATACCATGTATACCCTTGTCATTTGATTTTGTGAATACGCCTCCTTCTCTAAAAAGTCCCAACCTCTTTTAAGCCACCCTGTCGAGTGTCTGACATTAGATAAGCCCCCCCCCCAGAGCCCAATAGAACTTTTAATCATCACTTCTTCGTAATATTTTGTGGAGTGTTGGTCAAAGGTAGGCAAGAGATCAATTAAGATAATGAAAATATTGCTAACCTGCTTCGTTCTCTTTTCTGCCGGTATATAAAATCGTCTTCGCTCCGAAAGGAATCAATCTTTTCGCCACAGCATGACCTGAAGAGAAAAAATAAAAACAAATACACGTATGTCTTTCAGGAGAAACTGCTTATAAGTCACTCAACTCTCAAATCGCCAAAAAATTAAGAAACTCCAAAACTGGGAAAATGAAACTTAAGAAACCATCTGTTTCGATAAAGGAAATCTTTAGCATATCTTTACATGCCACGTCAGGCATGAGGTTTGAAATACTGACCTATTCTCCCAAGACCAACAATTCCAACTACACGATTTTTTACAGATGTTCCACACATCCATAACAAATCCCAGGAGGCATTTCCTCTGAAACGACAAGATTGTTTACATTTTTACTGAACAGGCAAGACAAGGCCTTCTGCTCACATCCAAAAATGACAAGAGTGGGCTCCTTATCTACGAAAACCTCAAACAGGAAAAGGTGGAACTTTGGCTGGAATCATAATCACACAATATTCGGCTAAAAAACTAACCGATTCGTCCAAGTCCACAGACTCCAATAATACTATTCTTTAAACCAGTCCCGCACATCCATAATGGGCTCCATGTTCCCCAACCACCCCTAAAAACAATAATTTCAGAGATAATCAAAAATAATTAATGAACAGAAAGCAACATTGAGGTAAAATTGGTACCACTTCCTTCTCAATAAATTTCAAAGAATAAATTTTTTGCAAATTTTTCAGACTTTAAATCAATTTTATGCTAAAAATGTTCATAAAAACTTGATTAAACGAGTCACAAGATATTCTGTGATGTGTTGGGACAAACAAGTGATTTAATTGGGATGTGGTCTCACCATGAGATTTTCTTAGGATAAGATCAAACAATGAAAAGAAGAAGTTGATTTTTCTATTCAACATTTTCAAACAAAGCCTTTGTTTATACTTAACGTTTCACTTACTGCCTTGCTTCTTTATTGGCCTCAAACAATCTTCTTGAAGTTGCAAGCAACAATGCCATTGTTAGATCTGCCTAAGATGGGACAAAAACAGATTATCATATAATAATGGCGGGTGTCCCAAAAAAGTACCCATTTTGATTGGATTAAAGAACAAAATGATAAGATGTCAGAATTTTCTGAGTGAAGAACTGAATTTATTAATCTGCAACTTAAATGCATGCACCTTGCATTCATAAATCGATCACCAAACACCAGAGCTACAATGAGGCAAAGTCAAAATTTAAAGGTGCACCTAAAACCAGAAGAGGTTTTGAAAAGGGGTTTAGCCATGCTTTGATTTATCAGCATTTTCCAAAGCATTTTAAGATTTTGTTTTCAGTTGATTCTGATTAAAAAAAAGAGTGTGTCATGATTGCATTTAAATCTAATTTTGGCCAATGTTCCAAGGAAAAGTAAAAGAAAGAACACAAAAAGGAAGACCACGCAGAACATGGTTGACAGATATAAAGGAGTGGACGGAAGCAAACATCAGAAAATGTGTCAGGTGGGCTGCTGATCGAGAATGCTGGAGAGAGATGACCGCTAATCTACCGGTGGTAGTTGCGACATCCAGGTAACAAGGTTCGAAGGAACTTGCAGTACACAACGGCAGAGCCTTACAACAAGCACAACAAAAAATGGTCTCATCTCAAGCTTTCTTGAATGTACATCACATGCCTCTCTCGACAAAGACCCGAAAATGTGGATTCTTTTTTAAAAACAGCGTTTTCAAACTCTATTTTACAGAAATACAAAAATAAGAAAAATTCTGATTTATCTTTGTCATGAACAGTGCAATTAGAGCTTTCTTATGAGAAATTTCGAAAATTTGACTAGATAGGCACTCAAAAGAGTTTGAATAAAACTACATTCAAATTATCAATTTTCCACATTCTTATCAAATGAAAAATTAACATACTGTAGCATCGGTGAGTACATCTGGAGTATTGCCAAGTTGAATCCCTCTGCTCTTCAACTCAGGCACAGTAATGTGATCATAGCCAACAGAAACAGTGCTAACTATCTTCAATTGTTTCCCTGAAAATAATTGCTTTCTTGGTAAAATACATTTTTCAACAACTTAATTGACAAAAGAACTGCAAAGCCCCATTACCCCTTTAATGGATTTTACAATACAGGCCTTGTACACATCAACATATAGCTTTCCTAGGAAATCGGATAACAATCGGATAGGAAATCGAATAACAAGATCAATAAGATCCATGAAAGAGCCCTAAGAATCATACACAAAGATAGTACTTCCAATTTTGAGGAACTATTAATCAAAAGTAAGGCAGTATCTGTTCACCAGAGGGATTTACAGCTGCTCCAGACTGAGATTTATAAAATCGTAACCGGCTTTTATGGCAGAAGTATTTGTTAGCAAAGATATGCCATATAGCCTTCGTGGCAATAATAATCTTGTTTTGCCTAAAGCTAGGACAAATCAATATGGCATTGATGCTATCAAGTTTATTGGTCAAAAACTATGGCAGACTCTGCCAAGAGAAATCAAAGAGTCCCAATCATTGGAGATCTTTAAAAGAAATATTTAATCTATCAAAACTTTTGACTGCAGCTGTAAATTGTGTAAATTTTTTTATCAAATCTAGGTTTTTTGTAATTAGACTTTTGTAAATATTCTGTATAATTGGCCTTAATTAGCTTAACGCTATTATCTTAGCTAACTTTAAATAAATTGTTTATTTATTATTTACTATTATTCCTGCCAAGGAATTACTTTTCAGAAAAATCTACAGTCTTTCATATGGCTGAAAAATTCTTATTATAAAAATATAAAGAGTTTTTGTCATGTTACTATGCAGCACAGGCCTGTACTTTACTTCCATTAAATGTTACATCTTTACCACTACAACAAACAAAAGGAGAGAATGAACTGATTCAAAAATAAAATAAATACAATATTTTGGATTCTAAATAACTTGCGTTTTTGACAACGATTTTTCATAGGGTTTTTCACCATTGGTGTCACATGTGTTGAAAAGCCTTGCGAAAAATAAGGCATTCAATAACTCCTTGAAAATTAATGATAGAAATATATTTCAAGAATGTAACTCTAACATTATAAGGAACTTTAACTACAACAGGACAATAGCAGACAAAATGATAAAAAATAAGGTATTGCTTGTGACCTTGATCAAAATGCAATTTAAGTTTGCAAATTTTAAAATAGATCTTACCAGATGCATCTAGCAATTCCTGATCTACTTTTTCCGTGATCAAGCAAAGCAATCCATCAATCCCAGCAACCTTTTCAAGCAGCGCTTTCCTTGGAATTGGAATCTCAGAATGAGGCCATACATCTATTTGATGCCTAAAATTATAAGCTAAGAATTGTAATGGAATCCACAGCTTTGCATAGTGGCAGTGTAACAGTGGGGGATGAGCCCCTCCCATCTCTGAATTTGTGGTACACTTCCAGTTCATCCAAATCCATATGGAAAGAAATTCCCCCTTTCATTTTTTGTTACTTTTTGGCTCAGAGACAGTGTCTTTATATTTCTTATTTTTAGAAAGAATGAAGGGATGATGTCATTCTGCATTTGACACGGTAAATGATTCACCCTTTAATTATATATTGTTAACTTGAAATTATAGAATTGCCAAAGTCTGCCTCAAATTACAATGGATGTCACATGAGATTTGTGATACTGTACTGCAAAAACTATGCAAAATATTTCAACTGTTCTTATTTACAGCCATATTCTCATGTGACAGACTTCAGAAACTTGCAGACTTTAGAAACTCTAGAAAATGTTGCATCATCCAGCAGCGACTTCATGTTGAAATGTAAGCATAGGATTGGTTAATTCATGTCACATGACTTAAACACCTGTGACTCACAAATAATATTAAATGTAACATTTGAACAGTGAAAATCTACTTGATTACCTTGAAGCTTTGAGAATGTCCATGGCAACGTCTGGAAGCTTCCTTGTAACAACTATTTTTGCTGTCTGCATTTTGTCTGAAAGAAAAGCAGATCATGATGCAATCAGTCTCTTTTTATGCAATGACTCTCTTTGTCAATGCCACAGTTAAAATTTGGCTCAATATGCATTTATTTATTGTTTAAATATGTGGTTGTGTTTGTTGTGTTTTTTAGCCCCAAGTGCTAGGATAACAGAAGTAGAGAAGAACTAATCGAGTCCGCAACCCTTTGTCATGATTCTCAAATGGCGAGGCTCTACCTGGGATCCAAATTTGTCCGCCTGACTATTCTGGCTCCAAAGTCAGAGGATTACACAACTGCGCCACAATACCTTCAAACATTACATCAATCATAGAATAAGGAATTTCTGCTTACAAATTTATTAAGTCACTTGCAGAGCCATTGAACTAGGGCATATAATTTAAGGGAATTAGGTGAAAATTCGAGATTAGACTCATCTTGCGTTTGTACGTATATGTATATAATAGGCCTATGCTCCAAAAAAGGATCTTAAAACTTAAAATATCTATCTATTATGTATATAATACGTTTCATTCACTGTGTGTACTGTATTTAATGTACTATGCTACCTGTTAAGCTCGCAGCTTTCAACTGATATTATCTCACACGAAGGTTTTGGACCTGTCCAAAAGAGCTTCATCAGTTCGATTCCATTCCACCCCTTTATGCAGGCTCCAAAGAGTGAAAGGCAAAAATCAAGCCGCCCTTTTGGAATGGCCTCTTACTAACATATTGAAAAGAGGCAAGGGAAATTCTTGGTAAATCGAAAGTAACGCGGAAACTGAACCGAACTGAATGATGAAGGTTGCGAAATCACGATGTTGAAAAAATACAACACTATTGATGGCTGATGACGCTATAATTTGCTGAATTTGCCTCGGAAAAATGAATCAGGATGCAGTTCTGCCTATGTTGAAAAGGTTAATATTGTACTTGCAAGGAGATCTGATTGATGAGGCGGAGGCAAAGTAGATGCGAAGAAGCCAAACCGGGAAGTCCTGACTTACAGGCCTAATTTCGCAATAATGTGACAATAAAAAGGGAGTGGCAACAAAGAACATCAAATGACAAAAGTTAAGGGACTTCCCTGGATAATATTTGACAATGTGATTGGTATGACGGTACCAAGCACCGACACGAAACAACAAGCAGGCCGAGTGAAAGATGCAAGCGCAAAGAACCATTTGATGGGAAATTCGCTGCAGCAAACCATCATTTTTATGAGCAGACATACAGTAAACAACAGAGAGAAATGAGCAGGCAGCGTACCCTTCCTATCTATCCTGTTGAATACAGAGGTCCAAGCAATCCGATTCCAACGCCAGCAGCTCGTGGGGCGGTTCGCAGAGAAAGTTTAACTCCTTCGACTACCTCACATAACACCTTCGCAACAGCAGGACCTCGCAAGACTTCCACTGTTTCAACCCCAGCATCTTATGTTAACCTTTCTCTGAGTAGCTCTGGTTTAGCACTGAATCCCTTTTTTGACGTCTTAGCTGAGGCAACGTCGAGCGATTTACTGCTGGTCTCTGAGAAAGTAGCAGAGTGGGAAACCCTTTTGAGGAACCTTTTCTCCCCCGAAGATGCCAGCAACCTTATTGATCAACTAGAATGTGATGGACGCAACAAAGGATTCCGAGTCACAGATCTTTGTCACAGAGCTTTGTCTGAGTGGAAAAGGCGAAAAGCATCACAAGCCAGTTTCCAAAAGCTTCTTGATTCTCTAGAAAAGATTGGAAGAAGGGATGTTAAAGAAGAATTAGAAAAAGAGAGACTTAACAATAGTAAGCTTTGCATTGTTTTTAATGTGGCAAGACATCAAAATTTAAAGCTTTAGGCCTCAATTTGCATTGCTTCGTGATATTTCATGTTCGTTTACAAATGTCAAGGTATAAAAAGAGCTGATATTTTTGGGGTTGCAATGAAGCTAAACTGATATTTTTGGGTTGCCTGAAGATTTCTTGGACTGACCCCATGTATGTGTACATGAGGAGTGCCCCCCCCCCCTCCTAGGCTTTGATGCTTTGAATTTTCAAAAGCATGATAATAATAGTAATACAGTTCTTTATAGAGGGGGGATTGCCTTTTCAGCAACAAAAGTGCTGTTATCAATAAGGGCCCTGTTAAAAACATAGAAGATCTTACCCTGGGTACCAGACTCTCTAACATAAAAAGGAGAGAGTCCATTTTATGCTAGAGAGTCTGGTACCCAGGGTAAGAAGATCTTAGAAAAACATGAAATTAAAAACGACTGCCCTTAAATTTTTCTCACAGTGAAAAGCGTTCTCTCAACTTGGATTTAAAAATTACAATTGATTCCAGGGAACGTATGTTTCTTGGAAGTTCATTAAAACAATGCTGTCCTTTAAAATAAAGGGACTGTTTCGCAGTTTCTGTTTTAACCAAAGGCAGACTAAGTAAAGATTGATTGCCTCTCGTATAGTACACCCCCCCCCCCCAGTAACGACCCCGCCGGACATTAGAAATACAGCAGGGAAATTATGAAATTAAACAGTTTCAGCGGGGATGAGACATATCATGGCGGGGAAAGGAAATTTTCGGCTATTATCTATGATGCAACTTGTATAATCTTTGATGGGGTAACAAAAGTTTCAACGGGGAACCAACAGAAACACGGCGGGGAAAGTATTTGAACTCAAACTTAGCAGGGAAACAAATTTTCTTGGCGGGTCATCCTTCTACCTTGGCAGGGCAATGTTTCAGCGGGGTCGTTACTGGGGGGTGTTATAGAATTGATGATCGAAATTGTTTGCATACGCTCTGAGGACAGTTATGGAGGTCCCTTGACGATATTTGAACATTTCTGTTACTACTTTCATCTTTTTCTGATTATTGATCAAGATGAGTTTACATCTGTTATTTTCCTGCAATCCCTAGATTACTTTTTTTCGTCTGCTTGATTTTGATAGCATTTTCATTCGCTTGAAAGCGGCAACTTGTTTTTGCTGGATCATTCGCTATGTGGATATGTCACGTTAGTTTATCCTCGAGTTTATTTTTTTCTAGGTTTCCCCTCATTGTATCATAGTAGAAGTCATGGACCAAATCATTCGTTGCAGTCGAGTATGTCAAGTTTTTCAAGTTTAGGTAAGTGCGGAGCTCTCTTCTCAATTTTATCGTACCTTGGAGAAAAATTTAGACTTAAATTTGTACGGGGTGTACCCACGAAAAAATTTTCTTTTTACCCTGCTCCAGAATTTTTCGCTCAAAATGATAACCTGTTCTAGAAAAAATTCGTGAAAAGTATACTCCATGAAATTTGACCGAAAAACAACCCGATCTAACAGAATATTCCCTTTGACATGTTTTGACAACCTGCTCTAGAAAAATTGCCTCATTTTGATACCCTGTGTTAGAAAAAATTGGTGAAAACGATACCCTTAAAAACAGCACATCCTCGTCGGACCAATATACTAAGTATCCCCCCCCCCCGGGCTTTTATGAAACTCCCCCCTTACCAACGGGAAATGCCCTTATTGGCCCTCAAAAAACAAGCCTATTCACTAAGTCAATGCATCATCCTGGTGCATCATCAAAACTAGCCTGTTAACCAGATCCGATTCAATTGGGTCTGGTTAACAGGCAGGGCCTTTTTTAACATTAAAACTGGGGGGGGGCAAATGCCCCCCGATCCCTAGACTTTGCTCCCCCAGTGTCGAAGTTTTTGACCCCAGAAAATTATCCCTTATTTCAAGTAAGTGATTTTCAGAAAATAAGCTATTGCCGCCACCACTGCATAGGCAACCTGCAAAAGCCATGTGTAAATGACTGGAATACGATAACAGGACTGATTACCACCAGAGACAGGATGTTTCAGCCAAAGTCAAGGTTGTTTTTTCAAAAATGTTACTCACGCATAGGATAAATGTCACAAAACTCTCAAAGTTTCCTTTTCGCTAATGGAAAGCAGGATATTGGGAGAGCCGTTCTAAGCCAAAGTAAAGGGTGTGGCCCTGAAAATTTTCCTGGGGGCTTTGCCCCCAGACCCCCTCATTTCACCTAACTTAAAATTTCTGGCCACGCCGCTGCTCACGAGAATGCGCGATGAGTTTTGTAAATCAAGTATGTCAAATATCAAATTAGTCTTACACAACACTCTTGACAAAGTATTCTTGTCCTATTGTAGTTTGATTTTAGCTAGCCCGTTTGATATATATTTGGATTCGTAAATTTCCTATTTTTTAGCTTGCTTTTCTAGCCAATCAGACTAAGTAACATATCCCCTTTTTAGGATTTGCCTCCCCACTTAAAACCCCTTAAAAAAGGCTCTGTTAACAGGCTACATCAAAACTAGTTAAAAATTTGAAAAACCGACGTTGGAATGAAAGCAGGGACTCGTCCCCTCCAATCTTCCCACTTGCTGCCAATAAATTTATCTCGTGTCCCGTTGTTCAGTGCATGTTAATAATTAGTCTTGCTATTTCGTTTCAGAAAGTTACATGCCTCATGTGCTGTGGCAACAGGACTTGGATATCTTAGGTATTTGCTTACTGCTATTGCCAAGGCCTCCGACGACGGGGGGGCCGGGGGGGGGCCATGGCCCCTCCACTTTTTAGCAAATCATACCGTTCTGAAAGGCAACTCATCATGTTGTGCTGTGGTAATTTTTTGTATCAAGTTTGCCCCCCCCCCACTTTTCTGATCTCGTCGGGGGCCTTGATTTGACAGTTTGATTTTATTGTCCTTTCCTCGTTTACCTCGAATGCACGAATTTTTTCATGAAAAACTCTTTATGACAAGCTCAACTCTCAGATCGCTAAAAAAGAAACTCCTGTATTGTGAAAAGTTATTCAAAGAACTATCTCTATGTGAGACACACCGCTGATCACCCATCTTGCAAACATCCCCTGTCATGCTAGGCTCATTACATAAGTCTCAGAATTGCTCATTGAATTGGATGGTTATAGCTCGGCTTGTATAAGAGAAAATGAAAAATCAGAATAAAAGCGATGAACATTGTATGTCTATTGCCATGCTTGTAAATCTCCTAATTGAAAGCAATTTTTTTACACAAACGTTTCTTTTCCACAGAAAACCCAACACCTCTCCCTCTGAATGACGAAGAAGATGACGGAGGCATCACGATGGGAGGCGAATCGGCCAAAGTGGCTCATGAGAAACGACCGTCGGAAGTAGACCTCTTGATTACGACCCTGAATAATCGGGAACAATCCATGATCAGCTTAGCAGGACCATCGAGATGTGGCAAAACAGTCACTTTGAACATCCTGGAGAAAGAGCTTGGTGGCAAACAGGGTTACGAGAAAACAAAGATCATAAAAATCCACTCAGGAAAACGGGAGGACTGCAACTGGCTTACGCGAACGATAGTGCAAGAAATCACGAAACAACTGAGGCAAGAAATTGATCAAACCAAATACGCAATAAGGCATCTCAAAGGCCTGCTAGATACATATGACGAGGCTCTGCTGATTGTTGACGTGTCCCTGAACCCATGGACTGATCGTGGGAGGAAGATTTTAGAGTTTCTATTCAAACTGAGGCAAAACGAAAAGTTAAATGAAAAGCTAAGTGTTATTGTTTCATGCGTTGGATCTCTTTCCAAAACAAGTTTGTTTATGCAAAATCGCCAGAGTTCAAGAGAAGTGAAGATGGAGCCTTTGACTCCTGATGACGCGATGGAGTTTCTAACTCAAGTAAATCCTGCATTTTCAAAACGAGCTGCTGCCTATATAGTTCAGCGAATCGAGTGTTATCCCGTATTTTTAAAGCAAGTGGCAAAGGCGGACTTGGAGGAACTGTTTGTCGTTGAAAGCAAGGAAGAACTTTTGAGGGCCCTTGAATGCCAATTCGATGCCTTTCTTGAGATTTTCAAGCGGGATCGTGAGGACGATGCCTTGGAAGAATTGTTCAAATGCCTGGAGCGAAAAGATCAAGAAATCGTAGCACAGATTTTACCTTTCAAAAAGGAGTTCAACATCGAACAAGCAATTCGAGTAATTGATTCTAAAGTTGACATAAAAAAAAGTTCATTCAATGCCCTTTGTGAGCAGGGAGCGCTGTTTTTAACAAGGGAGATGAAAACTACTGAAAACGTCACGTATACGATTCCTACAATACTGGGAGATCGTTTGCGAAGTATCGTTTTGAAAGATGAAAGTCTTAGTCAGATGTACAACAAGGCAGTTGAGAGACACCAAAAAATGTATTTGGAACTTTTGGTTCTGTTGAGTAACTGCTTCATGGGGGATTTACCCGACAAATTTGAGGAGGTCAGGGTGCTGGAACCTTTTACCCCTTCAGATGGTGTCCCTGACAATCTCTCAATCTTAACAGATGATCTAAACGAGAGAGTTCGACGAGTCGTGATGCATTTTCGACGCCATTGCGAAGATATCAAACAAAGCCTCGTCATCTACAGCAGTTCGAAAGAAAGTTACGCAGCTGCTATTTCTGTCGCAACACACGTAAATGTCTACCATTTCCTCACAAAGATGTTACGCCTGCACGAATCAAGGGAGATATACAGACAACTGAAGCGAAAAGCTGACCGTAAAGACCACATAGCAAGACTCAATGTTATCATTGCCTCGTTTTTAATCGATGCTCATGGATACGAGAGATACTCATCAGAATCGATGAGCCTGTACGAGGCTGCTCAGGTCATTCTTGGAAAGGAATTCAAGGATTGTACAGACCAAAAGCAGGAGTTTGAAGACAAGGGCAGTGACATACATGATATGCAAGCACTGTGTTTACGGGGCCTTGGGGTCAGTATTCTGGCTAAAGGCCTGCAAATTGTCCAGAATAATGGCGAAGACGATGATGTAGATTTCTCGACACGAAGCAGCAACATCAGATTGTCGAATGAGATTCTGAATAAAGATTTGGATCAAAGGGTTGACAGAATAGTTCGCATTGCTGACAGCCTCAGGGTTCTGGCAGGTAAGAATCGAATTGAATTGATTTGACAGGTAAGAACTGAGGCAAGACTTAGTATTTTGCTTAAAAACTACAGCTCAAAATAAGGTTTTCAACGTGCAATTTCTCTACCTTGTTGTATCAAAAGCAAACATTTTATCATCTATAAATATTTTTGGGTCCTTGATAAAACAAGTCAAAAAGAAAATTTTATCAAAGGTTGATTTTTGGTGATTTTTTAAACAGGAGTACTTTTGGGACACCCGGTACCTAGTATGATTTTTTAAAGAGTGGATTTTAAAAGATTTTTCCTTGACATTCTCTTTAATTCATTCTCAGGTGCCCAAGTAGAATATGGTTATATTGAAATGTCAAAGCTCACCTTGGAAGACCAGAATTGTAATCCATGCTTATCAGGATGTTTAGGAACGCGCCATCCCTTGACCAATAACAGCAGGTTTGTCCAAAGCACAATTCTCCGGAGGAACAAAGAATTTGACGCTGCGAAGATCATACTGCATGAAGTTCTAGATGCACAGGAGGAGCTTTTAGGAGAACATGGAGACACAGCTAGGACCCTTGTCGAACTCGCTTTGTGCATTTATGAGGAAGTCTCCGACGAGTTTTGCCCTGAAATTGAAGAGAAGACGCCAAAAGCTGTCCACATGGTAACGGAAGCTGAAATGCAAGGACAACCTCCTCCTCCGCAACAACCTCCTCCTCAATTGCATGCTCTCGTACCTAGTGGAAGATGTGTTCCCCCACAGCCCGAGAAATTGGGGTTGTCTCTTGGGGAAGCCGTTACAGTGGACGGAAACGCATATCAACAAGGGGATGATAGTGATCAACGGCATCGTAGTGCGTCAGTGGGGTCAAAACCGTATCGCTCAAGAACAGGTGAATTCGAGACGCAATGCACTTGCGAGATACGTTGTCAAGGAGTCTGTTTACAAAGCAGGATAGGATGTGTTTCAATTGAGGACTTGCCCACGAAGTATCAACTGCCTGCTAGCCAACTGCCTGCCAAGAACCGAGCAACATCTGCTGTTTCTTTTAGTGAGGCTGTCGTGTCTTATTTGCCTCATCCCCTAGTGGCAAAAGACGTCGATGCTGTTTCTCTAGACGTCAACAAACGAATATCGTTCAAGCGGCTTTACTCTTCCAGTAGTAACAGTCTTTATGATATGGCAAGCCAACCTGATTCAGCGTCGACCGGCATAAGAATCCCGCAAGCCGCTCAGCAACATGAAGCAATAATGATGTGCGGCACTGCGGAAGATAAAGCAAAGTTATTGGAAGTGAAACATTGGCTAAGAACAGCCGCGCGGTATTTATTGCATGCCGTTGGTATATGTAAAGATGCTCAAGAGATTTTCGTGTTCTTGGCTAAAGTTTGCGGGCATCTTGGAGAAACTGAAAATGAGGAGCGGTACATTCGGAAAGCGATTAGATGTGACAAAAATTTATAAATATTTTAAAAAGTTGTAGTGTTTTATGAGCGTAGTCTCAGGAGCTTCTTTGTTTGTAGGGTTTGCATAGACTTATGACGATGAGTCCCTTGTATCCCTGCAGTACACCTTGCTCAACAGGGACTCATAATGAAACAATGAAAAAGCTGACCCTGTAATATGCATTCATCAGTCGAATTCTGATGGAAGCATTGCCTCGAGTCTTGGATCACGGCCTCAAATCTCGAGTCTCGTCCGAATTTTATCAGTTGTTCAATCGAATTGACAGTTCCATCATAATTGCCATCACCATATTAATTCGCAAATCTCCCAATATGATTGGTACTCTAGGAACTTGAGATTTTGGGCCTAAATAGGGTCAGGTTTTTCAGAGTAATATTATGAGTCTCTGTTGACCGAAACGCCATCATCAAGTCAAATAGCACAGGGAAACAAAGGACTCCAGATCATAGGACTAGTCTAGTGTATCGGGCTAGTCTAGAGGTTGCATAGTCTTGGGTTTGCAGGGATAAAATTAGACTCACGAAATAGTCCCAGTTATCGCAACAACAACAACAACAACAATATATATTTTTGCTAGCGTCCATCAGCCTGTCAATAGCAATAACTACGAACTTGCAATCAGTCTAGGATAAAATGGGCAGGCAAGGGGTAAAATGGATAGTGTTGCGTTGATATATAGAAAACAGTAGACCCTGAACTGATAAATCGACATCCACTGTGTCAAGGACAATAGTTAGAGTGGATATATCTAGAGGGAAACTGTGAACAAAAATTTCTGCAAAATTTATCCTAATCTTTTGCTATTTACCCCATACTTACCCATTTTACCCCAAGCAAACCCTATTCATTTGCAAAGCAAACTGCAAGTGACCTTTGTAAATAGACCGGTTGCTGTTTTTCAGGCAACAGGATCAAGCATTGCAATGATAAAGCTTGGGTTGTTTTTATCTGATCATAAAATTGATTTTAAATGGAGATGTGTATCTGTTTTGGATAACTACTATAGTGTACGATTGAAGCGGAGTCGATTGAAAAGACTTTGATAAAAGAAGATGTAACAACGTAAGAAAGCAGGCATCAAATTTGATCTTTTGCGCATTTATTTTTCTTTGAATAAATCAATTGCTTTGAAGATGCCCTAGTGGGCGAAACTAGTCAGCACTGAGATAAAGAATAAAAAGCACAAAACACAAAATTGATGCATGTTTTCTCGAGTGGTTAGNACCTTGGTAAATAGACCGGTTGCTGTTTTTCAGGCAACAGGATCAAGCATTGCAATGATAAAGCTTGGGTTGTTTTTATCTGATCATAAAATTGATTTTAAATGGAGATGTGTATCTGTTTTGGATAACTACTATAGTGTACGATTGAAGCGGAGTCGATTGAAAAGACTTTGATAAAAGAAGATGTAACAACGTAAGAAAGCAGGCATCAAATTTGATCTTTTGCGCATTTATTTTTCTTTGAATAAATCAATTGCTTTGAAGATGCCCTAGTGGGCGAAACTAGTCAGCACTGAGATAAAGAATAAAAAGCACAAAACACAAAATTGATGCATGTTTTCTCGAGTGGTTAGGCCCTCTTCAACGGTACACTATATCTCCTTTGGGTAACTAGTATTTAGACTAGTTACCTGGTAAGAACTGTTGATAAATATGAATATTGATAAAGATAAATCACGCATATTATTATGCAGACTTTTCAGATAAATATGCTTCAGTTTTCTTTCAATCTTGTGTTTTTCTTGGCGCATGAAAATAGAATATCGGTTAAAGAATATAGCCAACCGGCCGCTTCTAGCAATTCATACATTAAAATCCCGCATATTTGGATGCGAATCACAGCTCAACATTCTGCAAATTCTGAAAGCAAATATTGGCATTATGTGGCCGATAGACGAATGCACTTGGACTAACTACCTCAATCCCAGTTTTGCTTGGTTTATCCGATTAGCAGCTCGCCAAGGAGCGAAACGATTGAAATCAGGGACTAAAGATCGAGTCAGGGAATTTTTACCACGATGCTTCGCGTGCAATGATAAATCGACCAATCAAATCAATGGAAACTCTTACCGACGCAAAGGATAATGGTTAAAATGCCCCACCGCGATCTTGACCATAATCGTCTGTGGGACGAAACTTGGGTTTATTCGATACTGTATTTTCTTAATAGGTCATTGGGATTAGCTCAAGACTATGTAACATGGTCGATTGCATCACGGAAGAGCCAACATTTCTTTAAAACTACCGGGTGTCCCAAAAAAGTGTATACAGATTTGGTTGACTCCACTGATGTGAATTTAGCTTTAATCAATGGCTAATCACTCTCAAAACGTTCCTCGATAGTTAACTTGAACATAGATACCTCGTTTGTTGGTATTGGTGTTTTGAGAGCAGAAATATCAATCTTGAAAGCTCAAAGTTGTGTCCACTTGCAAACCAGAGCTTTGGCCTTTTGGCCTAAGCAAATTCGTGAAGCACATCGAAAGTAAGAACTGAAATGAATGAAAAATTAAGAAACTGCCCAATAAGTAACTAGGGGTGACTTCTGGAATACAGAATAACACAAGATCTAATATTGCTCACATTTTATCAAGGCTATCGTTAATTTATACGCTGTCCCTCAAGAATTTGCTAAGGCCAAAAGGCTTAAAAGCTCTGGTACATCTGGTTTTCAGGAAGAGGCAAATTTGAACTAACAGGTCTGCTCTCAAAGCACCAACACTAACAAACGAGGTACCTATGTTCAAAACTATCGATTTAGCTGATTTGAAAGGCGAAGAGACCGCAAAACAACAAAATTGACATGTGTACAGATTTCTTATTTATTCCTCTAATTCTATGTATACAAGATGCTATATATTTGTAAATGCGTTTTCGTCAATTTTCAGGTGTAAAATCACGTGACAACCGCCTGAACACATTATAAAAGCCTTATTTATGATACCAATTGTTACCTTAGCGACAAATTTTTGGGTGTAATGGCGGATGAGCAAGGGACATTTTTGTAATACAAAGATACAGATTCGGAAGAGAAAAAAACGATTTGAGAGGCTCAAGGATATATTTCCAAAGGTGTTAGGACACTCATGTTTTGATCAAATAATTAATTACCTTGTCTTGATCTTTGTTTTCTTCTTCGTTTCGTCTCAACTTGTGTCTTCAATTGGCCAAATTTTCCTGTGTGGTCTGCGGCTTAAAACTTCTCTTCTGTGAAGGCGCACTGCCATACAGAAATACAAGGGAGTTAGATTCGAATGACCAAACAAGAAAGCGGTTAGGCCAATCGAAGACACGAATTGACTTAGTTGAGACGAAACTAAGAAGAAAACAAAATCAAGACAAGGTAAATAAATATTTAGTTAAAAACATGGTGTCCTAGCGCCCTTAATATTTCAGCCCGTTAGCTCAGTCAACCACAAGCACTTGCTCTGTTTATTCTGAACGCACTCAAGAGTTTTGAAATATATCTAAAGAACCGCAAATCGCTTTGTCATATATGAACTTGGGTTCAAAAAGTTCGTTACTCTTAGCAAAAAGTTTATGATGTATGCCTAATTTCATTTCTTGCACGATATGGCATACCCTGGGTACCAGCCTCTCATGTTAGAGAGGCTGGTACCCAGGGTAGATATGGCACAATTCTTGGTTGCTATGTCAACAAATACAAATACAAACTGCATCTATATGCTTAAAGGGGCTCCATCGCCAAATAGACCTTTCAGCTATTTTGAATAGAATCAGAATCGAATGATGTTTTGCTACATTTTGTAGAATTTTTGAATGTGCACAATAGTGATAGAAGCTCCAACGCCACTCGATCGAACCTTGCGTAAAAAAATGTATAAAAATAACGCTCGATCCAGGCTCTTTTGCAGAATAGCTGAAAGGTCTATTGAAAAAAAATTTGTAAACACTACTGTTTTAAGCACCTGTCTATTTGTTGTCTGCAGGTGTTTGGTGGCTTCACCTGGGCCACCGAAAAGAAACAGTCAAAAATCCACTTATATCCGAGCAATCGTAACAGATATGAATGTTTGCTTTGTTCCTATGTGAAGTACACGGATTCATCGTTAATATAGTGCTTTCATGTTGAAAAAAAGATGAAAAGTCTGTGTGATATTGCCATTTAAAAACTGCATAATCATTATTTCGACAAAAATTTGGAGACAGAACCCCTTTAATGCTATTCTATCTCAGCTTCAAAATCAAAATTATTAGATACGACAATTACAAGTACCCATCTTTTACAATATGCAATGGCGTCCTGCAGGAAATGCAGCCTCTTCTTCATCCCTCCTGACCTCGTTTCCAAATACTGACCCAAGAACCTCGTGGTCTTTAATCAATTGCCAAGAAGTGCATAAAGTCAGCCTTGTTTTGGATGGGAGTGCGTGTAGGCCTCCCAAGATCTTTTCTGTTGCCTTTGTTTACTTTAATTTCAAGCAGCACAGGTCCTTCCATGTCTCTCAATGCCTTTACGCTGTCTGTGATTTCTTCTGGGGTTACTGCAGTGAATGCCTGCAAAGAAGGTAGAGAAAGGCTAGAGATTAGACAAAGGCAAGACAGGTAGACAAATGCAAGGCATATCAAGGGTAGTCAAAGGCAAGTAAAAGAAAATTAGAACTTGGGATGCAACCAGTTGCCTTTGTACAATTTGTAAATAAACACTGAATTCATTTGATTGTAAATTATGCATTACTTTTGGCTATTGTAGATAGTTGGTGTAAATTAGCTTTAATCTTTTAAAACTGTGTAAATATATGAATGAATGAGATCAGAGGGAATGATGGCTTTTTAAACAGACCAAATTCCTACATACATAATAAACAAAAGAAGTTATGTCCTAGTAAAGATCGTTGGGAGACTTAAACTCCGTTGGGATTGTACCGATGCAAATTCGAATTCGTAACGAATATGTAACGATCGCCCTCCAATTTACAATTTCCTGCTAATTCGTGGCCTTCTTTACCAAAACCTTGATTGATTTATGTGGTCAATATTTACCTTCCAAAAGAAATTCATCGTTATACTGTTTTTTTATGTTTTTGTTTGAATACGAACTTCCTTTGTCTTCAAATATTGAAAACAAATGATACCAACTGAAATTTCCAAAAAACTTTGCATCAAAAATGAGTTATTGGACACAAGAAACTTCTGTTGCAGGCTTAATTGCCAAAAGTCTAAATATAAATAAAGAAAAGAGAAAAAGTGCATGCAGAAAAAAAGGAAACTGATTTTTTGCCGTCATTATTTACCCCTGGTGTGGAGTATAAAGAATTCGACGATAAACAATATTTTTCATTTCTTCAGATTCTCGCATTATTGACAATTCCGTGTTTTGATGTAAAGATAAATAATCCTTAGACAAGTCCATGTTAATGTACCTCTGGTCTATCATACATTAAACCCTTTCGAAGTGACCTCTTTTTTTCTATATCCACTAAAAGATTACAATATATATATTACTTACACTACCTACAAATTACTATACAATACTACAGGAACGATGCCCCGAGAAGCAAAAGGCTGTGACTACCCCGAGGCCATTTAGACATGGAGCTAAAACTACTATGGTCTGTCTCAAATTACTTGCCATGAGAAATATCTGCGATCAGGTTGACTTTTGCTTGGATTGGTAAATAAGGCATTGTCGCAAATATTGCATGGCATCAAATTTGAGATAGACATCTAAAAATACACGACTTAACTAAAGAAAAACAAGAACAAAACATGGTGGCTGTGGTGAAGTGACTTATAACGGAGTTCTTTAGAATTTTCTAACCGAATCGACCAGATTTGGAAAAAAATGAGATCTAAAGCAAGTAAAAAACCCTTGATCAGCCTACCTGCTTGTATCCAACTCCAAGGGCAACCTGCGTAATTCTAAAATCTTCCATCCTTGAAGCATCAGTGGGTTGTCCCCCAACAGAGTCGTGTGCACCATTATTGATCACAATATGCTTGAAATTGGCTGGAGAATGGTTGCCAATGGTAGCCATGTTGCCTAAATGCATAATGGCAGCACCATCACCATCAAGGCAGAAGACCTACAAGGAAGATGGCATCTCAATAATCTACATTTAATAACAAACCAACAATCTATATTTTTTTAAACGATTAGTTCACCAACTGACGACTGAAGTTATATGGCAATAAAATAATTTACTCGTCCCATTTTTGATAAAATATAAAAAATGATGAACTAAAGAAGGAGTTTAACTGTTCATTACTTTTCTAGTTAACTAACCCTGTGTCCCACTCCCGAAAATTTGTTCTGCAAGTATCTCTTCTCGTTCAAAGTACTTTCGTTTTAAAAAAATTCTGATATGGCTCGTACTTATCTCTCTCAAATCCGGAAAAGAGGAAATCGTTTGTCTTCAGTTTTTCATCGCTCAAAGTTTTGTGTACGAATTAAAATAATTCATCCTCGTCCTTTCGTGCTATTCACACACAAATGAACAAGATATGATGCCACATTTCTTATTGTTGACGAAACAAGACTTCAAAATTTACCTGTCGCCTTTGTCTCTGTGTGGCGATTCCCAAGGCAATTGCAGATGCATGTCCCATGCTTCCAACACAAAGGAAATCCTTCTCATGTCCTTGTCCCTTCATCTCACGATATTCAAATAATTCCCTTGACAGCATGCCAGTTGTTCCAACGACAACATCACGGTCATGAAGGCCGTCAACAATCTTCTGAATGGCTTGCTCTCGATTCAACGGAAATCTGTTGATAAATTTAGAAAACGTTTTGAAAGTTATGACAAGCACTGAAACACATTTGATATTTCCGGAGCCCTCGAAAATAGGCCATGTTGTGAAAATAGGCCATGTTGTGAAAATAGGCCATGTTATGAAGTAAGCAAAACTCAAATTGTCATCGACACAAATGCACGAATAGGTAGATTGGTAGCGTAATTTTTAAGATTGGAAGCATAATTTTTCTTCGGTCATTTCGTTCTCAGATTTGAACGGATTAGACAATAATCAATTGCCTAAAAATACCACAGTTATATATGAAAGATCTCTTAGATTATTCCGGGTGATGGACACATAGGTAAGTTAGTTCCACGAAAAATTCCTCACAAAGGGTAAAACGCAAGTACAAATCATCTGTCATAAGAGTTAAAAACTGTAATCTTTGAAAATGAGAAGAGTTTTGTGATACAAGCAATAATTAGTCCATTCCTTGGAAATGTTTCATTCACAAAGGAGTCTATTTAAAGGGGCTCCGTCGCCAAAATGTAAACAAATCTGTAAATATCATTTTTTGAAGCACATGTCTATTGTTTTCTGAAGTTTGTTCAACGGCTTCACATAGTAACGAACAAAAAGTAACCGTTAAAATCCATTTACACTTACCTCACATAAGTATTGCACCACCTTACCCAAAATGGCGCCTGAAAGTGTCTTTCAGCCCAACCAACAAAATTTGCATGACAAAAGCATCAGCATTTAAGGGTTTCTCTACCGGGTGTTTTGGTGGGAAAAGAATTGTTAATTCGTTTGCTTTTCATTCATAAGTAAAATGAAACGTTATTTTTTGGTTTCTTTGATAAATTAGCAAANAAAGGGTAAAACGCAAGTACAAATCATCTGTCATAAGAGTTAAAAACTGTAATCTTTGAAAATGAGAAGAGTTTTGTGATACAAGCAATAATTAGTCCATTCCTTGGAAATGTTTCATTCACAAAGGAGTCTATTTAAAGGGGCTCCGTCGCCAAATTGTAAACAAATCTGTAAATATCATTTTTTGAAGCACATGTCTATTGTTTTCTGAAGTTTGTTCAACGGCTTCACATAGTAACGAACAAAAAGTAACCGTTAAAATCCATTTATATCCGAGCAATCGTCAGAGATACAAACGCTTGATTTTTCCTCTGTGAAGTACGAAGATTTATCTTCAAAACAATGCTTTTATTTTGAAAAAAAGATGAAAAGTCTGTATGATATTGCCTTTCAAAAACTGTAAAATCACCGATTTGACATAAATCTGGAGACGGAGCCCCTTTATGACTTACTGTGGCTCCACTTTAGCCAATTTGTATGGCAGAAACGTCTGTCTTCTTACAAGTAAACAATAAGGTCCTTTGCTGACTTCCATATGCTTCCTGGCAGTATACAAGGCCTGTCATATGAAATAAACACTCATTAATATAACTGCGAACGACCTGAAGTATGCAAAACTGGTGTAATAACATCTATGATGTTAGGCAATTTCCTAGAACATTTGGGAGGATGAATCCTGCATTTTAAATCTTTCGAACTCGAACGTCTACATTTCTACCTTAACCACACTCCAGGGTCCTACAGCAATGCTTTGTTTTGAAGAAGGCCCTGTTCTTATTCATTTCATCAAACAGACAGCGAAGTGTTCACCAGGCCCTTCTAATCATCTTTGTTGGTTTTATCAAGCAGGTTGGCATACTCCAACTTATCCTAGCCTTCAAATCACACTCCTTAAAATTGTTACCAGGATTGTAATTTTATTCTGTCACAAACAATCATCCCAATGAAGTAAATTCTCAGGTTAGCTTTTTCAACCAGCAATACTTTCAAATTTTCAAAAGTAAGTAGGGTTGACTTCAAAACGAAGCTTAGGCAAGGAATTCCACCTGAAGAAGATAGAGCGTTGTGACTTTGCACTATAAGTTCTAGATTCTATTTCAAACTAGACCAAAACGGAACCCATATCCCATAGATTAAACAAGATACAAATCTATCAAATCACAAGACAACCCTGGACTCAATCATTTCACTATTAGTTCTAGCTCTTATTAGAAACAAAGGCCTATGGGGAACACTTATTCTGCAGATTAAAATACATGATTTAGACCTTAAACTTATCTTGCCCAATCGGACATCTCCACACTTCAAGACGGTTTCTTGCAGCCTCTCTGCAAGAGATATCTTTGATTAGGGGACAAAGAAAAAGTATATAAAATAGAAAGAAGAATGTTTGGCTCCAGACAGAGGTGGACACATTCAGCTTCAGCCAAAATTACCCTTCACACTTGTTATTTTTGTGTAGTTTTGCTCCCCTGAACTGATATGTCGCTACAACAACATCAGTTCAATTCAATGAGCAAAGTTGTGAGTCTATGCAGCTCCTAATGCATGTGTCCACCAATGTCTGCCTGATTTGAAAGTGAGATTTGATGTTGCATATTAGTAGGTTAGGTTAGTGGAAACTCT
Source organism: Aurelia aurita complex sp. Pacific (assembly GCA_004194395.1). Classification (NCBI taxonomy): domain Eukaryota; kingdom Metazoa; phylum Cnidaria; class Scyphozoa; order Semaeostomeae; family Ulmaridae; genus Aurelia; species Aurelia aurita complex sp. Pacific. Next base: position 296,759 of record REGL01000177.1, read on the forward strand.
CACAGGAGCTGAAACATGTTCTGGTTGTACAAAATTCTTAAAATTGCTTTGAAAAGCGAAACGATTCCAAGCACAGTTTGACAGAAAAGATTTCAGCATTTTGCCAACAAAGCTGTTCTCAAATCTCACAAAGGAAATTGTGAAAGTCACACTTGTTATTTTTGTGCAGTTTCGCTCCCCAAACTACACATGTCGCTACCACAACATCAGTTCAATTCAATTAGCAAAACTGAAGGGACTTGAGTTGTGAGTCTATGCAGCTCCTCATACATGTGTCCACCAATGTCTGCCTGATTTCAAAGTGGGATTTGATGTTGTATATTAGTAGGTTAATGGAAACTTTGACTAAGTCCTTGAGCTTAGGATTCACAGGAGTTGAAACACGTTCTGGTTGCACAAAATTCATAATTGTTTTAAAAAGCAGAATGATTCCAAGCACAGTTTGACAGAAAAGAATTCAACATTTTGCCTACGAAGCTGTTCTCAAATCTCACAAAAGAAATTGTGAAAGTCTTGAACAAATATAAAGTATTTACAATATTCAAACTGAGCTTAAGAGAAGAGAAGAACAAACAAAGATATCGTTGGGAGAAATAGAAGACTCTTTTAACAAATTGATATCCCTCAAATCTTCAAACTATTTTGCTACTTCCCTAAAAATGAAAGCACTTCTGTGACAAGTACAATATCTATGGAGATAGTACAGGTCACAGATGCCTCATATTTGCATTTTACTTTCTACAGCTCGTTAAGCTACTCCAGATGTCTTACACAATTCGCTTTTTAAGGAGATAAAAATAAAGTTTTCTTGCCCTATTTAAACCTAGCTCTAAATTTTAAGAGCTTAGATCATGCTTACAAAATAAAATTGAACAAACCTGCTCAGCTCCTTCCAGATAATCAGGTAGCACTTGAAATGGAATGCCACAGGCAGCTGCAAAGGAGAAAAATTCAAACTAGAAAAACAATTAACAGAACGTTTTCTTTAAATTTTGCATCTTGTTTTGTAAATAACAATGATGAACTGAACACAAAACACTTAATCTCTTTGCAAAGCTGTATTCTAAGCAGTTGCAATTAGGGTCGGTCTTGTACCGGGTGAGTAAAACAAAACAATCTCTGTTTAAAAAGCCAACTACTCCCTGGATATCAGGGCAATGGTACCGGCAAGTGCATTATTTGATAGTGGACATTTTCGATATATTTCTAATTTTACCTGACTGAAAGTGGCCACTCCATTCTGAAATAATGACAGAATTTTTCTTGACAGGCCCCTTCAAGAAACCTTAAAAAGTTTTCTTGAGAAAATCCCTCATGATTTCAGAGTGGAGTGGCCAATTTGAGTCACATGAATTTTAGAATAGATTTGAACATGTCCAACAATAAATGAAATATTTGCCAATCTTATAAACTTGACATCCAGAGAGCAGTGACCTTTCAAACAGGGATTGTATTTTACTACTTACTCTTAAAATTGAGGAGTAACACTTACCAAACAGCACCCTGCTACCTAAGTGGCAAAATGTAATTTAATCATACCTAGCAAACCAGGTGTGGCCTTTCCTTGTACCACATGTTGTGGTTCATCTCTTTTGCCTGGTTCACCTCTCCAGCCAACAAAAAGAAGCATGGGGATACTGTAAACACTTGGCACGGCAAGGGACATCAAGGGGTTGACAATGTTACCAAGGCCAGAATTCTGAAAAGGCAAGGGAAAAAGTTTGTCAGTTTTGATATGGCAAGGCAATGCAGCAGAGATTAGATAATATCTTGAATAAGCAAAGGAATATATCAGCAACTGATGTCAGATGCAAATTTGGCTTGAAGTATATAAAAATAGGGAATTCAACGATCAGTACATTTGGTTTTTTGGCATTCAAAAGTCTACCATTGCTGTAGTCTGCTATGGTATATAGTCTTGAGACCTACAGTAGCTTTCATCAAAGCACACTTCGTAAAATCCTTTGCTTTCAAAAGGGACCCCTGGAAGTCTCCAAAACGTCTTTGTTTTCATTAGACATTTCACGAAATAATGAAACTGATCATGCAGAGTTTTGATGTAAAAGTAAGTTACTCATTGAATTTGGTTCTCAAAACTCAATCTAAATTCCTGGCCTTAACTTATTGTGTGAAGTTTGGACCCAGCTTGCACCTAATTTTCCACTGTATTGCTCATCTCCTTAACAATAAGAGAATCACATGGTCTAAATTGTTGTTTTTGGGCAAAAGAACTGTCCATCAACATCAAATCTACATGGCCAGTTTAGCTGAAATGAACAAAAAAATTCAGCTAAATGATTCTGAAAGAAATTAAATGATGACTTTGTGGGATCAATGACATTTTGCTACTTTCGTCAAAATTGAAAAATTGTATCCAGTTGAAAGGTCTTGTTGCCCTCTATCCAAAAAATGTAATTATCATTTGATTTTGCCCAACATGTAGGGTAGTAGGGAATATCAACAAAAATTTCATGTTTGTAACATCATCAAAAAATGTGACTTCCGGTCAAAATTTGAACATGCCCCAGGTTAAATCTGATTCCAACACATCTCAAAACTCAAAATAAGTGTTCAGAAGTTTGACTAAATGGTTTCTTCGCATTTCTTTATGGTGACCTGTCTATCAAAAGCAAAGCTTATGTTTAAACCTTCTAATCCCCTGCCCCCTAATTCAATGTTGCTAAGGTCAAATGGCAACTTGATTCGAGCAATATTGAAACCAGGAGAGCTGGGGGCAGGCACGCAACAAAGACTGAAGCATTGCAATTCTGTGATTTGTCTCAAGTACTTTGGCCAAGATTGTAGGTTAACAATAACGGACAGAGTTTGCTTCATTTTATCAATCATTTTCAACTTACTTGTAAATACACCAATGCTGTCTTTCCGCTTGCTAAATGATACCCTGAAGCAAGAGCAACTGCAGTGCCTTCATTTGATGTGATCACATGATTATGTTCTGGTACGTTGTTGCTGACATAAGCACAGAAATCTTTGAGCAGTGAATCTGGTACACCACAGAAATAATCAATGCCATGTTTTCGCACAGCACCATAGAATTCTTTTGGATCCAGAAAATCTCTGACCAATTCTGTGTAGCTTCCTGCTTCTTCGTTTCTTTTTTGTTGGTTAATTATCTGAAATAAAATCATACATGACAGATTTCAACTTTATTTCCTTCAAAAGAATGAATGACACATAACTGTACCTGCTATTTTGTATGCTGTGTATCCCCTGGTGGCTTTTCTGAAATCAAACCTCTACCAACGCTTGTTTTCATCACACTACAAAGATCATGGTATCAAACATAAGAACTTTTTCAGATAAACCTACGAATCATTTTCCTGCTCAATTTAACCTTATCAAGAACATCTATCAGCCAACATGTATTTGCATTCTTTGATGGGTTCCATTAGTTCCTATAGAAACTGAAGCTCATTTAAAATATTGCAGCATTTGGTACTTTATGGAATCCACAATCACCTGGATTTCTTGATGGTCTTCTTGATGTTGGGTCAAAAACTTTTATCAAAATTGACCTGTATAGGAGAATAATGCTCTAGTTTTGTTTCTGCACTTCACAAATCAAGCACACTGTTTGTTTTGAGTTTAATTGTTTGTCTCTGCAGAAGTAAATATTCAGTGACCTTCCTTACACTTTCCTTACTGCATACCTGAATGATCTAAACTTGTCAAAACTTTCAACATGATACGATCTAACATCTTCAGTTTCATTTTCTCAATGGATGAGAAGATCCCTCTCAGCCTGTTCTCTGTTAATCAAACCGTGATTTCACAAGAATAGTGGGAGTTGCCCCATCACGAAAACATGCAAATGTACGACCCCATGTCATTACTGCAGTCAGCTTGTTTTACACTCGTTTTACCCAGGGTTCTACCTTGCAAAATGTCTGGTAAAAGGGGCAAAGCTACCTTTGTCTTTAGATCTGTCTCCGGTAGGTACCTTACATCTTTTCTGCAAGAAGCGAGCTTCTAGAACGCTCTAGGCAGCTAGGTGGAAGTTGTGGTCGTACGATTGCTGTTTTGGTTAGGCCCATTTTCTTATGGCAAAAAGTGTGCAGCAACTCAAAGTCAATTGCTTTGAAAACTTATCTGAACATTGCCTACAAACCAAAATTTATGATCTAACATCTAAAGATAAATTTATAAATTCAATTCAGTCTTACCTTATCTTGCCCTTCTTTTGTAGCCTCTAATGATCTGTTATCGGGAGTGGGTTTTCCACACAGACATGTTGTCGAGAAGGCCCTTGGTGGACTCGCCCTGGAAGATCGCAGAGTTTGAACCTTGAAAGGGGGAAGAAAAGACAAAATAAGACAAGTAATAGGTAGAGGATATCTTAAAGTATCAAACTGCGTATATATTTCGATATAATTATATACTATTGGGGTATAATTACCAAATCTTTAAGGAGTGATCCCTTTACACGTCGGCCAGCCATTGCAACTTTTCAGGAAAGACCCTTCAAACTTCTTGCGCAAAGTATTGGCTTCATAGAACACTACATTCTATCCGACAATAGGAACACCATATAGGGAAGAAATGCCTTAATATGGCTATCGCTAAACAATGAAAATAAAAGAAAGATACCTTTGCCTTGATTTATGATTCACTAGAATTTCAATAAATTTTGGATTTGCTGCTATTTTGGGGAAAGGCATCTTATCATCCTTGCACAACCCGATTACACGATCAATATTTGAATACACTGAATGGGGTTCTACATGGGGGGGGGAGAATCTAGGGGGGGGCACGACAAGAACTGGCTGCAATAATTTATGAACTGGGGAGGAGCGTAGCAGTGTTTCTATGACACTCCAGAAAGTGATGAAGAGAATGTTCTTCTACTTAGCCAACAAACATAAATCTACTGTAGATTAGGACGATAGAAGAGATACATCGATTCAAAAGCAATGATTGTGATCAAATCTATCAGTTTTACATTGTTGAGAAATAAAATAAATGAAAAAGGATGGAAAGAATGAATTTGGACGGAGAATTGAAGTTCTCTGAATGTTATTCATATCATTTTTTTAGTATATAGCTTTTAACTTTTAGGAATCCGATGGTAGTACTAATCTTAATCATTGGGGGTACATAAGGATTGATTTGGGGGATTTGAAAAAGGCCACCCCATCTAACCACGCTATCATAGAGGCCTGGAACTAGCTGAGTCATAGCAAATTAGCCCCAAGTCTTCCACTCCAGTGCAGTGACAGAGCAAAGGGGGAGATGTGGGCCTCGTCCCCTTATTTCGTTCGAAGGTAAGTCTTCCAATTCATCAAAATCAGTTGCAAAAGTTTATGATGAGGGGTTACGGGGGGGAGAGGAGGGGGGTTTACGTCGTTATCTCTTGAGTTTGACAGACAAACAAAGGGCATTTCTTGAGTAGGAAAAGGGAATGGTCCTAAGCCCCAGGCTCCATCTTGTTTCCTTCCCGAAATGTTTACAGCTGGTGCCGCCACTTTTCCTCTCCAAGTATATTATTCAAAGTTTGAAGAATATTAATGGATTATTTCGAAGCAGGAACTTTTTCAGTTTCAATATTTTTCAATATGTTCTTTGTTTCTTATTTTTGATGCGCAGCGAATAATATGTTATGTAACTCTTTTGCTACTGTTCTTTGTTTCGCTTGGTTTCAAGATAATAAGATTATTTCTGCGGTATTCTGTACCTTTACAGTTATACAATGATGGAATTACTGTATCTTACGACTCAGGTTATCTTTGAAAAATTTCCATGTTAAAAAACAACTTGATGAGAAACGATACCGCTTCCAAAGGACATTTCTTTAACTCAGCTCTTCTGGCCTCCTTGTCCCCCTTTTGTCCCATGCACGTATCTTTTACAAGAAATTAAGAATTTGAGCCAGAACTGAACTTTTCTAGCCTGCGTGCAGCCTCAATAACACTTTCCCGGAGGAGGATTGTCGAAGCTGCAC
>REGL01000177.1:303075-321049 GCA_004194395.1 Aurelia aurita complex sp. Pacific
AAAAATTAATAAGCGGGGGGGGGACGATTATTCGGTACTTGAGAGTAAACCGGCCTTGTGAAGCTTAGTTTCTACATAGGCCAAGCACTGAATACCGTCAGCTCTCAGAGGCAGGCTTTAAAGAACTCCCTTTTCCTGGCAGTTAAGACCTAGGATCAGAAAAAAGTTTCAAAATTCTTGGTCGACGGGTAGTTTGATTATGATTTCTAGCATGTCTACTCTGCTCAGAATTCAATCAACAGGTTAACAATCACCAAGCAAGTGCAACCTACATTTTACCTGAACAGGAACTGAATCAAGCACAACCATTTGACAGCTGGTATATTCATTGGGCCTTGATTTGTTTTGCTTGCCGCACCGTTGTTACGACGCGCGTAACCCATGAAGCGATAACGAGTGTGATTCGCTTGCGTCTGCTATACGCTTGATCATACATGCCCAAGATGATTTAATGCGCTAAAAATGCGACATGGCTGCTTGAACCTGCAAACAAGTCTGAGTGATATTTAGATATCCCCTTGAAGACGCGGTTTCATTTATGTTTGCGACAAACTTTACAACTTTCCAAGATACCTCCACAACATCGTATTTCGAATTTTCTGTGATGGAAGGTTTTGGCATCTGAAATCTCGTTGAAGAGGACAAAGATTGATTATTTCGAGTAAGTACAGTTATTGCTGATCTTCCTATTTCAGAATTGTGCCTTACAATTTAATGAAAATACGAACAGTTTCACGGGGCAATTTCTCTGCAATTCAAGTCTTTTGCAGTAGATGCTATATAAGTCCTATAATCATACTAAAATTTCGATGCAAGAAACAGAATACCAAAGTCTTGTGTGTCGTCAGTTCTCTTTGCGATTGTGAAGCATGGAACATACGTAAGAATATGGAGGAAAGAGTGGGATATTTGGAGATGCGGTTTTGCGGGGAGTGCTAAGGGTGTCACGGCACTGTCATGGATACATAAGCCAAGTAATAAAACAGAACAGTATTAGAAAGGGCAGAACACGCGCACTTTTGAATACAACGATTACAAAGCGACAAATGTCATTGTTTGGTCATGCATGCAGAAAAGAGAAACTAGAATACTTGGTCAGAACAGGAAAATTTGAAGGAAAAAGAGCAAGGGGCAAGCAGATTCACAGCTATACATTGCTAGTATGAAAAGAAGAATGGGACAATCTTGGGAAGAGACTGAAATCTTGCAAACAAAGGACAAACATAGTCGGCCACCATAATCATCAACGTTATAAAATTTCCAAAATTTTGCTGTTCAAATCTATTCCTTGAGAGAGGTCTACTACTTTCTGCCGCAAAATTTGAAAGATTAAAGCATCCAGTTGTCTGAAAACCCTGCTTCTTGATTATTTCAATGTATTTAGGCATTGTTTTTAGGTCTCTATTTAGTTTAAACTTCTAGAAGTCTTATAACTGAAAGTTTACAACGCACATTAACTACCAAGATTTCGAAAACTGGATTATACTCTTGCAAAACGATAAAATTCTAAAATCTAAGCAAACTGAAGGCGAAGCGCTTGCGTTCGAGCGCCAAGCGCTTGGATCGTGAAAGTAAAGAAGGCCTAATCAAGCGCAATCGAGTCCGTTGACCCCTTGTCATGACGCTCAAGTGATGGGGCTTTACCAGGCATTAAGCCCTGTCCGCTTGACTGTTCTGGCTGCAAAGTCAGAGAATTACACCACTGTGCCACAACACCTTCAACTCTAATCCACAAACTCTAAACCACTCTAGCAAACGTGAGAATATCTTAGGGACACATAACACGGGATAATTTGAATTACCTAATGTACTAACTACTTTGTTTGTAAGATAAACATAACGCTCAGGTGAAAAGAAGGAGAAAATATGAAGTTGAACTATTCTCACTAAAAGATGTAGATGAAATATCGCCAGAATTCAACACCAGGAAGAACGACGGCACATCAAAACCAAAGGAGAAATGTTCACTGGTGAAAGGGGGGGGTAGATATTTACAGCGAAACAATACATAAACATTGTGCCAGCACCAGAAGGTGAAGGTAAAGTTGCGGTTCTTAGCGCCAAGCGCTGGGATCGCAGAAGTAGAATAGGCCCAATCGAGTCCGTGGCCCCTTGTCATAACGCTCAAGTGGTGGGGCTTTACCGGGTATCGAACCCTGTCCGCCTGACTATTCTGGCTGCAAAGTCAGTGGATTACACCACTGCGCCACAACAGAGGCTAAACATCAAATGCATATATTAGATCCTAAGCTAGTTGCAGAAACAAATTCCATTAATCAAATATCGTGAAATATCTTAGCGATTTATGAAGCCACCAACAATAATGCGAGACACTTGCCATGTTTCCAACAGATCATCGTGAAACAATATAATGTCTCTGGATTTAAAACTAAAAGTATAGGGCAAACTCCAGCAATAAATTGTCTCCTTTACGAGAACTCTCCATCTATATCATAATTGTCAAAGCCGCCATTTTGTTTTGTCGCGCCACCTTGATTTATACCTGCATATAATGCAGGTTTTTATAAAGCTGTATTCAAAGGGCCTAAGATTGTCGAAGGCCACGAATTAATAACTCCGATCTAAACCTGCTGATGCTTTCTCGAAGTTTCCTTGCCTGAATGAAAGTTGTTTTCGAAAAGCACAGGTTTTGGCGTATTTTGGCGTGGTTGAAAAGTTGCGTGACTTTGTGTGGACACAAGGGATGATCGAGCGTTGATTTTGGGCTGTAAATTTGTAACCTAACCACACACAAAAATGTAAATATCTACTGAACCTGTAGCGAATAATTATGCTTGTGTTCATGTCAAAAGATCGTAAGATCGAGAATTTCGTTGAGAAATTGAAAATTCGCCGCATTGATGTACGAAAATATAGTTTCAGCCAACCAGAAGAATAATATTGAATATTTTGAAATCTGAGTTAGGAATTTGTCCAAATGGCGGCTTCAAAGGTGAACGAAAGATGATTCCAAGATGTAATGTTTTTCATCAAGCTCATGGTTTAGAAGATGGTCAACTCTTTTACAAACAAACAAAATATCAAAGTTAGACAGTAATGCAAGGCCTTTTGATCTAATTGTGGGGACTACAGATATCAAAGGTGAATGGATTGATGAGCAGAGAACAAACTAGTGTTTCTGGCAGCCAAAGAAATGGAGAAAAAAGGGTCAGAAAAGAGCGAAAGGTCACAGGAAAGGTATATACGGTCTAAATGTCAATGATTTCCTATAATACTTTGAATTAATTGACCGGCCTTACGGGAATAACTTGCGTAAAATAGCGACCCTCAAACCAGCGAAAAAGACCCTTGGTTTACTGCAAAGTTACTAAATTTAACCTAGGGTTAGGGCAGGTTCTGAAGAGATTTGTTGAGAAAGAATTAATCGTATTAAGAAATTTGAGAGAGAAGAAACATGTTGCAAAATTTGATGCAAAAGATAATGAAAATCCGTGGCAAAACTGAGCAGCAAATTGTGAAAAGGTAAGGCTAGAACAGTCATTAGAAGGGGCAGGATTCTAGCTAATGTTAACAGCATCTGGGGGTGTGAGGAATGAGTCTATATGAAGGCATACAGAGATTGTGGTTTCTGATAAAGATACTTTGGAAAGGAAGGTTATTTATTCGTTACTTTGAAGTACAAATGTACAGCAGAAGTCGAATGTACAGCAGGAACTTTCTACATTGTAAAACTACTATGATGTCGCTAGGATGTCTCAAAATATTCAGATCACTGGCCCAAGTTTTCAAGAAAAACATCATAATTCATTCATCATGTATGTATCTCCTACTGTAAGGAATAAAACGAAATTAAGAACAAAAACGAAATATCTAAAGAGAAAGCAAAGAGGAAAAAGAAAAAATTGTGCCCCGTTTGTGTGGCTTCTGTGGAGGAGCTGTAGCTTTAATTGTCTTTGTTTTTATACATTTGCATAGGTCAGGCTTCAACTTAGAGTTTTAGACATGTTTTGAGTCTATCTGACAAATGTTTGCTGATTTATGGCAAAGGCAAAATAAGTGGTTGCTTCAAAAACAGCACTTCCATTGTTCTCGAGCGATATCAAAATCAAGTCATGTTTGAAAGAAAGGGTTCTAACATCATATTCAAATCTTCTCTGCACTTTTCAAAAGATTGACAATGTTGTCTTGCAGATAAACAATATTCATCCTATGATTAACACTTTTAAAAATGCACAACAAAATAAATAAGACGCTAGAACCCTCTATTTGGAAAGGTACTTGATTTTGGCATTGTTAGAGAAAAATTGAAGTGCTATTTTTGCAGTAACCACTTATTTTGCCTTTCCTCTTGCATAAATCAGCAACCACTCGTCAGATTGACTCACACAAGGTCTTAAATTCTAAGTTAAAGCCTGACCTATGCAACTGTGTAAATACCGAGACAATGAAAGCTACATCTCCTCCACAGTGGCTACACAAACGGGGCACCATTTTTGTAACACCTTGTATATGAAGCATAATAGTCCATTCTTGTGATAAAGTCAACTATCATGCTTGAGTTGCTGTGGATCCACTAAGCAGAACCGAAAACTTTCAAAATTGAAAGGGAAAATTCATTGATAAAATCTACGAACAGCTCTTCCACCGAACCGTGGATCAAATCAAGATAACTTTTCATTCATGGCAATTTTGCGTAACTAGCCAAATCTACTACCATACGAAATGAATGGTTATGATTTTGTTTTCTTCGAACTGATAATTAAATAATGCAACTAATTGCTTTCTTCACCTTCTTCCTATTACCTGAATTTAAATTGTTTACAATAAACAATGTCACTGAACTACACATGCTAAAAAACAAGGGCAACAATCATTGACCCATGCTTGAAAATCACAAACAAACTACAAGAAACTTGGCCTAAGCTAGGAAAGAAGGTACAGGAAACAAGCTTTGTCTAACTTTACCTGATAAGTTCTCGGAATAAAAGGAGAATTTTGGATGCGAGAAGAAGACAAGATCCTGCAGAACTTAGGAGATGTTGTGGTGAAAAGTTTGGTTAACGAAAGAAAGCAAGATAAAATACATTTCGGCGAAGTTTTACATCGGCAGCTTCCATTGCAGAACTTGGAGAAATCTTGGAAGATTAGCAGAAAGCTTGCAAAAGGAATATTTCAAGAAGAAGAAAAGTTATTTGACTTATTGCAGACATCAAATTTGTGGACCAAGAAGCCAGACAAGTTCCTGTTCTTAGTGAAACGATCACTTTATGCATACACGGATTGCATAAGAATTCATAGAAAAATTAGCCACGGCAGTGACGAGAGAAACGTCGTAAAATATCGAAGCCAAAATCTTTGACTGAACGACTGACTGATGTTTTAACATGAAAACAATTTCTTTGACAGCATAGACGAATCAAATGTTGCTAATTCTGTCAAGAAGTACTGCAATACACGACAATAGGAGACAACTACGAAACAATTTATGAATGATTGATAAACTTCTGGTAATAGCTGTTCTTGCATTGCTATAAAGAGTATCTTTGTTTAGATAAATTAAGGTTTCGCCGAAAGAGCTGAACGAAGGAGTCAAAGAACCAAATACAGAAATCAGAACGGAACTCTATGTTCTGACCAGCTTCGTAAGAACCGACTGAGTATGAACAGAATGGGTATCTAGGGCATGAAAATTCCACTTTGAGCCTTTAAAATTGCTGGCAAAGAGGGAACTGTAGACTAAACTGGAATTGAAGTGGCTAGACAGTAATTTAACAGTTCAAAATGCATTTGGAAAATCCTTCCTTCCAGATCACCTTGCCATAGGCGTAGGCAATAGGGGAGCTGACTTATGCAATGTTATTGTTCACGGTACCCCAAAAAGATCCGACTTATGCGAATATCCGATTTATAAAATCCAACTTAGGCAAGCAATTTCAAAGTATTCATGCCACTGGGGCCGCGAATACCTTTTGTCCGACTTATGAAAAATCCGAGACGAGACGCGAGTCCAATTTATGCGAGTTTGACTGTGGTAGTAGCTTGCCAAACAGTTATAAAACATAAACACTGATAAAGATTTCTTTCGTTTTCAGCAAAGGCCAAGACGACACGATGAGCGAATGCGTGAAAGTTATCGTTCGCTGCCGTCCACTGAACGACATAGAAGTCGAAAGCAACACGGATTTCGTGTTATCAGTTGATCCCACCCAACGCACGTGCATTCTTCGCAAGCCCGGAGACAAAATTAGCAGCCCAAGGAAAGTGTTCACGTTTGATGGCGTGTACGATGCTGATTCAACAAACGAAGAAATTTATTCAGATTTTGTAGGACCGCTCGTGGAGAGCGTGCTCGAGGGATATAACGGATGCGTGTTCGCTTACGGGCAAACATCGTGCGGAAAAACTTTCTCGATGCAAGGGGTCAATCAATCTATCAATCAATCGATCAATATGCAGCGTGGAATTATCAACCGCGCAATCGATCAGATATTCGAGAATATACAAGTCACAGATGTGACATATTACACGATACGCGCATCGTATCTCGAGATATACAACGAGGAAATTCGCGATCTTCTTAACAAAGGGAATCGATACAAATTGGACATAAAGGAGCACCCCGAGAAGGGGGTTTATGTGCGAGGATTATCATCAGTGGAGGTTACTACTGTGGAGGAAATGGAAGAGGTTGTGGAGTACGGTGGATGGAATCGGGCACTTGGAGCCACAGCATTGAACCCTGATTCCTCAAGATCACACTGCATTTTTGTTATTGATTTCGAGCTCTGCTTCACAAGTGAGGTTGACGACAAAGAACATTTTCGGTCAGGACGACTGAATCTTGTTGATCTAGCAGGTAGCGAGCGACAACGGAAAGCTAAACTTGGTGAAGAACGTTTGAAAGAAGCCACAAAGATCAATCTGTCACTTTCCGCACTCGGAAATGTTATTTCAGCACTTGTGAACGAGAAATGCAAGCATATACCGTACCGAGCTTCAAAACTAACCCGGCTTTTACAAGATTCCCTTGGCGGCAATTCACGGACACTAATGATCGCATGTTTGAGTCCGGGTGAGAATAATTATCATGAAACTCTCAGCACATTACGATATGCTAACAGAGCAAAAAATATAAAAAATAGGCCAAGGATAAACGAGGACCCTAAAGACGCTCTTATCCGCCAATATCAGAAGGAGATCAAGATGTTACGACAAATTCTGGTTAACCAAATGAAGATCTCCGATGTTCACAATATGCCGATTCTTCCATTACCTACAACTGCGGTGAGCAGCGACTTGGAAGAGATGAGCACGATAAAACCACCATTTCGTTCTGCTGTTGTCATTTCAAAACAAGCAAGACTTGAGTACGAACAGAAAATCAGCGAGCTTCAACATCGATTTGATTATGAGCATGTCAATAACGAAAAATTGCAGACGACACTTCAGAACTTAAAAACAGAATATGATAATTATCGACTGCGATCTGAATATTCGTTGCAAAGATTGCAAGCTGAGAATAAGGCCCGTTTAGAAGCGATCGGCAGTCGCCATGATAAATCAGACAGTTCTTCATCAACTGAAGAGTTCCCTGTGTCTTCGACAAGTCCTGAATCTTGTAGTTCCTGCGAAGAGTTTTTCTGGTCGGAGAAGAGTTTCGAACGACCGTCATTTCAATCAGACTCAAATAATTTAGGCTCGGAAAATAACTCGCACCTGTGGTCTTCGAGCTGGTTACGATGTTACTGCAGCTCGCCGAAACGGCTGGCGCAAAGTCGAAAACAAGGATCAGAAGATAGCCTGCCAAGCGACAACAGTATTGATGCAAGCGATAATCAATCAAACAATACTGAAAGTGATAAAAAGATGACTGAGAATTTGAATAACGATTCGGCAAACGAGGACATAGAGGCTGACGAAACGACGCCGTTTATCGAGAAGAAACAGATTCAACTCGGAAGCCGAGAGCAGGGTGATGGGAATTCGGATACCTCACCGGTGACACCGGAATTGGCGAAAAACGAATTGATAATCAACGATCAACCTTTGAGTGAGGAGAAACTGGAATCTGTTAAAAATGAGATCGAGAAGAAGGTGAGATTTGAAAATTGATTACACTTACTCTATTTGTGGCTTGGAATTTGGTTAGTACCAATCTACGGTATGATAAGATAAGGTTAGAAATTGTTGATCGTATCAGATGAATAAAATTATAAATTCTGTGAACAGAGCCGCTTTGATTTGGCAACCAAACACAAGTCCTTGCGAAAACCACGTAGTTGGGCTATGAAAATGTATTTATGATCTCAAAGGAGAGTCTACATCAATTCGTATACGGAAAAACTTGAGAACACAGTCTTACAACGGTCATTGATGAAACAAAGCGAACTGACACTTAACCCTGGAGTCCCGAAATACGCTATGTATTTCAAGAAATTGAGATGTATCCATGAACATATAAAAGATTCTGCTTACAGTAAATTCGAATTTAACTTTTTTATATATCTCAATCAAAACACAGAAACATGCAACAATACAACTATTGTGCCACTCATTGCAGGAAAGGACACGTAGTCAGGGAGTTCCCACAATGAGTGACACTTACAATTAACTAAGGAATTAAACGCAAAAGAAAAATCACAGTTGAAAGGAGCAAATACGAAGAGCCTGATCGCTGAGCAGAAACTGAGGCTGCTTGATAAAATTTTAACTTCGTACGTCGATTGAATTTTGCTTGACTTTCTTGTTTACTTTTCAGGTTGATCAATCATTGAGTTATTGGCTATTCAGTTGTGCATCATGTTTTGGTGAAAATATTGGACAAACGGAATCAAAGTATTCCCAAACGACTGAATAAGGAAATAGGCCATTAATTGATGAAATGAACAAGACAAAGTTCATACCAGTAGTTAAAACTAGCTGATGAAAATGCAAGACAAATTGACCTGCAAATTAAGGTTGATATTAGGCTATCAACTGACACAAGCAAGAAAAAGTTAAAATGTCAGGAGGCAAGACTCGCTGATCAAAGTGGAAGAAATATTGAACTGCAAATCAAATTAGAAATGACAAACAGAATCAAAATATTCGCAGATGACAGAATAAGGAATAGGTCATCAACTGACCAAGCTAGCAAGACAAAGTTCGTATCAGGAGTCAAGACTTACTGGTGAAAATGGAAGAAACATTGAACAGCAAATCAAATTAGAAAGTCAAACAGAATCAAAATATTCGCAGACGACAGAATAAGGAATAGTTCATGAACTGACCTAACCAAGTTAGCAAGACAAAGTTCATATCAGGAGTCAAGACTTACTGGTGAAAATGGAAGAAACATTGAACTGCAAATGAAATTAGAAATGACAAACAGAATCAAAACATTTGGAGACGATGGAATAAGATTGCAGATGATGACGTAGATGGATATTTCATCGAAACAAGATTTATGACGACGATCATGATGATGATGATTATTATTTTGATGCCTGAAACATTGTTATAAATAAACCTTTTAATCTTTTAGCTATACTACAAAAGAACCTGGATCGAGCAATATTTTTACATATTTTCTGCAAGAAGTTCGACTGAGTGGTGTTGGAGCTTCTGTGACTGTTGTGCACATTCGAAAATTCTACAAAATATGTCAAAATATCGTCGATTTTGCACCTTATGAAAAATCATATTAAGCTAAACGAGGACTTAATCGACTAATTAATTGTATTTTTATGTGATAAGTATATGACATGCAATGTAGCGGATGACAACATTTTTAACTTACGCATAAATCAGGGCACCAAAGGAAAGTAGAAAATGGTGACGACTTTCCTTCAATATGGAAGCTAACAACCTGGACACAAAGTTCTGGATTTGGACCCAGTACTAAAAGTTAGAAATATTGAATTATTACATAGATTAGGTGGGACGATTGAAGAAGATGTAAAAACATAAGATTTTAGGGGGAAATAAATATATAAAGCAAGGGAATGTATGTGGTTAAAGGTTTAGTTCAAGGGTAAAACTTGTAATATAATGCTAGGAAGACTAACTTAGAAGTGAAGATTGGGAATAAATTGCTCTGATCAAGTAAGGCATACTCAAGATATTAGAGCAACACACTTTACTCACCCAAAAGAAATATGAAAAAAATCCAGACCTTTCCTTGCCTCAAGAAACATTTCAATCTTTTGGTTATAACTGCGCAATAATGATTTACACGATTTTTGACAATAATGTTTGATTAGGATAGGTAACGATTGATATTTTGTTGGTTTTAGTGTTGAAAGTATACAGTAGAGTATCAAATATTCAAATTAATCGAAGTTCAGACAGTGTTTGTACACCAGATTCATACATTGATGTAATTAGAGGCAAACGATTTTACGATTTCGATTTATGTTTTGTAAAAAACATATCTTAATACCTCAATCTCTTGGCTGTTGGAAGAACGTTTTTCGCAGATTGAAAGCAAATTATTTCGGTGTTATGATTTCTCCATCCAGGAAATTTCAGGTTTTTCATAAGATTCTTACTTGCAAAGTCACAACATTGTTCTGTGTGAAAGTGGTGTTAGATTAAAAAGTAAGAATTAAATTTAAGCTTTGTATACAGTTTGTTGAAATCTTTGTCGATAATATTTTCATTTTATAATTGGTACTAAAACCTCTTGCAATGCATAAGGCCTAAAATAACAACAATAAATATATCGATCTATCGATCTACCAGTATATTGACTGCCTTCTAAAAAGAAGCTTAGCATCAGTGAAAAGAAATTTACCTTGAAACAGAAAATTGCCAATTGATAAGTTTCTGAAAGAAATGAATTACAAACAAAGATTTCACCGAAGTATATGCAAAAGTTCAAGTATTTGTTTGTTTGTCTCTCTTTACTTATATGTTTAGGAAGTAAGGTTTTGATTTGTCAATAATATTAGATTAGTAACGTAACAAGAACATTGTAACATAGATGACAACATCAAAATGGATGACAAGATTTTAGGCTGACAAGATGTATTTGTAGTATTATTTAACATTTTAATCAAGATTATGTTCATT
Source organism: Aurelia aurita complex sp. Pacific (assembly GCA_004194395.1). Classification (NCBI taxonomy): domain Eukaryota; kingdom Metazoa; phylum Cnidaria; class Scyphozoa; order Semaeostomeae; family Ulmaridae; genus Aurelia; species Aurelia aurita complex sp. Pacific. The sequence continues at coordinate 314,089 of REGL01000177.1, forward strand.
TAATAAATAATCCAAAATAGTGAACGTAAAAATAAATATATCAACATATTTACATTTCGCTCTTTAAAACATTTAACTGCACGGGTTCGGGGACTCTTGTTTCAATTAAAGGGATACTGACACTTACATATCTAGAGGTTCTTTTGGGGGGTACTTCGCCGCAAAGATATATTTGCCTGACTCTGTACAGCAGAGCTTAGAAGTAAATCATCGATCGATCGATCGATCGATCGATCGATTGATTGATTAATTGGTTGATTGATTGATTGGTTGATTGAGTGATTGGTTGACTGATTCATCGATCGGCTGAATCATTGAGGTATCTTCACCTCATCAAATAATTCAGAATGCATTTTCAAATTTAGTTACAGTAGTAGGTTGGCATGATCAAATATTTGGGAGCAAAAATTCTTCAAAAAATCATTCCAGTCATTTTCGAAAACATCTTTTAAGAGGCAGTGAAGACCTCCTGACGTAAACTTAGTGTCGCAAGCACTCTTTGTCTCAGAAACTTCTCGGGATAACTTCTCGCTTTTCAAGGGACTTAATGATAGCTCTTGAAACAAGCAATATAAGCAACGCCCTTGGGCTTTTGGAGCAGCATTCATCGTAATAAAAGCAGATCAGTGATTGGTATTATCCAGTTAAAAGTGCAACAATCGTGCCTCATGCAGCTATCAATTCTAACTGATGTGGGGAGTAAATACCTGGGGGGGGGGTTGGGATAACAAAAATTACACCTGTTCCTCTGGATTGGGAGAAGCAAAATGATCGAATCAATGAGCTAAATACAATAATTCGATTGTACGATACAGTCGTAAAAAAATTCCGAAAATTAACAGTCAAAATTATGCCTTTAAAAGGCACTATCTTAAGTTGACATCATTATATACCCAAGCTCTAGGATTAAAACGACAAGGCCCACCAACCGAAATTTTTACGTGGTGCATAAAATCCGGAATAAAGGAATCAAGGGTGTGAAATGGGCAGCACCTGCCTCTATTTTCAAGAGTTNGAGCAGCATCAATCGTAAGAAAAGCAGGTCAGGGATTGGTATTATCCAGTTAAAAGTGCAACAATCGTGCCACATGCAGCTATCAATTCTAACTGATGTGGGGAGTAAATACCTGGGGGGGGGGTTGGGATAACAAAAATTACACCTGTTCCTCTGGATTGGGAGAAGCAAAATGATCGAATCAATGAGCTAAATACAATAATTCGATTGTACGATACAGTCGTAAAAAAATTCCGAAACTTATCAGTCAAAATTATGCCTTTAAAAGGCACTATCTTAAGTTGACATCATTATATACCCAAGCTCTAGGATTAAAACGACAAGGCCCACCAACCGAAATTTTTACGTGGTGCATAAAATCCGGAATAAAGGAATCAAGGGTGTGAAATGGGCAGCACCTGCCTCTATTTTCAAGAGTTTCATGTAATAAATAAAAAGCGCTTCTTTTGTAAGAAATTTGCCTGAAAAGTCGACACATTAGCAGCCATCAAAGATTTGCAGTTGGCCAGGTAGCGCCATTTATGCGGCCTTGATTTCAAACAAATAGAAACATTGTAATGATGCTTGCTTAGCTACAAAAATTTTGTTGTTTTAATTTGACCAGTTATTGAATTTTCGAGAATTACCTTTAGTTTTCTATTGTTTTCGAGGAGCCAATCAAATTGCCGATCAGCTACTTGCACCTCATAGCAGAGGTGAAGCAGCAAACTCTGAGAACTGGAAACTAGATCGACATTTCCGAATATCATCTTAGGCCACGTAGATTTCATGGCGGGCCTGCCGATATGACTGTCATAACTTTTTGACCGTCATCATTGTTGGTTGATTTTATAAAAATTTACAGTCCTTCGTTTAACAACTTGGTTCTTCTGTATTCATTCTTGGATAAGCCAATCCCTCTAGTAGGCTTTGTTGGGGAGACGAGATACGCTTCGCCCGATGAAACCCACGCTTCCCCCCGTGCAGTAGGTTAAAGCACATGCGTAGTAGCGCTTTGGGGTTGAAGCTCTGACGGGCGCATGAGCTTTAACCCACTGCACGGGGGGACACACGAGTTTCATCTCCCCAACAAGGCTAGGGAGTAGATGAATCAAAATTTTGACAGAAGTATACCGCATTTGGAAGTTCATTCCAGATATTGTATGACGTATATCTTAATTGCGCATGGAATCAGTTCTCCTGCGCTGCGGATAATTCTGCAGTGCCTATTGATAAACTCACGAACAGCTGGAATGAGATGAATTTCTGTCGATGCACAAATCACAGACTGTAGGAATATGACTTGACCAAGCCAGCAGTTGATGCAGCTTCGTGGATCTAAAACAAGGAGCGAATCAGAATTAGAACATTTGATACATTGAGCAAGCTGCAACATTTCATACGGGCAAAACTGCTTGTTGAAAGGTTGAAATGTGGGACAAAACTTGAAACTTTTGACGCTTGACGTACCAGAAAATGGCTACAACGTCATCATAAGTAAATCCTTATGTCATAAGGAGCATAAGTAAGAAGTGTAGTGTACCTACAACATATCTTCAAGAAACTGAGATGGTGCGTTGTTACATCTTCTTCATTAGCTCAAAGAGATTCTCAAAATTTAAAAAATCTTGGCGGAAGTCAGAGCTGTCATCTTTCTAGTTATGACAATGTAGATATACTAGATGGAGATAACAGTATCATGCACAGTATCCACCAAAATGAACGGCTATTCATTACAAATTCCTTTTCTCATGCTGGACTTGCCCCAATTCTTGCTCTTGATTAATAAACAAACGGGAGGGGGAAGGGAGGGGAAGAGGAAGAAGAAAATGGATGGGAAAGGGGCAGGAGACTAGGAGAGCGAGACTTGTGAACTACGCATTCCAAAAACGAGGTTCAGATTTCATATGCTCAATTTTGTTTGGGTCTCCCACTAACATGACAGAATGCCGCCGGTCAAGGTGCGCAGATCAGACAATGGAATCTCGTTTTCAAAACGCGTAGTTCACAAGTCTCACTCTCCTTCCCCTTTCCTTTGCCTTTCCTTCTCTTCTGCCTCTTCTCTGCCGTTTGTTTGTTGATCAAGAGCGAGACTTGGAGCAAGTCCAATCTCATGCACGATCAGGGTGCTAATAGCCTGTGTTCCAGACCATTTGAGAAGGAAAGTTGCCTTCCAAATGGTCTGGAACACGGGCTAGGTGCTAAAAGGCCTACAAATCAAAATGAAATCACATGATCTACTTGCATTTAATTGGCATCACCAACAAGGGTTTGCCTCATACATACCTGTCTAAGATAGTCTTGACATTGCGTGGATGTTGATTTCAATAGATCAGCTTGTCCTTTCATTACTCGCACGTTCCACGAAAAGTTCTCCATCACCTTCAGACAAAAGAGAATTACTTTAGAATGACAGCTCAGGTCTCTTTCTATCCCAAAGGAGCTGGAATCTCAAACGTTGGTTACAAGGATTATACAGTGCAATTTTAAAACGATTAATACAATTCTCGATTACATTTTTAAAGAAATCAATTTATGGAATAAGACAATTCACTTTACCTTGGCGGTTCTCGTTTCTTTCAGCTTGTCCCTTGCACAAAGACTTGGCAGAGTCTCCTTTGGGAAGAATCAAATAATTGTTTAATTGGTTCCTAGCAAAGAAAAACATTTACTCTTATCTTATTGCGGATATTCAACAGTTAAATTCACGAGACTAGCATTGATGACCAGAAGACTATACGATTGCACAACTATACGATTGCACAACTATGTGATTGCACAACTATGCGATTGCAAAACTATCTGAGCAAACTAGAATTGAGGATAACAGGCCAACATATTTCAAGGTAGAATCCTTTGGTTAAACTTACATGCCATTCCAAAGCACCTCTCCTTGCATGGTTTAATTTTTGAAATACATTGCTTGAATTCTCAATCAACGATCGACTTTCATCAAGTAGCTGTAAAGATGAACACAAAAAGTCTGAGAAAAGCAAACATATCATTCAACATACGTTTAAGGTTGAGCTTGTATGGATTATGGCGTTATGATTTTTCAAAACCGGTTTTTACGGTCAACACTAAAACTTTTCCTAAATGTACCTTTTAGCTATTCTGAAAAGAATCACAATAGACGATTACGCTAAAGATGGCGGCGAGGAACTTTTTACCAAGATGCAATGCGTTCTAATTACGAATCTTTAACGATTCTATAGGAATTCGATAAAAGAACGCAATGCATCTCGGTAAAACTTTCCTCGCCGCCATCTTTAGCGTAATCGTCTATTGAACGATATTTTGCTACATTTTGTAGAATTTTCGAATGTGTACAATACTGATAGAAACTTGAACCATATATATTAACTACGCTCTAACGGGACTCGATCAAGCCTCACATAGAAATAGCGAAACAAAATATTTATCTATTCTATTGTATAAGATCAGGTCGATTCTATTGTACAACTGTAAGTCATGGTTCTCAGGTCTCTATCAATGATTTCTGCAGTTACGATCCTAAATCAACGATCAATTTCCTTTTGCAAGTAAGTATTCTGCAGCGTGTCCCGAAAAATTGTGCCGTGCCCCGTTTGCCAGAAGATTGCGATAAAACGGTAAAAGATTCTCGTCAAAGCTTTGCATGATGGTGTTCTTCAGATATTCAATTAAAGTTTGCTGCCATCCCCTTAAAAATCCGTTGCAAAATGATGGAGCTATGACATTTTGGAATCAACTTTGCCGGATGACTGAAACCAGCGGTCGGCCATTTTGTCTTACCATTTTGCAGCGATAAATAGTTTCATGGATTGAAAATGAAACAGCAGCCTCCAATTTCATAGCTCTCGTGAAAATTCCGATCATCATGAGAGAGTTCAACCATTTCTTACCTCAGAGAAACTATTTCTTACAGCACATGAAGCTATTGATCACTGAAAATCGTAAGACAAAATGGCCGACCGCTGGTTTCAATCATCAGGCAAATTTGGTCTTCTGAAGGTCATAGCTCCATCATTTTTCAACGGATTTTTAAGGGGATGGCAGCAAACTTTATTTGAACATCTGAAGAGCAACATGATCTAAAAATTTGGCGAGAATCTTTTGCCGTTTTGTCACAATCTTCAAGCAAACGGGGCACAATTTTTTGGGACACCCTGTAGCTGTGATGGTGAAATATGACATACCTGCTCATACGCTGTTATTGCTCGTTGTAAATGAGGAGGTAAATCACCTTCTACCTGCAGAGACGGGTACTAAAAGGACAGAGAGAGATTTACTCAGATTTATTAAGATGAAGCACACGTCAAAAAATAATAATAACCATGGACTAGTCTAACATCAATTTATTTTAATTATTTATCGGATTTGTCATAACCTGGAAATGTCTCAAAATTAACTTGGAATTGTCAAACTTGGAAAGTCTTTTTGAATATGAATATGATTATCGTCGCAATTCTTGTACTCTCTTTTTTGGTGAAGCTTCGGTTTCCTGCCAATACTCTGATTTCTACTAAGATGATGTTGACAATACTGCGAACACAATGGTCCTCAAATGTAATCGCTAACTGCAGCTAATCTAGTCTTAACTGGTGCCAAAGTTTGCTCTATAAACTGCCCTACAACAGAAGGAGTGGTGATGTTCTAGATACATTCAAACTTACCCCCCCCCCTCCCCCTCTCCCTCTACGTCAATAACCTACTGCTAATCAACGGAGATAAAAGCCCCGCGCGGAAGGAGTCTGGGTATTCTATTATTAGCCTATTGTATTTGATGATTTCGAGATGTTTGTAGATATTGTTTAGCAAGCAGAACAATAACGTGCGTAGAAGTTTCCTTTGTCCTATTTATAGATTGCCTCTACTTAGCTCCGTTCATTCACTTTCACTTGTAATGATGACTGGACAGTAACATAAAAGCATATGTGAATGACACCTGCAATAAATACGAAATAAGGATTATAATTATTTCATAAATCAAGTAACGAACCTCCTGGCTGATGACGATTTCCATATTTACACTTGCAAGATCCATGACACGTTTTGATAGTAAACGAATACACTGTTTTAGATTTGAACGCGGTGATAGTCCACAACATTCCTTTGAAGAAAATATGAAATACATGAAAACCTAAACCAGAAGAAAATTAACTTGGCTAAATACAGGAATGGCAAAACCAATGAAAAGAGACTTGGCATTGGTAAAGAATAACGGTGATGAACAGGATCAAGTTTCCGTGTTGGTAATGAAAATTCATATCGGTGTTCTTTCTTAGAGAGGTGCACCTTCAATATTAGGACATTTGTATAGCCAACTATTCTCAACTTATTTCATGCAGAACGTACCGTAAAATTATTCTATTGCAGTGACATTTAGATACCTGTCTAGCGACAACCCCCTTTCGATTTTCCATCGTTCTACAGACGATGGATCTACCACCAACTGGAATGAAAATGAAGTACGGGCCAGTTCTGCCTGCCGTAATAGTTTCAAGTGCGTAATGTTAATGAGATTTCTCAAAAACGTAAATGAAATCTATGAATGATTGTGGACGATATGCCATTACCTTGAACATGTTTAAACTTGCTTGAAAGTTTTCTCGAAGTACAGTTGCTTCTCGTAGAGGTTGAATTGAAAACTGTAGAAAAATTAAAATATCTAAGAAAGGCATTCACATTGAAAACATTAGAGAGAGACTAAGTCACAAGAACTAGACGCAAAATTTGATGGGATAACACGATCGCTCATTCTATCTTTCTCAAAAAGCTGTTTATAAATTTCTCTGGTATGACGCATGCATTGAAGAATTATATTCAACCTTCGTGGCTTTCAAAACGATTCAAACTGTTTTCGAAGAGCGTTATTCAAGGTTCAAATATCCTACAAATATTTTTATATAAATTCCTTCTTTAATGGAATGAACCAAACAAAAGAGCAAAATTAAAAAGGACATAAATGTGCACAAAATACCTTAA